>JBBBDQ010002104.1:847500-992500 GCA_037127315.1 Ascarosepion bandense
TATCTATCTATCTATCTATCTATATATATATATATATTATTCAATGAAACCTGCATTAATATATATATATATATATATATATGTGGGGGGGGGGGTCGTTAAAAATGACAGACATGTTCCTGTGGTTACGTATTTTTTTATATAATTTGTCATGTGATCTTGTAATGTTTTTTTTTTTTTCAGTACAGAATAAAAGAATTTATCCACTGCATATCCTTCTCGTTCTGAGGAGATATCCACTGTGGTGCAGTGGATATCGGCTCAGAACGAGAAATCAGGAAGCCGAGTTCGAATTCCAGTTGAATTCGTTGCATTCACTTAAGCGCAAATACCATTAAGAAAGGTATTAATCCGTTTCATCCCACAAGTTATGGGTTAAATAACAAGACAAATTGGGTTCTATAGACTTGACTGGTAACCAGAAAGCAATGGCAACCTACTGTGGGATAGTATTCTGCCCAGTCAGTCATGTCTCTTTCGAGACATGATCGCCGAAGCGTGTATCAAGTATAGCACTTAACTGACTGACTGAATATAATATTTAGAGATATGATTATAGCTTCTACTGTGCATAAAGTGGGGGATCAGTTTTCTATTGTTATTAAGTAATAAACTGATCCATCTCATATGACTACTTAATAATATAATACATTTCTTTCCCCTCTAGCTATGAGTCAAATAATAGGACAGATTGGTTCTATAGCCTTGGCTGGCAAACAGTCTAACACAGAAAGCAATGGCAACCTACTGCGGGATAGTATTCTGCCTAGTCAGTCATGTCTCTTTCCAGACATGATCGCCCAAGCGTGTATCACGCATGGCACTTAACTGACTGATAAAAGAATTGTTCAATATAGTTTAAATACACGTGGTGACCTACCAAACTATATCCGTAAGAAACTCGTTGATAATACAAACATAATAGCACCCTCCATATGTCCTCTTCATTTGGCATGTCCCCTCAGAAGGTAGCCGATCATGGACTTCTACTTGGCTCTGTCTTTTGTTGCTCTCAATATTTTTTCTCTTGGTATTACTACTATGCCCCACTCCGCTATCCATTTGCTCAGACCTAACAAGTACGTCTCTCGCTGCATTCCCCTATCTTTCCTTCCCTTTATACATACACTAGCATCATAGCCCGGCGTTGCCCGTGCAACTTAGAACATTTTAGTAGGAGGAGAAAATGCCAATGAGAGGAGTAGATGAAAATCATTTGCAAATAGTTGATTTCCTGCATGAAAAATTTAGCAAAAAAAAAATATTTTTATTTTATTTTATTTTCTAAATTATGAAATATTAAATCTGAAAAAAAATATTAAATAATAAAATTAACCATTGACATTTTTTTTTTTTTTTTTTACATATTTTGTTTTTGTTTGAAAAAACGCATTTTTTTTTCAATATTTCTTTTGTTTCAAAATTACCGGGAAAAATATTCACATTTTTTGTTGACAAAATTAATATTTAAAACGTCGGAATAAAAATCAAATATAAAGCCTCATTTTTTTTTAGTCGCGTTTGACACGTGTGATTTGATTTCTGTGACGTAATGTAGCAACCATCTCAGATTTTAGATGCTTTACAGAGCAAATGTAAACAATCAGCACCATTGGGCAAAACTTACGAAAGGGAAAATTGCTGAACTCAAAAAGTATGTGTCGACCTGGCTTCCCTGTAGAGAGGTGTCCCTAGAGAGTTTGAATGGCGTAGCTTAAAAAATGTAGGCGTGCATAGGGAACAGTCACATACAGACTCACAGATTGCCTTTTATATTGAGAGACTAGCAGTATAGGCCGGCGTTGCCCGGGTGTAATGAAAGTTTTAAAACTAATCCATGGTCCTGGAGCTCAAACTCTTTGAACGTTGGCACAAAAGACTAAAAATCAATAGTTGTTTCCAGTTAAAGCGGAACCGTAGACTGAAAGAAAAATGAATGGATGTAAGTCAAATTTTGATTTCCTGGTATCGATATCAAATAAGTTTTTTCGTCGTAAACTGAATTTTGAAGACTAAATAAGTCCTCTGAGTAAATGGTATCATGGCTGAGACTAAGAACTACAATTATACCTACTTAGAGCCAAACCCGAAGCAAAAACTAAAATAAAAGGGCTGAAAAAATACAGACATACAGGCAGCTAAACAGACACACACACAAGCATCTTGCCATTTATATATATATATTATCGATTTCTGCACGATTGTAAAAACTGCAACCTTGAAACTTCTGAATATCGTTTCTTATGTCTTTGTCTATGAGTGTATCAAATTTGATTAAAATCGGACCACTCCTTCTATAACCCGATTTTTTCGATTATCGATTTTCGATATTTATCGGGGGAACCTCGACACAAAACCTAGCTAAGAACACTCGCAGACGCTTATAGTACAACTGTGTAAATTTTCAAGAAAATTGGTTCAGCCGTTTCAGAGTCTATAGGTAATGGACACACACACACACACACACGTACACACACACACAAAGTTCCATTTATAAATAAGTTTAGATAGATAGATTGCCAAGTGAATAATTGTAAATAATAATAGTATGGTTCTTTTGTCAATACTGCACAATAACATGTGCCTCAAATGAATTTATCAATATTTACTAATTACCTACATTGCAGTTTCATCAATGTAAGAATGAAGAAAATTTAAGGTGAGTCGGACGAGTTCATCTTGGCTTCTATGTCTTGTAAAATTTTGCAAATAATAACAAAAGAACCATTCTATTTTACTTTAGAATTATCAACTTAAAAATCGTATAAAATACATAATTTCTTTTAAAAAAAACTGCGGAGGCATCATAATTATGGCCGGTAAACACTCATGCACACACATTTACATATATATATATATATAGGCACGCATACATACATCTATATATACATATGTATATATACAGACATATATACTTATATATGCACACACATATATACGTATATATATAAACACATATAATATACCCACACAAACATATGTTTGTATATATATATATATATATGTATATATATATATATATACTCACATATATATATGCATACGTAAGTATATACACACATACATATTCGTATATATATACACACATATACGCACACACATATGTATGAATATATATATACATATATATATATACACACATATATGTGAATATATATATACACACACATATATATATAAACGTATGTATACACACACACACACATATATATATATATACTAGCAGTATAGCCCGGCGTTGCTCGGGTGTAATGAAAGCTTTAAAACTAATCCATGATCCTGGAGCTCAAACTCTTTGGACGTTGGCACGAAAGACTAAAAAGCAGTAGTTATTTCCAGTTAAAGCGGAACCGTAGATTGAAAGAAAAATTAATGGATGTTAGTCAAATTTTGATTTCCTGGTATCGATTTATATATGTATATATATAATCGATTTTCTGCACGATTGTAAGAACTGCAACCTTGAAACTTCTTAATATCGTTTCACATGTATTTTTTCTATGAGTGTATCAAATTTTATTAAAATCGGACCACTCCTTCTATAACCCGATCTTTTCGATTATCGATTTTCCATATTTATCGGGAGTACCTCGACACAAAACCTAGCTAAGAACACTCATAGACGCTTATAGTACAACTGTGTAAGTTTTCACAAAAATCGGTTCAGCCGTTTTGGTGTCTATAACGGATACACACACACACAGACAAAGTTCCATTTATAAATAAGTTTATATATATATATATATATATATATATATATATATATATAGAGAGAGAGAGAGAGAGAGAGAGAGAGAGAGAGAAAGTGAGATAGAGACAGAGTGGACACAGTGGACAGAAAGAAAAACAGACGTATACAGGTACACACAAATGCAAATACGCTCATTGATACGCAGACACACACACACACACACACACACACACACACACACACACACACACATATCATATACATGATTGCCACTTCTCCACAGAAAATGAAATTCACTTCTTAAATAATGAAAATTTACTTGATCAGTAAGAATAAAACGATCTTAAAACGATTAAACGGGATGAAATACATAGTATTTACCTTATTCGGGCCATTGTCCTCTTTGTTGTCATTTGTACGACGTTTCGGCCGTTGTACACTCCGACCTTCTTCAGGTGCTAGGAATTTCGAAGCACACCCTTTATTGCAATCACTGGGGTATATGAACTCCAAGATATAAACAAATTGAAATCGAGAGATTTTTCTATATTTCTGAGACGAGGTAGTATTTACAGTATTTATTTTATTCGGACTATTGTCCTCATCTTTGTTGCCATTTGTACGACGTTTCGTAATTTATGGTACTGAAAGTTTCATTAAAAGTTTCATTAAAATCCGACAATTATTTGATTTTTGAGAGAACTTCTAAAGTAATGTGTTTGTCACGGAAAAAAAAAACCTTTATGCCGTCATTACGTTTTCCATGGTAAACAGACGTAACGTTTTGGTTACGCGCTATTCCAATCAAAACAAGGTTTTCTGCCAAAATTTCGAACATGTCAGAAGAGATTAAAAATTTAAAAAAAATGCTTAGAAATTACTTTGATCTTTCCTCTTTATAATAATATAAACAATTTGATGGGAAAAGTTCGATTTTATTATGTTTGGGGCCTTTTTCTTCATAATATTCTGTTTTTTCAGCGATTTAGTTGAGGTACCTATTCCAAGGATGTGCGTCGTGGTGCAGTAGATATCGGCTCGGAACGAGAAACCGGGGACCCGAGTTCGAATTCCAGTTGAATTCATTGCATTCACTTACGCTCAAATACCCTTGGGAAAGGTATTAATCCGTCTCTTCCTTCCAGTTATGGGTTAAATAACAGGACAGATTGGGTTCTATAGCCTTGGCTGGCAACCAGTCTACCGCAGAAAGCAATGACAAACTACTGCAGGATAATCTTTTGCCCAGTCAGTCATGTCTCTTTCGAGACATGATCGCCCAAGCGTGTATCACGTATGGCACTTAACTGACTGACTGACACTTGCACCCTGAAAAAAAGTAAATTTGAACATCAAGCTCTTGCATGTGTAAAATAATTTTTTGTATAAATAACATTGACATGTAATGGGCGATAGTGCAAGCTTTTCTCATTTGATAACATTAATAAGTAAAAATAAATATCCAGACATTGAAAATTTATACTTTGAATTTCACGTGAAATTTCAGTTCTATATTGATATGAAGTAATAAACTGATCCCCCACTAATTATTACTTAATAATATAATACATCTTTTTCCCCTTAAGCAATGAGTCAAATAACAGGGCAGATTGGGTTCTATAGCTTTGGCTGGCAACCAGTCTACCGCAGAAAGAAATGGCAACCTACTGCGGGATAATCTTCTGCCCAGTCAGTCTTGTCTATTTTGAGACATGATCGCCAAAAGCCTGTATCACGAATGGCACTTAACTGACTGACTGAATATAATAGTTGGAAACATAATTAAGACTTCTACTGGACATAAAGTAGGGGATTAGTTCTATATTGATATGAAGTAATAAACTGATCCCCCACTAATTATTACTTAATAATATAATACATCTTTTTTCCCTTAAGCAATGAGTCAAATAAGAGGATAGATTGGGTTCTATAGCCTTGGTCGACAACCAGTCTACCGCAGAAAGCAATGGCAACCTACTGCGGGATAATTTTCTACCCAGTCAGTCATGTCTCTTTCGAGACATGATCGCCCAAGCGTGTTTCATGTATGGCACTTAACCGACCTATTCCAAAGTCCTTTACACTTTCATTCAGTCCCAGTAACCCTTTGAGTCATAATAGCGTTGTCACCTTGCTTGGGCGAATTGATTAAAAAATTTACGATTTACCTTGCTACCCATGGTCGCATCGCGGCTTTTTGACCGTGAGGCATGACCAGCTATAATAGACTTACTACCCAGTCATCACGTAGCGTATGCAGACGGAGTAAATTTTGGCCAGCTACCTGGGTGTATCTGCTCAGGTCCCTACGTTAAAAACCGACTTTGTGTCACAAATCGCCCTAGTGAGTGATGGTAAATACAGTGTGTGTGTTTTGGTTTCATGGATATCAGCTCGGATTGAGAAATCTGAGAGCCGAGTTCAAATTTCAGTTGAATTCCATACACTTACGCAAAATTATCCTCATGAAAGGTATTAATCCATTTCTTCTCCCTCTTTCTATGAGTTAAATAACAGAAGAGATTAAGTTCTATAGTTTTGGTTCGTAATCAGAATAAAACAGAAAGAAATGGCAATCTAATGCGGGAAAATATTCTGCCTAGTGAGTCATGGATCAAAAGAGACATGATCGCCCAAGCGTACATCAGGTATCGCACTGAACTAACTGACCCATAATGCATTCTTAAACAGTACAAGACTGATCGTCCGAATGCTGATTAATAGAGCGAGAAGCAGAATCAGACCGGAGATCGGACAAAAACAGTGCGGGGTCGTCAACATGGAACGCCATATTTATGATTAGGATGCTATCTGAAAGGGCTATACAAATGACTTGTACCTATGTTTTATCGATTAATAGAAGGATATGTCTTTTCACCGGACCTGTTTACAGCGAGACTATTTTGAGGATCCTAGATGTTATTCCAGGATTTGTAATCGGAGGCCACAATTTGAACAACATAAGGTACGCAGGTGATACAGTGCTGATAGCAGACACAGAAAGGAAACTACAAGATCTCCTATAGAAGGTAGCTGAAGAGAGTGTCAAGAAAGAACTACAAATAATCTGTAAGAAAAGCGAATGCATGGTCATCAGCAAAAAGGGCAGCCCAAAATGTCCAGTACATGTGAGGAATACTAAAATCAAGCAAGTACAAAAATTTAAATACCTGGGAAGTGTTCTAACAGAAGACAGAAAGTGCGACACAGAAATCCGAAGGTGAATTGGCATAGCGACGGACGTATACCAGAAGCTGAGTAAAGTATTAAGAGACAGGAAACCTTCACTAGAAACAAAGAAGATAATACTAGATTGCTATGTGATGTCAGTTCTTCAATACGGCAGTGAATGCTGGACAATATCATCAAAGATGAAGAAAAAACTTGAAGCAGCGGAAATGTGGTTCTACAGAAGGATGCTGCGGATATCGTGGACCGAGCATGTGAGCAATGATGAGATGTTGGAAAGAATGGAAACGAAAAGGAAATTAATATTGAGCATCAGGAAGTAATAACTAAAGTTACGGGGATATGCAATGAGGAAGGAGGGCTTGGAGAATCTGATACTAACAGGTCAGATAGAGGGGAAAAGAGACAGAGGATAACATATTTAAAGGGCCTGAGCAGGTGGATGACAGAATGGGGATTACGTGGTGTTACAGTAGAAAGTGTGCTAAGAGCCACCAGGGATAGGAAAACGTGGAAGGCCATAATCGCCTACGTCCTGAAGGGACAAAGGCACATAGAAGATGAAGAAATATAACCGAGGGAACAATACAGATAGAAAGTCATTATAATTTATTTTCAGTTTCAAAACCATTTTCGTAATTTTCATTTTTCCCTTAGTAAACAATAAACGGTCCCTACATTAACGTGGGAACCGTCTCGTATTTTCCAGAGAGAGAGAGAGAGAGAGTAAACGGTCCCTACATTAACGTGGGAACACTCGTATTTTCCAGAGAGAGAGAGAGAGAGAGAGAGAGAGTAAACGGCCCCTACATTAACGTGGGAACACTCTCGTATTTTCCAGAGAGAGAGAGAGAGAGAGAGAGTAAGCGGTCCCTACATTAACGTGGGAACACTCTCGTATTTTCCAGAGAGAGAGAGAGAGAGAGTAAGCGGTCCCTACATTAACGTGGGAACCGTCTCATAGTTTCCAGAGAGAGAGAGAGAGAGAGTAAACGGCTCCTACATTAACGTGGGAACCGTTTCGTAGTTTCGAGAAAGAGAGAGAGAGTAAACGGTTCCTACAGTAACGTGAGAACCGTCTCATAGTTTCCAGAGAGAGAGAGAGAGAGAAGAGAGAGAGGGAGACAGACAGACAGACAGACAGAAAGAAAATGGAAGGTAACAGACAATAATTCTATAGACCTTTGTCTCTAAGAGGTTGAAAGCCGACACTCCTAATCTCATGACAGTCCGTAAGATTTCTTTTCAAGCAGAGAATGTCGATAAATATATGTCATCTTGTAATTACAAAGTTATAAATCCTACCCGTACCCGTGGTGAAGGCATCTGCGACGCGCCTACTCGGACAAAAACATCAAACGATTGTCTTCAATATTTTTTTTATTCTGCACTGACCATTTGAGTGGAATATCGTTTACATTATCATTGTTGGTAATCTTCAAGACAAGATTCAAAGACACACAGCGAATCTATCAGATAAAATAGAATTTATCTGGAATTTGAGAACTTAATGAAATATCTTAGAAAATATGCTCGACTTAAAGTTTGTTTCATGTTTTTTCTGGTTAAAAATATGGCGTTATATTTACATGCTGGGGCTTCGGAAACTAAATCATAAACTATTATAATCAGTCAGTCAAGTGCCATACGTGATACAAGCTTTGGGCGATCATGTCTCGAAAGAGACATGACAGACTGGGCAGAAGATTATCCCGCAGTAGGTTACTATTGCTTTCTGCGGTAGACTGGTTGCCAGACAAGGCTATAGAACCCAATCTGTCCTGTTATTTGACTCATAGCTAGAGAGGGAAGAGATGTATTATGTTATTAATTAGTAATTATTGGGGATCAGTTTATTACTTCATAACAATAGAAAACCAATCCCCCACTTTATGCCCAGTAGAAGCCTTAGATATCTATCCAACTATTATCTTCAGTCAGTCGATATCCACTGCACTACAGCTCACATCCATTTTAATCTCGTGATTAAAATAGATGTGAGCTGTAGTGCAGAATAAATTGTTTATGTGCTCCTTCTTACTGCTCAGTCAGTTAAGTGCCATACGTGATACACGCTTGGGCGATCATGTCTCTAAAGAGACATGATTGACTGGGCAGAAGATTATCCCGCAGTAGGTTGCCATGACTTTCTGCGATTGACTAGTTGCTAGCCAAGCCTATAGAAGCCAATCTGTCATATTATTTGACCCATAACTAGGGAGAAAAGACAGATTAATACCTTTCCCAAGTGTATTTGCACGGAAGTGAATACAGGGATTTCGACTGGAATTCGAACTCAGTTCTCTGATTTCTCGTTCCGAGCTGATATCCGCTGCACCACAACGCACCTCCTTACTGATACTTTTTTCCGTAAACAATTTTTTAATTATTTCACCCCAAGCAAGGTAATAAAGCCACTAAGACGCAACGATTTATTGAGTGTGAGATAATATGAGAAAAAGAAAACATTATTAAAAGAAAATAATTATTTCAAGATTTATTAATTATTTCACATCAATCAACGCAATAAAGTTACGAAGATCTAAGATGTTGCTAAGTGTTAGAGAATGTGAGAAACGGTAAGCATTATCAAAATGGCAGAACAATAAAAGAACAGGAATTAAGAAGACAGAAGATAATGATTGATATTGTATTTAAATTTCTGAAGAGCAAAATTGACTGGGAAGCAAGAGGCCGGAAGTGAGTTCCACAAGCAAGAGAAGAAACTGTTAGAATAGAACTTATAATAATATGAGAAGAAGAAAACATAATTAAGAAGAGAGAACAATAAAAGAACAGGAATTAAGAAGACAGAAGATAACGATTGACATTGCATTTAAATTTCTGAAGATCAAAATTGACTGGGAAGCAAGAGGCCGGAAGTGAGTTCCACAAGCGAGAGAAGAAACTGGCAGCATAGGACTTTTTTTTTTTAATCGTATCACCCCGAGCAAGGCGGTAACGCCACTGATGTGCAGGGGGCTACATAATAGTGGAAAGATTGGAAAAGAGAAAGCCGGAAACCACATCCTAAACAAGGAACAAGGGATGGGCCTCTTAACCTGTTCAATCGACGTGGGTGGAGTGTGAAACGGGCGATAGATAGATCTATCTACTCCAATATGAGAAAAAGAAAACATACTTAAGGAGAGAGAACAATAAAAGAATAGGAATTAAGAAGACAGAAGATAATGATTGATATTGCATTTAAATTTCTGAAGATCAAAATTGACTGGAAACCAAGAAGCCGGAAGTGAGATCCACAAGCAAAAGAAGAAACTGTTAGCATTGAACTTGTAATAATATAAGAAAAAAGCATAATTAAGGAGAGAGAACAATAAAAGAATAGGAATTAAGAAGACAGAAGATAATGATTGATATTGCATTTAAATTTCTGAAGATCAAAATTGACTGGAAACCAAGAAGCCGGAAGTGAGATCCACAAGCAAAAGAAGAAACTGTTAGCATTGAACTTGTAATAATATAAGAAAAAAGCATAATTAAGGAGAGAGAACAATAAAAGAATAGGAATTAAGAAGACAGAAGATAATGATTGATATTGCATTTAAATTTCTGAAGATCAAAATTGACTGGAAACCAAGAAGCCGGAAGTGAGATCCACAAGCAAAAGAAGAAAATGCTAGCATTGAACTTGTAATAATATAAGAAAAAAGCATAATTAAGGTGAGAGAACAATAAAAGAATAGGAATTAAGAAGACAGAAGATAATGATTGATATTGCATTTAAATTTCTGAAGATCAAAATTGACTGGAAACCAAGAAGCCGGAAGTGAGATCCACAAGCAAAAGAAGAAACTGTTAGCATTGAACTTGTAATAATATAAGAAAAAAGCATAATTAAGGAGAGAGAACAATAAAAGAATAGGAATTAAGAAGACAGAAGATAATGATTGATATTGCATTTAAATTTCTGAAGATCAAAATTGACTGGAAACCAAGAAGCCGGAAGTGAGATCCACAAGCAAAAGAAGAAAATGCTAGCATTGAACTTGTAATAATATAAGAAAAAAGCATAATTAAGGTGAGAGAACAATAAAAGAATAGGAATTAAGAAGACAGAAGATAATGATTGATATTGCATTTAAATTTCTGAAGATCAAAATTGACTGGAAACCAAGAAGCCGGAAGTGAGATCCACAAGCAAAAGAAGAAACTGCTAGCATTGAACTTGTAATAATATAAGAAAAAAGCATAATTAAGGAGAGAGAACAATAAAAAAAAAAAAAACAGGAATTAAGAAGACAGTAAATAACAAGTGATATTGCGTTTAAATATAAGAACATTAAACTTGACTGGAAAGGGAGAAGTAAGAAGAGACTTTCACATGCGAGAGAAGAAACTGGCAACATAGAACTTATAATATGAGAAGAAGAAAACATAATTAAAGTACGACAATATTTAACATGGTGTTATGTTTTTAACGTGACAAAATAAAACGATTATGGAAAAATGACACACTCGCCGAGTATTGGAAATAACTAGGGAATTTATTATGATATAAACATGAATACAGCGAACAGTTGTGGATGTTGAATAACCGTATGTGTTTATAGAGAGCCTGGCAAAGTTCTGCCTGCCATGTTTGCTAGCTTCTACCGGAAGTCCCTTCTTCTTGTCTCCCTGCATGCACCTATTAGCTGGGGAACGGACTCCCTTGAATGGTACAGGGGAGATAACTTTTGACCCTTTTTTATTATTATCCTAATACCTCTTTTTTTTTTTCTTTTTTTTCTTTTTTTTAAGAAGACAATTAGCTGTAACGGGCATGCTTGGGGTTAATTTGTAGGTGCTTCACTTTAGTTCTATTCCGCTTTGGCCGGTTCTTTCTAGGTTCGTGCTCTCGTTTATATTTGTCTGTTCGACAGGTGGTATAGCCGGTAGTTCAAATGTGTCCACTAGTAAGTTCAGTGGAATGTTCGACGTGTTGTTTGTCTTAGTGTTGTTGGAGTACCTAGGAGGCAATTGGTTTTTGTGTCGTGCCCATAGTTGATCTCCAACTTGTACACTATAGACAAATCGTCTTTTTTTTTGTGGATGGTACCTGGTGTAACTCCTCACAAACACTGGTGTACCTACTGATAGTAGTCTGTATTCTGGCACCTACTTTGTTTTTGTTGTTCTTTTGATACTGATTTGCCAACCATATTGAGCGAAATGTCGAAAAGACCCAGTGGCTCAATAAAATCAAGTCTCAAAAGGTTGTGCTGGGAGTTCGAAATGTATATGATCCCAGATACTGTCTTCTCCTCAATCTTGATTGTTGCTGGCAGTTCGCCTGTAATATGGACACAATCCCCAGAAGCACTCCATGCTACATGTTTTGTAGATGTAAGTGGAGGTCTGACTATACTTTTCCACAGTTTCTGGGAAATAAGGGTTATGTCCGATTCTGTGTCGATTTATAACCGAACTGGATGGTTGTTCAGTTTCACCAACACATATTTGCGGTTCGACTTGGAATTGGGAAGGAATGTTGCTACCAGACTGTTTGTTTGTGATTTATGTTTGCTTTTGTTTTTTGATCGCTTGTGTGTTGTTTTGTGCCAAGGGGTTGTGCAGAATCCATCTTTGTGACCTTGCCGGTTGTATTCGCGGCAGCGGTGAGTTTTGAAAGGGCATTTCCGAACAAAATGCCAGCCACCACAATTTCAGCAAGCAGATGGAGGTTTCTTTTGTGTTGCTTCCGCTGACTGTCGTCTTTGAATGGTGCTGATTGTGGATGTTGTTGCAGGTACCGACTGTTGTACCATATCTGAATCATGTTTTAGATTCACAAGCCGCAGACATTCCTCTGTAATTTGCTGCAGAGTAATATCCGGATTTTGTTCAATTTTTGACAAAATTCTTGTGCGCACATCCCTGTCATTTGCGGATCTTAATCCACATGCGAAAATCAAACATTGAATTGTTCATCTGTGATGGTGGAAATTTTGAACCGTTCGCATTGCTTGTTGACGAATCCTGAGTAAGTTGTAAAATCGTCTGTATCACATTTCGTGATAGTGAGGCAGTTGAATCTTGTATTAAACAATGAGGTGTGTTCGCCAAAGATTTTATTTAGAGTTTCAACTGTTTCCACGAAACTACAATCCCGAGGTTGTTTCGGTAAAATGTAGTTAATATATTTTTGGGGCTCACTCGGACCGATTTTTTGTAAAAGGTGCCCCACTTTCCATTTGCTCTCCAAAATCTTCTTTAAAGAGATCCTCATAACGAGCAAACCACGTTGGGAAGGTTGTGTTTGCCTCTTTATCGTAGTGGAACTCTGTGATGGAATTTTCGAAAGCTTGTTCCAATATTAATTTCGTTGATGGAGGATTTGGTTGTGGTACAGTCCTTAGTCTCTCTGAAAAGAGTTCCATCAACCTTAATTGCTGTTGTAGAATCTGTTGGATAGTATTTGGATCCATTATTTCACACTGGATGGAAAAGAAAAAAATTCCGGGAAAAAAGAGATTTTTTTTTTCAAAAGAATATGTTCCGTTTTTAACATACCGGACGTTATTTTGTGTGTCCACGAAATTCGACGTCTAAAATACAATTTCTGAAATTCTCCACTAAATAAAACAAATGCTACTTATCAGTTTCTTTTCATTCCAGTCCACGTGCTGCATATCTCATCTTCGTTGCCAGTTTTGTTATGTTTTTAACATGACAAAATAAAATGCTTATGTAAAAACGTCACACTCGCCGAGTATTGGAAATAACTAGGGAATTTATTATTGTGGAAACATGAGTACAGCGAACAGTTGTCAATGTTGAACAAGGATGTGGTGATAGAGAGCCTGGTAAAGTTCTGCACGCCATGTTTGCTGGCTTCTACCAGAAATTCTTTCATGTTGTCTCTCAGCATGCACCTATTAGCTGGGGAACGGACTCCCTTGAATGGTCCAGATAACTTTTGACCTTTTTTATATGGTGATCCAAATAAATGTCATACGGACAAAAAAAAAAGAGTTAACAAAAACCATTTTGATTTTTACGGATGAAAAAGACCAGAGAAAACAATTTTATTTTATTCGGATGAGAAAGGGTTAAAGAACCTGATGCTGTTTTTTTTTTGTTTTTTGTTTTTTTTGTTTTTTGTTTCTTTTGTTTTTTGTTTTTTTGTTTTTGTTTTTTGTTTTTTTGTTTGTTTGTTTTTTGTTTTTTTGTTGTTGTTTTTTTTTGTCGGAAAGAGAATCGTATTACCAAAATTGCAAACCGGTTAAAAATAGAAATGAGATAGAATCGCAAGTAGGATTGTTATTACACAGCGAAACATATCTGGGCTTTTGAGGTCAAATGTCATGCGGCCTTGTTGAAAGAAGTGAAACAGACTAACACTGTTTGTGGGCGAAAAGAATTGCAAAAAGAATTTTATTTTAATAAATTCTCAGGTGAAACTCGGCGAAATACATCCGAGATGATTAGAAGTCAAATGTCAAAACCACTTTGTTGAAATAAGTATAACAGACCAACATTAAGTAGACGAAAAACAATTAAGAAATTTTTTTTAATATTTTTTTTATTCTTAAATTCTCGAGAGAAACTAGGCTAACATAGCTGACATGATTAGGAGATCAAATGTCAAAACCGCCTTGTAGAAAGGCATTGACAAAAATGCTTAAAGAAAAAAAATTTTTTAATATTTCCCCAGATGGAAATTCAGCGAATCACAGTTGTCACGATTAGAGGGCAAAGGTTAAATTGATCTTGTTGAGAAAAGGGAAAAACCAATTGTTAATGGTTGAGAAAATTATCATTCTAAATTTCTCTGAGAGAGATTGACGTCATGTAACAACTCCCAAAGAGGGGGAAAAATCTTCCAGAATTAAAAGTGTGAAATAGAGATAAAGAAAAGTAAGACGTCAAAACGGTTGATGTCATGTAATGACTCCTCCCAAGAGGAGGGGGAAACCTTCCATGATTGAAAGTCTGAAGCAGAGAAAGAGGACTGGTAGAATTTAAGAATATTTGCATAAAACCCCTAATGCGTCCTCACCACACAAGTAAAATAGGGACACCCATAAATATGAAAGCCCACAGGGGCTGAAGTGAGTTTTCGTTCCAGCACTGCCCGGAGTTTGAAGTTGCCAACCGAAGTTTGAAGCAATAATAACCAAAAATATCTGATGAATAAGATAAATCTCCGATGAAGCCCTTGTGCCAAACTGATGATAATAAGAAGAAGAGAAAACGCCGACGAACATTTTCGCAAAGTACAAACAATAATATTTGAATTTACCAGTTACCTAATTACCAAGTCTGGCCCATCCTAGAGAAACTAACCGAAATTTTCGTTCCGTCGTCAATTATTAGGAACGGGTTGAGGAAAAGAAGAACTATTTTTATTTTTGTATATAAATACAATTTAATGATTTATTCAGGCGTCGTCCATTTTATTTCTAAAATTAGTGTCGTTTTATTTCTACGATTCTGCGCGCGTATCTAACTTGGTTTAGCTTGGCTGAGATACCCCAGTGATAATTTAGCATAACTCTATTAAGATCAAAATCACAACGTGGGTAAGAGAGGTTACAATTGAAGAGGTCAATCCAAGGACCAGCTGCTGTGTCAACGCCATCAACGACCGACGAGTGTGAACTGACGGCTAGTTCTCAGACCAGAATCGATCCTGACGAAAGGGACAACAGGCCAAGGCTCTGGTACGCCGCAACAAACAAGAGAGAACAATTAAAGAAAAGGAATTAAGAACACAGTAGATAACGATTGACATTGCACTTTTAATCTCTGAAGATCGCGTTTATAACTTTCCCCAGTTTCCTTTGGGGTTTTGGTGGGTGAGTGTTTTTTTTTTTTTTTTTTTTTTCTGTGTATTGCCATGATTTCTTGGGGGAAAGACCTGATTGGTTTCCTGTTGCTTTTGCGAAAGTTTTCAATTCAGTCGTTTTCCTTCTAGGCTAGCTACAAGGCTGAAGGGTTCAGTTCGCCCAGCTATTTAACCCATTATTGTAGGGAGAAGAGATCTTTTCATGTCTTTTCTAAGGTTATTCATACAGAGCTGAATGCTGGAATTTGAACTCGATTCGCCAATCTAATTTATAGGCGCTGATAACCGACACACGACTCGCAAACTACTACTACTACTACTTGTATCATTATTATAACTGCTACTACTACTAATAATAATATAAGGAATATAAAAACTTTTAATAATAATAATAATAATAATAATAACATGATGATGAAGATACTCTTTACTAAAATAATTTTAAATTATCCATTCTATGATATTAACGACCATAGAGGGAATATAGCGATGAGTTAGTTCATTCTCTTTACTAAAACTTATTAAACTTTACTACCAGTCATGAAAGCACTCGACAAAATGATAACAAAATATCAGAGACGCTACTTGGTTTCAGTAGAAAAAAAGAAAGATGTGTTCAATGTTTGTTTCTGTAAAGTGGATAAAGTTATCAATTTCTGATATTTTCGTTTGTACCCCCTTACTTCTTAAAATAACAAGTACCATTCATATTTATGATTGCCATTGCAATATTTCGTTAAAGTTGTTAAACTCAAATATTTAACGACGTGATAGGGGAATTTCTACGGATATTTTTATTGTCAGAGAACTTGCCATTAGCTTATCTAATCATAAACTTAAGAATTAAGATTCATCAAAACATTAAAATGAGAAAACGGTGAAATAAATTTTCACAGATTTTTCCAGTTTTATTATTATTATAATTATTATTATTATTAGTAGTAGTAGTAGTAGTAGTAGTAGTAGTAGGGGGTGTACGTTGTGGTGCAGTGAATATCGGCTCGGAACAAGAAATCAAGGAGCCGAGTTCGAATTCCAGTTGAATTCCTTGCATTTACTTACGCACAAATACCCTTGGGAAAGGTATTAATCCGTCTCTTCCCTTCAGTTATGGGTTAAATAATAGTACAGACTGGGTTCTTGCCTTGGCTGGCAAACAGTCTACAGCAGAAAGCAATGGCAACCTACTGCGGGATAATCTTCTGCTCAGTCAGTCAGTCATTGAATTCATACGCGCAAATACTTTTGGTATTAATCCGTCTCTTCCTTCTAGTTATGGGTTAAATAACAGGACAGATTGGGTTCTATAGCCTTGGCTGGCAATCAGTCCCCCGTAGTAAGTAATGGCAACCTACTGCTTGATAATCTTTTGCCCAGTCAGTGTATTACGTATGGCACTTAACTGACTGAGTAGTAGTAGTAATAGTAGTATTGTTTTGTTTTTTTCTGTCTGTTTTTTTTTTTTAATCATTTCACCCCAAGCAAGGTGACTGTTACTGGTGCATAGGAGGTTACATAAGAGGTGAGTGATGAGAAAGTTACAGGGGGTGTCAGGGAATGTGTTAGAGAAGGATGAGAAAACTGGTGTGTTGTCGTTATTATATTGTCATTTTTCATTATATTTTTATTTCTGCTATGGTCGCACTACCTATCAAGTCTGCGGGAAGACCTAAGGCAGGTCGTGGTGTGTTGCTATGGCACCATTTCATGTTTTTAATATCTCCCCTAACATCCCTAGCATTACATAGACAAAGTCCTCCTTAGTGTGTGGGCTGTACTTAACAAGACAATTTTTTGTATCTCTCTTAAACTGGGGTTTCCAAGGATTCTTTCAATGCGTTGTTTTGTCCCATTTTTTATTATTCCAAGTGCACCTAATATCACTGGCACGACTCATGTTTTCAATTTCCACATTTTTTCTATTTCAATTTCCAGGTCTTCATATTTTGACAGTTTTTCGAATTCCTTGGTTGCTATGTTACAATCCGCTGGACAAGCCATATCAATTAATATGCAAGTTTTTTTTTTTTTCCTGGTTTTTAACAATAATGTCCGGTCTATTGGCTTCAGTTTTTCTGTCAGTATAGATGGCGTAATCCCATATTATTATTATTATTATTATTATTATTATTATTATTATATTATTAAAACGACGACGACGACGACGACGAAGAAGAAGAAGAAGAAGAAGAAGAAGAAGAAGAAGAAGAAGAAGATGATGATGATAAAGCTTTACTAAAACAATGTAACCTTAAATAGAGCTTGAATACACCTACTTGTAATAGAATCTAGACTACTAAATAAAATAAAAAGTAAAGAAAGAAAGAAAGAAAGAAAGAAAGGTGACCGAAAATAAAGAGACACATTGTCAGCGATATTGTGGTCCGGGCTTGGAATTTCGAAGAGGATATAAGTAAAAGTTAAAAATAAAAGGAGTAGGAGTTAAAAGCCAAAGAGAGTTAGACGGAATAAAATGTGCGGCACTTGAACTTAGATTGGTCGGCGCCATCAAGGGTGCGAACAGACGGGAAACTGGAAAAATGAGATGCTGACGACGGAGGCTGGATAAAAATGAGACGTGAACATGACCAAACAATAACGTCGACCCGAATTCGTTTTTACACAACTTTATTTATATCGAAGCGTCGTCCTGCGTATAAATATTTTATTTCAACAAAAAATAGTGATGAACTCTGATCTAATACAAGTCTTCTAATAGAAGGATGTGCGTTGTGGTGCAGAGAGGATGTGCGTTGTGGTGCAGTGAAGATCGACTCGGAACGATAAATCGGGGAGCCGAGTTCGAATTCCAGTTGAATTCCTTGCATTTACTTACGCACAAATACCCTTGGGAAAGGTATTAATCCGTCTCTTCCCTTCAGTTATGGGTTAAATAATAGTACAGACTGGGTTCTTGCCTTGGCTGGCAAACAGTCTACAGCAGAAAGCAATGGCAACCTACTGCGGGATAATCTTCTGCTCAGTCAGTCATGTCTCTTTCGAGACATGATCACCCAAAGCGTGTATCACGTATGGCATTTAACTGACTGACTGAATATAATAGTTGGAGACATGATTAAGTCTTCCACTGGGCATAAAGTGGGGGATCGATTTTCTATTTTTATAAAGTAATAAACTGATCCCCCACTAATTACTAGTTGATAATATAATACATTTCTTCCTCCTCTAGCTATGAGTCAAATAACAGAACAAACTCGGTGGCATTCAGTCTACTGCCGAGAGCAATGGCAACCTACTGCGGGATAATCTTCTGCCCAGTCAGTCATGTCTCTTTCGAGACATGATTGCCCAAAGCGTGTATCACGTATGGCACTCAACTGAATGGAACAGAGAATCATAGATAATTTCTTAACAAATAGAAAATACTGTAGAAATTAAATGTTATATATATTTTTCAACCAATAAAATCCCACCAGAAGGTTTTTTTTAAAGCAATAATTATTTAGGAAAATACTGCCCGGTCCTAGGTATGACGGTAAACTGCATCCGGCAGCAAGGCCTCTGATTGGGATGTTGTGAGGAGAATGTAATCACCACTTAATTGCTGTTGTTCCCAGGTCCACCGTGGCCCAGAGTGGTAGCACCTGTTAGGTCCGAGCTATGGGTAAATAGTCAAACTTCCCCGAACTGGGGTCAAAATACGATGAAAGTATAAAAATAAACTTTTATAGAAAAATACACATTTTTGAATAAAAATATTACCAACAATGCATTTTTCAAGAAAAACATTTTGAATACAAAACTAGAAAACATCTTCAATTTTCCAAAATAAATAAATAAATAATAATAATAATAATAATAATAAATTTTAATCAAGATCTGACTGAATCAACCTTCTCACTATAACCGAACATTAAAAAAATCTTTTTTTGGCATTAAATAACCTGCAGAGGTTCATATGCTATTAAACAAAACTCAAACTCAAAATACTACTAAAATATATTGCGGACGTAGTTGTAGACTTACCACGTGCTATGTTTTAATGATTAATAATAATAACTCCCTTTCTCCACTCTTACAAATTCGAGAAAAAGATTTTCGCAGGCCAGCGTGAAATTATTTTCTAACCAATCCACAAAAGATCGCACCTCTGTGTAAAATTAGGTTTTGGCTCCTCTGTACAGATATAAAAATAGAAGCATGCTGCTTTTCATGGTTCAAAACAATTTCGGATGCCAGTTTGATCTATACGTGTGTACATACACACCCACACACAATAGAAGAGATGACAACCAAAGACAGTGTCTATGAACTTACAAAAACTTTAGGCTGACAGTGATAAAGTCTGTTCAAAAATCTCATACCAAACTAAAAACACTTAATTACTTAATAAAACAAATTTCACTGGAAAAGAAAATTGATCGTTTTATTATTGCATATTGCTAAAAAGATTATATAAATGTTATTTCAATAGATGTTCTGCTTCTTTGTTTGATTGTTTGTTTAGCGGCATATCAATCCTGTATGGGCCATTTAATGCCGAAATTTAATTTTCTTGGGAGCATTAGTAATTTTTTTTTTAATCATATCACCCCGAGCAAGGCGGTAACGACACTGATGAGCAGAGGGCTACGTAAAAGTGAAAAGATTGGAAAAGAGATAGTTCAGTCTATCTGTTATATATCGCCGTACGACGACAAAATAACGAGAACACGCATATATAAAAATATAAGGTTATATTTTTATTCTTGACGACGAACCCGTGTGGAATAGAGAATGGAAGAGTGAGAGCGCACATAGAATGGGTCGACGGGAGTGTAGTCTTGCCTGTGGTGTTTCTCTGCTTCCACTGGCCGTTCTCTGCTAGCGAATCCGTGTGTCGAGGTCTTTATATAGTCTTCTAGAACCGGGACTTTCCTTCCGGTTTTGACTCGCCCACGCAACGCCCACGTAATTCCCAGAGACACCTGTTCTGTTTGCCTCCGTAGTCATTTCCGCCGCTGTCGGAAATAAGGTCAAACGACATCCGCTCCGGCCTCAACAGGATGTATTTCACAAACACCTGTCTTGTCGTTTCGCCGACCCCTTCACCGACGGGAAACACCATCGCTTGCATCACTTCCTCGGGTGGGGCCAGATTGTTATACTACATATCTACTCCAATTGAAAAAAAAAAGAAAGAAAGAAAAGTGTAAAAAGATTGGACAAGAGAAAGCCGGAAACCACATCCTAAACAGGGAACAAGGGATGAGCCTCTTCACCTGTTCAATAGACGTGGGTGGAGTGTGAACCGGGCGATAGTTTAGTCTACCTACTCCAATTGAAAAAAGAAAAAGAAAAGAGTAAAAGGATTGGGAAAGAGAAAGTCGGAAACAAAAATGCATTGGTGTTTTTCAACGAAAATATATTGCTGCATGTAATCCTGATAATATATATTTTTTTACAAAAATATATTGATGGTTATATATATATATATATATATATATATATATATATATATATATATATATATTGTTAAATATAAGAGACAATGAATGTCTATTATGTTTAATGATGAGCCGTTCTAAACATCGTATTTTGGATGAAAATCAAGACAAAAATTCTCTAACATTTGGATATATTTTTAAGTTGGTTCTAAGATTTCGGCTCACATAAGCCATCTTCAGAGAGATTACAGGAACGTTAACATACAAACATCCAACATCAAAGACGATTTTATATTGTGTTGACATAAAACTTTGCTAAGCAACGGTAAGAGTTACCAAAAATAGCAAACGCAGTTCGTAAATTTGTAATGCGGTTCTACGACGTCACACGGCATGAGAGCTCGAAATGTTAACAGAATCATATATTTAAATGCAATATAATGTGTTATGACCAGATTTAAACGTGATTTTATTTAGTGGCGGGTTGTTTGGATTTAATGTAGAATGGCGTCCAATATCTGATGGTTCTTTTTACTGTTTTTTTGTTTGTTTGTTTTTTATTGTTTTTTATTGTTTTTCTTTTTTTGTTTTTTTTTTGTTTTTTTACTTAGAATCAACTTAATAAAAAATTATCCAAATCTTGGAGAATTTTTGTCTTTATTTTCACCTGAAATTAAAGCCAAAATGCGATGTTTAAAACGGCTCATGATTAAACATAATAGACATACATTACATCTTATATCTAACAGTATATGTTTAAAAAATTATCTGATCCCTCGATACACTATATATATATATATATATATATATATATATATATATATATATATATATATAAGAGAGAAAGAGAATAAATAAAGAGCAAGTAGGAAGAAATTGTCTTTAATCTAACATGTTTCACTTATAACAAGCTTCTTCAGAGATTTAATAAGGACAAATAATTTACAAATCCGACAGGCAGTATTTTTGAATGATATATAGTTTCAAAGGTCAGATACGTGTCACGTGTGATAAAGCAACAGATAGATATTAAAATGTAGAAGATAAAACTTGTGCTTGTTTCTGTATGTGTCACCGCGTTCTTTTTAAATAAAATATAAGAGAAAACAGTTATGAATGTCTGCGTTGAGAGAAATCAAATGATGGAACGATTTTCATTCGAAATAACATGAAAATCACGTATGAATCATAAACGAAATATATTTCCGTTTACATTCTAATGAAAATAATGTTAACAGAATTTTTTAACAAAATAATAAATTATTAAATAACGTTAACGGTTAGTATCTTTCAATGAAATAAAAATAACTATGTATTAAAATTATTATAATAACATAATTAAGTAATAATATATAAATAAGAACCATATATATATATATAAATTATCATAAAATATTAACGGTTAGAATCTTTCAATTAAATATAATTAAATTTGTTTGTTTTTTTACTTAAAATTAATTTAATTGACATTGCGACACGGATTTTACCTCGTCATCAGGCGTTGTTGAATAATAATGGTGAAAAGGATTTATATTTGAATGCAGAAAACAATACGTTTGTTATTTAAATAACAAACGTATTGCTTTCTACATTCAAATGTCAATGTAAATGTGGTCAATGTAATACTGCACTTAAATTAGTAAATTCGTGGTACCAAAGAGGAAAGAAAGTTAATCAGAACAATTACCAAGAAAATATAGAAAAGGCAGAGAGGTGACGCTACGCCTTGCTAAAGTTAAAGTAAGTTGGTTCGTGTGTTGCCTGTGGATTAGACGAACGATGTTAATAGTGAACAAATTTTTATTGCCGAGGAAAAATCGTGTGAGGGGAGATGAGGATTTTACGTGCGTATTTGTTTAATTCTACTATCAAAATTATTGTTATATAGCAATATACAACAAACACGCATATATATAAAAATATAAGTTATATTTTTATTAATGACGATGAATCGTGTAGCACAGGGACAGAGAATTGAGAGCGCGCTTCTAATGGGGTTGACGGGGGGGTCGTCGTATCTGTTGCTCCTCTGGTCTGGTCTGGCTCTCTCGTCTGTCTCTGTCTCTGTCTCTCTCTGTCTGAAATCCGTGCGCCGAGGTCTTTTTATAATCTCCAAACCGGGACTTCCGGATTTTGCCTCGCCCACGCACGCCCACGTAATTCTCAGAGACACCTGTTCTGTTTGCCTCTGTCCATTTCCGCTACTGCCGGAAATAAGGTCAGACAAACATCCGTTCCTTTCAACGACCGGAAAACAACCCCGCTTGCAACAGCCTACTTCTCGGGTGGGGCCAGATTGTTATATTACATTATTATTAATATTATTATCATGACGGTGCAACAATTTCGTGCTCCTCTCAAAAAATGTGAAGTGGACGGAGAACGGAGCATGAGAGGGAGGATGCAAGTTAGTGAGATAGGTCATGGCTATTGACTTTACATTTAAATTCTTGGAGATTGTAGCTGTCGAGCTATCTATCTGTCTATCTATCTATCTTTTTTTTATAATCATATCACCCCAAGCAAGGCATTTTACTGCCACTGTTGTGCAGGGGATTACATGGGAGGAAAGTTATGAAAAAGAGTGACAGATTATAGAGGGTGACAGGAAGTGGGTAAGAGAAGGATGAGAATACTGATGAGAGTGGAGTGGACGGAGAAAGGAGCATGAGAGAGAGGATGCAGGTTAGTGAGATAGGAGATGACTATTGACTTTACATTTAAATTGTATCCCAGCTGAGATGTTGCGGCGGTCAATGAGGAATCTCAACAGCAGATTTTTTTCTTGTGGGTCTATCCCAAGAGTAAAGTGTACACGACTCGACCAAGAACACTGGATGAGTTAAAACAGAGAATTCAGGATTAAATTCACAGTATTCAAGCTGAGATGTTGCAGCGGTCAACGAGGAATCTCAACAGCAGATTTTTTTTTCTTGTGGGTCTATCCCAAGAGTAAAGTGTACACGACTCGACCAAGAACTCTGGATGAGTTAAAACAGAGAATTCAGGATGAAATTCACAGTATCCCAGCTGAGATGTTGCAGAGGTCAATGGGGAATCTCAATAGCAGATTTTTTTCTTGTGGGGCTATCCCATGAGTAAAGTGTACACGACTCGACCAAGAACTCTGGATGAGTTGAAACAGAGAATTCAGGATGAAATTCACAGTATTCAAGCTGAGATCTTGCATCGGTCAACGAGGAATCTCAATAGCAGATTTTTTTTCTTGTGGGTCTATCTCAAGAGCAAAGTGTACACGACTCGACCAAGAACTCTGGATGAGTTAAAGTAGAGAATTCAGGATGAAATTCACAGTATCCCAGCTGAGATGTTGCAGCGGTCAACGAGGAATCTCAATAGCAGATTTTTTTTCTTGTGGGTCTATCTCAAGAGCAAAGTGTACACGACTCGACCAAGAACTCTGGATGAGTTAAAGCAGAGAATTCAGGATGAAATTTACAGTATCCCAGCTGAGATGTTGCAGGGGTCAATGAGGAATCTCAATAGCAGATTATTTTTCTTGTGGGTCTATCTCAACAGCAAAGTGTACACGACTCGACCAAGAACTCTGGATGAGTTAAAGCAGAGAATTCAGGATGAAATTCACAGTATCCCAGCTGAGATGTTGCAGCGGTCAACGAAGAATCTCAATAGCAGATTTTTTTTCTTGTGGGTCTATCTCAAGAGCAAAGTGTACACGACTCGACCAAGAACTCTGGATGAGTTAAAGCAGAGAATTCAGGATGAAATTCACAGTATCCCAGCTGAGATGTTGCAGCGGTCAACGAGGAATCTCAATAGCAGATTTTTTTTCTTGTGGGTCTATCTCAAGAGCAAAGTGTACACGACTCGACCAAGAACTCTGGATGAGTGAAAGCAGAGAATTCAGGATGAAATTCACAGTATCCTAACTGAGATGTTGCAGCGGTCAACGAGGAATCTCAATAGCAGATTTTTTTTCTTGTGGGTCTATCTCAAGAGCAAAGTGTACACGACTCGACCAAGAACTCTGGATGAGTTAAAGCAGAGAATTCAGAATGAAATTCACAGTATCCCAGCTGAGATGTTGCAGCGGTCAACGAGGAATCTCAATAGCAGATTTTTTTTTCTTGTGGGTCTATCTCAAGAGCAAAGTGTACACGACTCGACCAAGAACTCTGGATGAGTGAAAGCAGAGAATTCAGGATGAAATTCACAGTATCCCAGCTGAGATGTTGCAGCGGTCAACGAGGAATCTCAATAGCAGATTTTTTTTCTTGTAGGTCTATCTCAAGAGCAAAGTGTACACGACTCGACCAAGAACTCTGGATGAGTTAAAGCAGAGAATTCAGGATGAAATTCACAGTATCCTAACTGAGATGTTGCAGTGGTCAATGGGGAATCTCAACAGCAGATTTTTTTCTTGTGGGGCTATCCCAAGAGTAAAGTGTACACGACTCGACCAAGAACTCTGGATGAGTTAAAACAGAGAATTCAGAATGAAATTCACAGTATCCTAACTGAGATGTTGCAGTGGTCAATGGGCAATCTCAACAGCAGATTTTTTTCTTGTGGGGCTATCCCATGTGTAAAGTGTACACGACCAAGAACTCTGGATGAGTTAAAGCACGAAATTCAGGATGAAATTCACAGTATCCCAACTGAGATATTTACAGCGGTCAACGAGGAATCTCAATAGCAGATTTTTTTCTTGTGAGTCTATCTCAACAGCAAAGTGTACGACTCGACCAAAGAACTCTGGATGAGTTAAAGCAGAGAATTCAGGATGAAATTCACAGTATCAGCTGAGATGTTGCAGCGGTCAACGAGGAATCTCAATAGCAGATTTTTTTTCTTGTGGGTCTATCTCAACAGCAAAGTGTACACGACTCGACCAAGAACTCTGGATGAGTTAAAGCAGAGAATTCAGGATGAAATTCACAGTATTCAAGCTGAGATGTTGCAGTGGTCAATCAGGCAATCTCAACAGCAGATTTTTTTCTTGTGCGGCTATCCCATGTGTAAAGTGTACGACTCGACTAAGAACTCTGGATGAGTTAAAGCAGAGAATTCAGGATGAAATTCACAGTATCCCAGCTGAGATGTTGCGGTCAACGAGGAATCTCAATAGCAGATTTTTTTTTCTTGTGAGTCTATCTCAACAGCAAAGTGTACACGACTCGACCAAGAACTCTGGATGAGTTAAAGCAGAGAATTCAGGATGAAATTCACAGTATTCAAGCTGAGATGTTGCAGTGGTCAATGGGCAATCTCAACAGCAGATTTTTTTCTTGTGCGGCTATCCCATGTGTAAAGTGTACACGACTCGACTAAGAACTCTGGATGAGTTAAAGCAGAGAATTCAGGATGAAATTCACAGTATCCCAGCTGAGATGTTGCAGCGGTCAACGAGGAATCTCAATAGCAGATTTTTTTTTCTTGTGGGTCTATCTCAACAGCAAAGTGTACACGACTCGACCAAGAACTCTGGATGAGTTAAAGCAGAGAATTGGGATGAAATTCACAGTATTCAAGCTGAGATGTTGCAGTGGTCAATGGGCAATCTCAACAGCAGATTTTTTTCTTGTGCGGCTATCCCATGTGTAAAGTGTACGACTCGACTAAGAACTCTGGATGAGTTAAAGCAGAGAATTCAGGATGAAATTCACAGTATCCCAGCTGAGATGTTGCAGTGGTCAACGAGGAATCTCAATAGCAGATTTTTCTTGTGGGTCTATCTCAACAGCAAAGTGTACACGACTCAACCAAGAACACTGCTGGATGAGTTAAAGCAGAGAATTCAGGATGAAATTCACGGTATTCAAGCTGAGATGTTGCAGTGGTCAATGGGCAATCTCAACAGCAGATTTTTTCTTGTGCGGCTATCCCATGTGTAAAGTGTACACGACTCGACTAAGAACTCTGGATGAGTTAAAGCAGAGAATTCAGGATGAAATTCACAGTATCCCAGCTGAGATGTTGCAGCGATTAGCGAGGAATCTCAATAGCAGATTTTTTTTTTCTTGTGGGTCTATCTCAACAGCAAAGTGTACACGACTCGACCAAGAACTCTGGATGAGTTAAAACAGAGAATTCAGAATGAAATTCACAGTATCCTAACTGAGATGTTGCAGTGGTCAATGGTCAATCTCAACAGCAGATTTTTTCTTGTGGGGCTATCCCATGTGTAAAGTGTACACGACTCGACCAAGAACTCTGGATGAGTTAAAGCAGAGAATTCAGGATGAAATTCACAGTATCCCAGCTGAGATGTTGCAGCGGTCAACGAGAATCTCAATAGCAGATTTTTTTTCTTGTGGGTCTATCTCAACAAAGTGTACGACTCGACCAAGAACTCTGGATGAGACAAAGCAGAGAATTCAGGATGAAATTCACAGTATTCAAGCTGAGATGTTGCAGTGGTCAATGGGCAATCTCAACAGCAGATTTTTTTTCTTGTGCGGCTATCCCATGTGTAAAGTGTACACGACTCGACTAGAGACTCTGGATGAGTTAAAGCAGAGAATTCAGGATGAAATTCACAGTATCCAGCTGAGATGTTGCAGTGGTCAACGAGGAATCTCAATAGCAGATTTTTTTCTTACTAGGTCTATCTCAGCAGCAAAGTGTACACGACTCAACCAGAACACTGGATGAGTTAAAAGCAATTCAGGATGAAATTCACGGTATTCAAGCTGAGATGTTGCAGTGGTCAATGGGCAATCTCAACAGCAGATTTTTTTTCTTGTGCGACTATCCCATGTGTAAAGTGTACACGACTCGACTAAGAACTCTGGATGAGTTAAAGCAGAGAATTCAGGATGGAAATTCACAGTATCCCAGCTGAGATGTTGCAGCGGTCAACGAGGAATCTCAATAGCAGATTTTTTTTCTTGTGGGTCTATCTCAACAGCAAAGTGTACGACTCGACCAGAACTCTGGATGAGTTAAAACAGAGAATTCAGAATGAAATTCACAGTATCTAACTGAGATGTTGCAGTGGTCAATGGTCAATCTCAACAGCAGATTTTTTCTTGTGGGGCTATCCCATGTGTAAAGTGTACACGACTCGACCAAGAACTCTGGATGAGTTAAAGCAGAGAATTCAGGATGAAATTCACAGTATCCCAGCTGAGATGTTGCAGCGGTCAACGGGGAATCTCCAATAGCAGATTTTTTTTCTTGTGGGTCTATCTCAACAGCAAAGTGTACGACTCGACCAAGAACTCTGGATGAGTTAAAGCAGAGAATTCAGGATGAAATTCACAGTATCCTAACTGAGATGTTGCAGCGGTCAACGAGGAATCTCAATAGCAGATTTTTTTCTTGTGGAGTCTATCTCAACAGCAAAGTGTACACGACTCGACCAAGAACTCTGGATGAGTTAAAGCAGAGAATTCAGGATGAAATTCACAGTATTCAAGCTGAGATGTTGCAGTGGTCAATGGGCAATCTCAACAGCAGATTTTTTTCTTGTGCGGCTATCCCATGTGTAAAGTGTACACGACTCGACTAAGAACTCTGGATGAGTTAAAGCAGAGAATTCAGGATGAAATTCACAGTATCCCAGCTGAGATGTTGCAGCGGTCAACGAGGAATCTCAATAGCAGATTTTTTTTCTTGTGGGTCTATCTCAACAGCAAAGTGTACACGACTCGACCAAGAACTCTGGATGAGTTAAAGCAGAGAATTCAGGATGAAATTCACAGTATTCAAGCTGAGATGTTGCAGTGGTCAATGGGCAATCTCAACAGCAGATTTTTTTCTTGTGCGGCTATCCCATGTGTAAAGTGTACACGACTCGACTAAGACCTCTGGATGAGTTAAAGCAGAGAATTCAGGATGAAATTCACAGTATCCCAGCTGAGATGTTGCAGCGGTCAACGAGGAATCTCAATAGCAGATTTTTTTTCTTGTGGGTCTATCTCAACAGCAAAGTGTACACGACTCGATCAAGAACTCTGGATGAGTTAAAACAGAGAATTCAGAATGAAATTCACAGTATCCTAACTGAGATGTTACCGTGGTCAATGGGCAATCTCAACAGCAGATTTTTTTTCTTGTGGGGCTATCCCATGAGTAAAGTGTACACGACTCGACCAAGAACTCTGGATGAGTTAAAACAGAGAATTCAGGATGAAATTCACAGTATTCAAGCTGAGATGTTGCAGCGGTCAACGAGGAATCTCAATAGCAGATTTTTTTTTCTTGTGGGTCTATCTCAAGAGCAATGTGTACACGACTCGACCAAGAACTCTGGGTGAGTTAAAGCAGAGAATTCAGGATGAAATTCACAGTATCCTAACTGAGATGTTGCAGTGGTCAATGAGGAATCTCAACAGCAGATTTTTTTCTTGTGGGTCTATCCCAAGATACACGACTCGACCAAGAACTCTGAATGAGTTAAAACAGAGAATTCAGAGTATCCTAACTGAGATGTTGCAGTGGTCAATGGGGAATCTCAACAGCAGATTTTTTTCTTGTGGGGCTATCCCATGAGTAAAGTGTACACGACTCGACCAAGAACTCTGGATGAGTTAAAACAGAGAATTCAGGATCAAATTCACAGTATTCAAGCTGAGATGTTGCAGCGGTCAACGAGGAATCTCAATAGCAGATTTTTTTTTCTTGTGGGTCTATCTCAAGAGCAAAGTGTACACGACTCGACCAAGAACTCTGGATGAGTTAAAACAGAGAATTCAGGATGAAATTCACAGTATTCAAGCTGAGATGTTGCAGTGGTCAATGAGGAATCTCAACAGCAGATTTTTTTCTTGTGGGGCTATCCCATGAGTAAAGTGTACACGACTCGACCAAGAACTCTGGATGAGTTAAAACAGAGAATTCAGAATGAAATTCACAGTATCCTAACTGAGATGTTGCAGTGGTCAATGGGGAATCTCAATAGCAGATTTTTTTCTTGTGGGTCTATCCCAAGAGTAAAGTGTACACGACTCGACCAAGAACTCTGGATGAGTTAAAGCAGAGAATTCAGGATGAAATTCACACTATTCAAGCTGAGATGTTGTAGCGGTCAACGAGGAATCTCAATAGCAGATTTTTTTTCTTGTGGGTCTATCTCAAGAGCAAAGTGTACACGACTCGACAAAGAACTCTGGATGAGTTAAAGCAGAGAATTCAGAATGAAATTCACAGTATCTTAACTGAGATGTTGCAGTGGTCAATGAGGAATCTCAACAGCAGATTTTTTTCTTGTGGGTCTATCCCAAGAGTAAAGTGTACACGACTCGACCAAGAACTCTGGATGAGTTAAAACAGAGAATTCAGAATGAAATTCACAGTATCCTAACTGAGATGTTACCGTGGTCAATGGGCAATCTCAACAGCAGATTTTTTTTCTTGTGGGGCTATCCCATGAGTAAAGTGTACACGACTCGACCAAGAACTCTGGATGAGTTAAAACAGAGAATTCAGGATCAAATTCACAGTATTCAAGCTGAGATGTTGCAGCGGTCAACGAGGAATCTCAATAGCAGATTTTTTTTCTTGTGGGTCTATCTCAAGAGCAAAGTGTACACGACTCGACCAAGAACTCTGGATGAGTTAAAACAGAGAATTCAGGATGAAATTCACAGTATTCAAGCTGAGATGTTGCAGTGGTCAATGAGGAATCTCAACAGCAGATTTTTTTCTTGTGGGGCTATCCCAAGAGTAAAGTGTACACGACTCGACCAAGAACTCTGGATGAGTTAAAACAGAGAATTCAGAATGAAATTCACAGTATCCTAACTGAGATGTTGCAGTGGTCAATGAGGAATCTCAACAGCAGATTTTTTTCTTGTGGGGCTATCCCAAGAGTAAAGTGTACACGACTCGACCAAGAACTCTGGATGAGTTAAAACAGAGAATTCAGAATGAAATTCACAGTATCCTAACTGAGATGTTGCAGTGGTCAATGAGGAATCTCAACAACAGATTTTTTTCTTGTGGGTCTATCCCAAGAGTAAAGTGTACACGACTCGACCAAGAACTCTGGATGAGTTAAAACAGAGAATTCAGGATGAAATTCACAGTATTCAAGCTGAGATGTTGCAGTGGTCAATGAGGAATCTCAACAGCAGATTTTTTTCTTGTAGGGGCTATCCCAAGAGTAAAGTGTACACGACTCGACCAAGAACTCTGGATGAGTTAAAACAGAGAATTCAGGATGAAATTCACAGTATTCAAGCTGAGATGTTGCAGTGGTCAATGAGGAATCTCAACAGCAGATTTTTTTCTTGTGGGGCTATCCCATGAGTAAAGTGTACACGACTCGACCAAGAACTCTGGATGAGTTAAAACAGAGAATTCAGAATGAAATTCACAGTATCCTAACTGAGATGTTGCAGTGGTCAATGAGGAATCTCAATAGCAGATTTTTTTCTTGTGGGTCTATCCCAAGAGTAAAGTGTACACGACTCGACCAAGAACTCTGGATGAGTTAAAGCAGAGAATTCAGGATGAAATTCACAGTATTCAAGCTGAGATGTTGTAGCGGTCAACGAGGAATCTCAATAGCAGATTTTTTTTCTTGTGGGTCTATCTCAAGAGCAAAGTGTACACGACTCGACAAAGAACTCTGGATGAGTTAAAGCAGAGAATTCAGAATGAAATTCACAGTATCCTAACTGAGATGTTGCAGTGGTCAATGAGGAATCTCAACAGCAGATTTTTTTCTTGTGGGTCTATCCCAAGAGTAAAGTGTACACGACTCGACCAAGAACTCTGGATGAGTTAAAACAGAGAATTCAGAATGAAATTCACAGTATCCTAACTGAGATGTTACCGTGGTCAATGGGCAATCTCAACAGCAGATTTTTTTTCTTGTGGGGCTATCCCATGAGTAAAGTGTACACGACTCGACCAAGAACTCTGGATGAGTTAAAACAGAGAATTCAGGATCAAATTCACAGTATTCAAGCTGAGATGTTGCAGCGGTCAACGAGGAATCTCAATAGCAGATTTTTTTTCTTGTGGGTCTATCTCAAGAGCAAAGTGTACACGACTCGACCAAGAACTCTGGATGAGTTAAAACAGAGAATTCAGGATGAAATTCACAGTATTCAAGCTGAGATGTTGCAGTGGTCAATGAGGAATCTCAACAGCAGATTTTTTTCTTGTGGGGCTATCCCAAGAGTAAAGTGTACACGACTCGACCAAGAACTCTGGATGAGTTAAAACAGAGAATTCAGAATGAAATTCACAGTATCCTAACTGAGATGTTGCAGTGGTCAATGAGGAATCTCAACAGCAGATTTTTTTCTTGTGGGGCTATCCCAAGAGTAAAGTGTACACGACTCGACCAAGAACTCTGGATGAGTTAAAACAGAGAATTCAGAATGAAATTCACAGTATCCTAACTGAGATGTTGCAGTGGTCAATGAGGAATCTCAACAGCAGATTTTTTTCTTGTGGGTCTATCCCAAGAGTAAAGTGTACACGACTCGACCAAGAACTCTGGATGAGTTAAAACAGAGAATTCAGGATGAAATTCACAGTATTCAAGCTGAGATGTTGCAGTGGTCAATGAGGAATCTCAACAGCAGATTTTTTTCTTGTGGGGCTATCCCAAGAGTAAAGTGTACACGACTCGACCAAGAACTCTGGATGAGTTAAAACAGAGAATTCAGAATGAAATTCACAGTATCCTAACTGAGATGTTGCAGTGGTCAATGAGGAATCTCAACAACAGATTTTTTTCTTGTGGGGCTATCCCAAGAGTAAAGTGTACACGACTCGACCAAGAACTCTGGATGAGTTAAAACAGAGAATTCAGAATGAAATTCACAGTATCCTAACTGAGATGTTGCAGTGGTCAATGAGGAATCTCAACAGCAGATTTTTTTCTTGTGCGTCTATCCCAAGAGTAAAGTGTACACGACTCGACCAAGAACTCTGGATGAGTTAAAACAGAGAATTCAGGATGAAATTCACAGTATTCAAGCTGAGATGTTGCAGTGGTCAATGAGGAATCTCAACAGCAGATTTTTTTCTTGTGGGGCTATCCCAAGAGTAAAGTGTACACGACTCGACCAAGAACTTTGGATGAGTTAAAACAGAGAATTCAGAATGAAATTCACAGTATCCTAACTGAGATGTTGCAGTGGTCAATGAGGAATCTCAACAGCAGATTTTTTTTCTTGTGGGGCTATCCCAAGAGTAAATTGTACACGACTCGACCAAGAACTCTGGATGAGTTAAAACAGAGAATTCAGAATGAAATTCACAGTATCCTAACTGAGATGTTGCAGTGGTCAATGGGGAATCTCAACAGCAGATTTTTTTCTTGTGGGGCTATCCCATGAGTAAAGTGTACACGACTCGACCAAGAACTCTGGATGAGTTAAAGCAGAGAATTCAGGATGAAATTCACAGTATCCCAGCTGAGAGGTTGCAGTGGTCAATGAGGAATCTCAAGGGCAGGTTTCAAGAATGCATTCGTACAGGAGGACGCCATCTACAGGAAGTAATTTTTCAAAAAAAGAAAATTCCGTCATTGTTTCTTATATGGCGTGTTTTAAGGTTTCAATTACTTTGAATAAAATATTTTTCTTTCATCACATTTGGTTTTATTTGATTGTTAAAAGATGCCGTTTTGGGGGTCACCTTGTATAATATAAGAATGTGCGTGGGTGGTGCAGTGGATATCGACTCGGAACGACAAAATCGGGAGGCCGAGTTCCAGTTGAATTCATGGCATTCACTTACGCACAAATACCTTTGGGAAAGATATTAATCCGTTTCTTCTCTCTAGTTATGGGTAAAATAACAGGACAGATTGGATTTTATAACCTTGGCTGGCAACCAGTCTACCGCAGAAAGCAATGGCAATGTACTGCGGGATAATCTTCTGCCCAGTCAATCATGTCTGTTTCGAGACATAATCGCCCAAAGCGTGTATCACGTATGGCACCTAACTGACTAACTGAAGATAACAGTTGGAAACATGATTAAGGCTTCTACTGATCATAAAGTAGGGGATCGGTTTTCTATTGTTATGAAGTAATAAACTGATCCCCCACCAATTACTACATAATAATATATTTCTTCTCCCTCTAGCTATGAGTTCAATAACATGACAGATTGGGTTCTATAGCCTTGGCTGGCAACCGGTCTATCGCAGAGAGCAATGGCAACCTATCGTGGGATAATCTTCTGCCCAGTCAATCATGTCTCTTTCGAGATATAATCGCCCAAAGCTTAAATCACGTATCGCACTTAACCGACTGACCTTTGGAAAAGATATTAATCCATCTACGTTCCCTCATCTATGGGATGAATATCAAAACAGACTGAGTTCTATAAACTTGGTTGGTAACCAGTCTACCACAAAATAAATGGTAGCCTTCTTCTTCATGTACCGTGCCCCTTCAGGACGTAAGCGATCATGGACTTTCACTTGGCTCTGTCTCTCAATAATTTTTCTCTTGGTATCACTTATAAGCCCCGCTCCGTCAACCATTTGCTCAGACCTAACAAGTACGTCTCGTGCTGCTTTCCCCTGTCTCTTCTTCCATTTATCCGACCTGTGAGTATCAAGTTCTCCAGAACTTCCTTCCTCATTACCTGACCCAGGAATCTTATTTGTCTCTTCCTGATATTTTTAGTATCAGTTTTCTTCTCGTTTGAATCCTTTCCAACACCTCATAGTGGAACACGTGCTCTGTCCATGATATCCTCATCATACTTCTGTAAAACCACATTTCTGCTGCCTCAAGCCTCTCCTTCATCTTTTGATGAAATCGTTCACTTCTATCACATCGCAATTCAGCACTCTTTTCTTTTTTTTTTCTTTTTTTAATCATTTCACCCCGAGCAAGGCAGAAACGCCACTGATGTGCAGGGGGTTACATAAATGTAGAAAGATTAATTAGAAAAGAGTGAGGAGTACAAGCTAGTTAGAAAGGAACAATAGAAAGCTGAGAAAGCAGGTGCAATGACAGATACATGGGCGGAGAGAAAGTGAAGGTTATACAGGGGAGGGGAGAGAGCTAGAGTCCAGTGGTTAGTAGGTGAGTAGTAACTTTGCTTTTAAATTTCTGGAGGTCGTAGCCGTCAGGAAAGCAAGAATACGGGAGTGAGTTCCACAGGCGGGAAGTGCGAGAGAGGAAGCTGCAGGAGTAGAATTGTCGTCTGCATTTGGCTAACCTGACTGTGAATGGGTGGGAACCAGTTGCCAGTCTGGTCCTTTGTTTCTAATAAGATTTTCCTGTTTTTCAGTCCTCTGACTAGCATCCCAATGCGTCTTTGGATCGCCGTGCCGCATTTTCCATCCTCTGCCAAAACACGTCACATGTATTTGAATATTTTTCTTGTTTTATTTTAGATCCTCCAGCTTGCAGTTGGTATATTTGTCTCCTCTTTTTGCTGATGACTATATACTCAGTTTTCTTGAGGTTTTCTGTGATAAAATCTTCTGACTATTTGAAAGAAACATGATCTTCTAGAAGTAACTTAATTAAGTATTTGTATGTTACGTTCTAGATGTAACATACCTAATTTGAATTTGGATAAATCTCTGTAAGTATAACAGTATTTTTATATTTGAGTAAGCCTGTCCGTGTTTCTTTATCAATATTCAGTAACTTGAATGGGTCAAGCAAGGAAAAATCAAATCGAGATTTGCAATGGCTGATCGATTAATGTTGGCGTCGCTACCGTGGCAATCAAAGTCAAATCGATCTTTATCTGACAGATACAATCTTACCCTTCGAGATGCCTTCCAGTTTGGGGAATTGACTTTTAAGTTCTGAACAAGAGTGGTTTCTTGTGGACATAGCAAACGGGAGCTTACTTGCATGAATGTAGGCACGAAGAGAGAAACATTAATTGTACTTGAGATCTCCAAAGAATTTTGTTTTTCTTTTTGCTTCCACGTCAACTACTAAAATCTCAAGCACCCGCGATCAAAACGAGGCAGTAGCTGAATTGTTGTCTCGGTCCATTTCTAAGCATCTGACCAAATGGAATCTGACAATTGGAATTTATTTTCATAATAACTTTAAAATTTAAAGTATTTGCATTATTCGGACTATTGTCCTAATCTTTATTGCCATTTGTACGACGTTTCGGCCGTTGTACATTCCCGCCTTCTTCAGGTGCTAAGAACACTTTATTACAATCACTGGGATATATTAACTCCATTCCGTGCTTCTTCTGGTAGTCATGAGCTATCACCTTCTAACTTTCTAAGTTATTTGTTCACCACTGCTGTAGCCTGGTATTGAACTCACAAGTCTTTGGGTCAAGTCACGGGAACGAATCAACGGCTATATCCACTGGGCCATGTGTCCTTAAGGATTGTAATAAAGTGTTCGGTTCGTAATTCCTAGCATCTGAAGAAGGCTGGAGCGTACAACGGCCGAAACGTCGTACAAATGGCAACAAAGATAAGGACAATCGTCCGAATAATGTAAACACTGTAAATACTACCTCATCTTTAAAATTTAAATTTTAAGAAATGGTTCTAACTCAGGAACATTCAAGCAAACTCTTCAATATATTAACTGAAAATTCCACTGTGCATAAAATGAGAAATTGATCTTTTGTTATTATTGTGTAAAAAGCTGATCCCTCTGGAATTATTACAAAAGGAGCTTAAAATTCTAGTGGGGGATATAAAACGGAACGACTAATCAAGTATGTGTATACACTAAACAATAATGTTTGACGTAATATAATGTCAGATTAAAATATAAAACCAAGTAATATATATATATATATATATATATATATATATATATATATATATATTAAAAACAGTAGCTACTCTAGCATCTACGCCTCGTTCATTCAGTAATGAATTAGAACACTCTCAGCTATTGGCATGTGTATACATGATATATCACACGCTAAAAGTCTGACTCCTTCTATCGAGCGCCCATAACTCAGAGGTAGAATCGCCGACTGACGTCAATTCAGTCGGGTTTCAGTCCGGGGTAAAAAGCAATCGAATGTCTAATCGTACTGATGAGCGGTGATACAGCAAAACAGATCTGTCTGCGGATCACTATATATATTACTGGGTTTTATATTTTAATCTGACATTTTATTATATATATATATATATATATATATATATATATATATATTAATTCAGATACTTTAATCCAAGCGGAAAAAGCAGGAAGGTAAATTCCAAAAACCCGATCCTAATTAATATTAAAAATTTTATTTTAATATTAAAAAATGATACAGGAAGATTTCTGTTGCTGAGGTGATGTGTTATCCCCCTTGGGGATTTCCATATCGAAATGATCATCCAACATCATTGAATTAATCCTTTTTTAATTTATATATATATATATATATATATATATATATATATATATATATACAAGGAGTCCATAAAGTCCGTGTACACTTTTAAAAATCAATAACCTTATTTGTATTTGTTATAGAAATAATCTGTAAAAAATGTTCTAAAGTTTAATGTTTCAACAAAATGGAGTTCCTTGTCAGTTTTCTCTGCGTGTTAGACAGTTTCTAAATCAGGAATTTCCTCACAGATGGATCGGAAGAGGGGGATCATTTTATTGGCATCCAGGTTCGCCAGATTTCATTCCATTAACTTTTTTTTTTCATGGGAAAACTATTGTGTATCAACCAAATATAGTTTTATTAGAAGATTTGAAAGTTAAAATAACTAATGTGATTTCAGGCATTTCTTTAAATCAGTTGGCAAATGTTTTCCGTGATCTGCAAAATCGTATTTTTCTTTGTATTGCTAATGATGGAGGACATGTGGAAACTGAAATAAAATTTCAATGAACCTTAAAAATTATAGATTTACTTCTTTCTAATCCTTTTTACAAATTATTTCTGTCGCAAATACCAATAAAGTTATAAATTTTTAATTACACACGAACTTTATGGACACCATATATATATAATATATGGTGTCTCTCTCTCTCTCTCTCTCTCTCTCTCTATATATATATATATATATATATATATATATATATATGTATATATATATGGTGTCCATAAAGACTCGGGAAAATTAGATAGAAATTTTTGCCCGGGATATATGACCCGGATTACGCACATTAAAAAGGCCTTGTACCACATTTTGTTTCAAGTGGGAAGGCAATTAAATATTGCAGTTAACGGCAGTCAAAACTTTAAGCTTTTCATGTTTAATTGGTTTTCTTTAATTTTTTTTATTTTATTTTAGCAGAAATCTCTTTCTTTCTTTCTTTCTTTCTTTCTTTCTTTCTCTTTCGTCAGCCGTATATTAGTCTGTCTACTTTCCTCCCCTATGCCGGCCGTAATTTGACTCTCATGCTTCTATCTTGGGTCTCTCACTGGCCATTTTGGTGTGACCAAAATTTAAAGTCCCTCGTATCGAGTTGGGAATCTGTTTTGTTTGAAATATTATTAAAGTAAGTCTTTTTTTTTCTGCCTCATTATAAATTTTAAGCTTTTCATGTTTACTTAGTTTTCTTTAATTTTTTTTTATTTTAGCAGAAATCACTTGTCTGGACTTTTACTAAGCTAAAACTTAGTAATCCACCAACATGTTTTTTTTTTTTTTTAGTTGGAGTAGATAGATCTATCTATCGCCAGGTTCACACTCCACCCACGTCTATTGAACAGGTTAAGAGGCTCATCCCTTGTTCCCTGCTTACGATGTGGTTTCCGGTTTTCTCTTTTCCAGTCTTCCCACTTTTTTTTTTCAATTGGAGTAGAAAGATCTATCTATCGCCCGGTTCACACTCCACCCACGTCTATTGAACAGGTGTAGGGTCTCATTCCTTGTTCCCTGTTTAGGTTGTGGTTTCCGGTTTTCTCTTTTCCAATCGTCCCACTTTTTTTTTTCAATTGGAGTAGATAGATCTATCTATCGCCCGGTTCACACTCCACCCACGTCTATTGAACAGGCGAAGAGGCTCATCCCTTGTTTCTTGTTTAGGATGTGGTTTCCGGTTTTCTCTTTTCCAATCTTCACACTTTCTTTTTTTTTCAATTGGAGTAGATAGACTAAACTATCGCCCGGTTCACACTCCACCCACGTCTATTGAACAGGTGTAGGGTCTCATCCCTTGTTCCCTGTTTAGGATGTGGTTTCCGGTTTTCTCTTTTCCAATCGTCCCACTTTTTTTTTCAATTAGAGTAGATAGATCTATCTATCGCCCGGTTCACACTCCACCCACGTCTATTGAACAGGTTAAGAGGCTCATCCCTTGTTCCCTGTTTACGATGTGGTTTCTGGCTTTTCTCTTTTCTAATCTTTTCACTTTGTTGTTGTTTTTTTTTTTTGTTTTTTTTTTTCAATTGGTGTAGATAGATCTATCTATCGCCCGGTTCACACTCCACCCACGTCTATTGGACAGGTTAAGAGGCTCATCCCTTGTTCCCTGTTTAGGATGTGGTTTCCGGCTTTCTCTTTTCCACTCTTCTCACTATTACGTAGCCCCCTGCATATCAGTGGCGTTACCGCCTTGCTCGGGGTAATACGATTAAAAAAAAAAAAGAGTACAGAAATTAATGACAGCTACTAGTTAAGCAATTAAGCATAAATCTAATAAATTCGGACTAACGTATTTCTAGTTACTTATTATTAACCCTTACCTTGACCCTTTGGAAAGTTATTAATCCGTCTATTCCTTCCAGTTATGGGTTAAATAACAGGACAGAGAGGGTTCTATAGCCTTGGTCGGCAACCAGTCTACCACAGAAAGCAATGGCAACCTACTGCGGGATAATCTTCTGCCCAGTCAGTCATGTCTCTTTCGTGACATGACCGCCCAAGCGTGTATCACGTATGGCACTTAACTGACTGACTGAATATAATAGTTGGAAACATAATTAAGACTACTACTGGACATAAAGTAGGGGATCAGTTCTATATTGATATGAAGTAATAAACTGATCCCCCACTAATTATTACTTAATAATATAATACATCTTTTTCCCCTTAAGCAATGAGTCAAATAACAGGACAGATTGGGTTCTATAGCCTTGGCTGGCAACCAGTCTACCACAGAAAGCAATGGCAACCTACTGTGGGATAATCTTCTGCCCAGTCAGTCATGTCTCTTTCGAGACAAGATCGCCCAAGCGTGTATCACGTATGGCACTTAACTGACTGACTGAATATAATAGTTGGAAACATAATTAAGACTACTACTGGACATAAAGTAGGGGATCAGTTCTATATTGATATGAAGTATTAAACTGATCCCCCACTAATTATTACTTAATAATATAATACATCTTTTTCCCCTTAAGCAATGAGTCAAATAACAGGAGAGATTGGGTTCTATAGCCTTGGTCGGCAACCAGTCTACCGCAGAAAGCAATGGCAACCTACTGCGGGATAATCTTCTGCCCAGTCAGTCATGTCTCTTTCGAGACAAGATCGCCCAAGCGTGTATCACGTATGGCACTTAACTGACTGACCTTGTACATATCTTCCTGTTATACTCTTTTGAACCTACCATCTTGTTTTCCGTATCTTACTTCCGAACATACCGGTCACTAGAATTTTGCGGCAAATTTTCACCTCAACAACCCCACAATATAGCAATCGGATGTCTTATCTTACTGATAAGCTGTGATACAGCGAAACAGATATGCCTGCGGATGACTACTTAGATTCTTACACCCTAACTGAGCGCTCTGGAAGAATGGGAGACTGAAAAAACAGTAGCTACTCTTACATCTACGCATTGTTCATTCAGTAATGAATTAGAACACTCTCAGCTATTGGTGTACGCTTACATGGTATATTACACACTAAAAGTCTGCCTTCTAGACTCAGAGGTAGAATCGCCGACTGATGTCAATTCGTTCGGGTTTCAATCCTGGCTAAAAGCAATCGGATGTCTAACCGTACTGATGAGCTGTGATAGAACGAAACAAATCTGTCTGCGAATGACTATAATAGACCACATACAAAAACTTCCGTTATCAATCTGTGAAAAGATTTTCAAATACTATTAAATGGTTCAAGGACATCCCAAATAAAGATAAGGTAACCTTCATTCAGTTCAACATTAAGGATTTCTACCCATCCATATAAAAAAATATGTTGTTAGATAGTTTAAATTTCGCAAAGAACTTAGTAGATATTACCGATGAAGAATCTAAAATTATATTAGCATCTAAGATATCTGTATTATCCAACAATAATTCTACTTGAATAATGAGTCAAGGGGATATTTTTGATGTCACAATGGGTGCTTTCGATTCTGCCCAAATCACAGATTTAATAGGAATCTATATCTTAAACACCCTTAGTAGGATAGTGAACTCCAAACAAATAGGTCTTTACAGAGATGACAGACTCATCATTATCCCTAACAGTAATGGTCCACTATCACTTCGGTTAGAAAAGAAAATAATTAGGGTCTTTAAATCGCACGGATTTAAAATAGAGATTTCCTCTAATTTAGATATAACGTTAAATTTGGCAAACAACATATTTAAATTATACCAAAAAAAAATAATGAAACCTCAATCTACATAAATGTCCACTCCAACCACCCCCAACAAATAATTAAACAAATTCCTATAATTATAAATACTAGAATTAAAATACTATCATTAAATAGCAAAATATTTAATGAAAATAAGACACATTACAACATCGCTTAAAAAATGTGGCTTCAAATAGGAATTGCATTACTTAGAACCCCCCAAAAGTACCAGAACCAAAGAACCTAAAAATAGAAAAAGAAGAGTGATATGGTTTAACACCCCCCTTTCTGTAAACTATCTAATATTAATATCGTGCAATACTTTCTGAAATTACTTGATAAGCACTTTAAGCAGAACAACCCACTAAGGAAATTCTTCAAAAGAAAGATATTAAAAATTAGTTATTCCTGTACTAACAACATTAATAGCATCATCAATTCCCATAATAATAATAATAATATACTAAAGAAATTTTATAGCAATATAAAGACAGAAATTACAACCCTCTGTAACTGTAGACTAAAAAATAAATGCCCAGTTAGAGGCATATGTAAATCTGAAGAGGTAATATACCAAGCAACCATCTATCCTGGCGTAGACAATAGCAGAAAAAAAAAACAACATATATAGGAATTTCCGCCGGACCATGGAAACAACACCAATATAATCACACTCAATCATTTTCTAAACCCCACCTAAAACATCAACCCGCTTTCACTAAATATTTATGGGAATTGAAAGACAGAAATCTTTCCCCTCAGATTGAATGGAAGATTATAGGGAATTCTCAAACCCTCAATACTTTAAAAGCAGATGCAATTCATGCTTAGACGAAAACTTTAGAATTATCAAATTCAGAGAATCTAGCCAATTATTAAATCAGAGAAATGAAATAATTTTCAAATGCCGTCATAAAAATTATTTAAACTTTCTGACACATAAAATCGTAGAATCACACCGCTCCGACACACTTGCCAGCTCTCTCACATTTGTGTGGATCATTCGTTGGAGGATCTTACGGACCAAAGGAGTGAGGATAAGGACCTACCATACAATGGGTTGACATGCCAATCTAAGTACATAATGACTTTATATTATTGGTGTACGAAATTTAAAAAAAAATATCCTATCATGAACTATGTAATTGTAAATGATTTCACTATGATGACTTTGACATAAATATTTAACGTGTATAATGGGGCACCTAGGTGTAAGGTGAGATATGTTTCTCATATATGTGGGTGCACCTAATGTTGTGCATGCTTCTATAGAATTTTGTGCATGTTTATATATATTATTGTATGTACTAATGTGTGTATAAGGTGGCATCTAAGTATATATAGTGTATTTCATATATAAGAATGGACCTAATTATGTATACGTTTTTCCATCATGTGAGAACACCTTATTATATGTGGGTTATGTTAATCTGGGATGTAGCCATGTTGGGACGCCCGCACCTATTCGGCTACAATGGACTATTCCATTACTATCTAAAGTAATGGTGGCATTTACGAGAGTGTGCCGAGCCGCCGATCGACAAGTCAGTCGTAGACTTCCGGTGACGACCCGGAAGTACCCATTGCTCATACTACGTCTTACGACGGTTGAGACGATTAACCTTTATTCTTGTATTGGATACTAATAACCTTTGTAAATACTATTTTCATGGAATACAACAATTAACCTATTCCTGTTGTTGAGTTATTTATTCTTACTCACGACATAACAAGTCAATTGTGCATTCTTGAACTGATTATACCTTCATGTACTGATCATTCTACCCATATGTGTACAGGTTAGTATCAATAATCCGAATGAGGTATGCCGGTATATATGGATATATATATATGTATAATGTTTGTTAAGACGTATGAAAAGAAAATATACCACATCGTTTAGGAGTTAAGTGTACACAGGTGTATATTGTATTTATGTACAGGGGTATATAAAACGTTGCTCGTATACTTATATATATATATATATATATATATATATATATATATATTTGTGTGTGTGTGTGTGTGTGTGTGTGTGTGGATGGGTATACATGTATGCGTGAATCCACTCCTCATAGAATTGCGAGTGTGTTAACACAATAATTGTAAGTGGATATAAAGAGATAAATGTATGTATGAAAAACACATTTATGAGCATATATACATATAAATATGAGGATGTATGTAAGTATGAAAATAATGCGTATTTTGAGAGTATCTGTGAGATTACCAGCATCATTATATATATATGTGTGTATAACACCATTTATACACGCAGAAATCCCGTCTTTATGAAATATATATATGTGAGTATACAAACGCAAGATCCGTATGTAGACATGAAAAAGTGTAGGTCGGTAAGTATGTATAAGCATAAACATAAACAAAGTCACATTTGTAAGTATATGTGGGAATGTACGCATATGTGTATATGGATACAAGTTAGTGTACATGGGTGGGTTAACTTATGGGGTTACACATACACACGTATCCATGAAATTTAGAAGTTTTTTAGCGATCAACATCATCACGACTGGTCTGAATACCCCCAGCTGATCTGAAGCCAATGCCTAAGTTCTGACTCTCCTTTTCTTTTTCTCTTTTCCTTCTTCTTATTTTTATTTTTTTATCTTTCTCTTCAGTTAAAGAAAATGCTTATTCCGGCAAAATTTTTTGTACCAAATGGAATGAATATTGTGTGGTCTGATGAAATGAGCTAATTAAGCTCATTGAAATGAATTATAATTTATAACCAATTTAATTGACGTGTTGTGTTTTTCTTTATATATATATATATATATATATATATATAATTAACTTTATGTATAAAAGTACCTGTATTTAAAGGAAGCTTCGGTCGTATATTCTCGTCGATATTAAGTAACTTCAATAAGATACTCAAGGAAAAGTTCAAATGAGGTTAGTGATCGATTGATGTCAGAACACTCAAAATCAGTTCGATCGTTATTGAACATATGCACTACTCTCTTTTGAAATGCCATTCATTTCATTTTCTTTACTAAAAACTTACAAGTAGACTCTCATGCCAAAAAAGAACTTTCGCGGATTTTGACGTCATTCTGATGTCACGTCTCGAAAAAACACTATATGAAACACTATATAAAATTCACTTTTATTTTTTTATCCATAATGTTGAATATGTCAAAATTATTCCGCATTTTAACATGAAAATCTCAAGATGATGTTAAAACTTGCAGCAAAACATTAATGGCGAACCTGAAGCAGACTACCACCACGTTTAATTTCGTTGTTTTCCATATATAAATATATATATATCCATATATATATATTACTTTTTCAGCGCAGTCCTATCGATTACGTCCTGAGAAAAAAATTTAATATTTTTTAATTAAAATATTTAAACATTTTCTGGGGTGGGGGGATCAGTTTCGCATACAACGTTATAGTAAATCGAGCCTCCATTTTTAAACCAGTCGCCTGTATGACATTACCGCCACCTGTAAATTTGTTCATTATCAAACTTTTTGGGCTTTTTCAGTGCAATTTTTACAACTTAAACTTTAAGAATGACAAAAAAAAATTTGCGAACATTTCAATATTTAGACAATTTGTTGGGTAGGGACCAGTTTCTCATACAATCTTATAGTGGATTGAAAATGGAGGATCAATTTATTTTAACGTTGTATGAGAAACTGACCCCCACAAAAATTTGTTTAAATACTGTAATTTTTCAAAAAAATTTTTTTTTTTTTTTTTTTTGATAATCGGAAAGTTTAAGTAACAATCGATAGAACTGCACTGAAAAAGTTAAAAAAAAATGAAAAACAACGAAATGAAAAGTGGTGGTAGTCTGTTTCAGGTCCGCCTATTATTGATTTATTTTAAATGGAATTATCTATTAGTATATGTTTCTAATCTGTATTTCGATATATTGTATTTATTTTCAATTTTCTTAGTTAAATTGTTCATCTATTGTAGATGATCCAATATTGTACATTTTGTACTTTTTATAAATAAGACATTAATTGGAGTAGATAGACTAAACTATCGCCCTGTTCACACTCCACCCATGTCTATTGAACAGGTGTAGAGGCACATCCCTTGTTCCCTGTTTAGGGTGTGGTTTCCGGCTTTCTTTTTCCAATCTTCCCATTGGTTTCTTTTTCTTTTTTCTTTTTTTTTCAATTGGAGTAGATTGACTAAACTATCGACCGGTTCACACTCCACCCATGTCTATTGAACAGGTGTAGAGTCTCATCCCTTGTTCCCTGTTTAGGATGTGGTTTCCGGCTTTCTCTTTTCTAATTTTTTTTTCAATTGGATTAGATAGATTAAACTATCGCCCGGTTCAAACTCCACCCACGTCTATTGAACAGGTGTAGAGGCTCATCCCTTGTTCCCTGTTTAGGATGTGGTTTCCGGCTTTATCTTTTCCAATCTTTTCACTGTTTTCTTTTTCTTTTTTCTTTTTTTTCAATTGGAGTAGATTGACTAAACTATCGCCCGGTTCACACTCCACCCATGTCTATTGAACAGGTGTAGAGGCTCATCCCTTGTTCCCTGTTTAGGATGTGGCTTCCGGCTTTCTTTTTTCCAATCTTTTCACTTTTATGTAGCCCCCTGCACATCAGTGGCGTTACCGCCTTGCTCGGGGTGATATGATTTTAAAAAAATACAAATTAAGATGTATTAGAATGGAGAACTTCGTAGTGTAAATTCGGGAAGGGAATCTCTGCCTGTTAGTATGAATTTCTCCAAATCTTCTTACTTTATTATGCGTCTATATAGTTGTTGTGGCGAATCTTCGTCGTCAAGTAGTTGTGGCTTTGTTAGGACCAGGAAGAAAGACACGGAAACGGAAAGGTAAGTTCAAACAGTGTATTAGAATAACAGAACATTATATACAAGTAAGAATATTAGTAATCACTGCGTCTCGGCTGTCTCAAGACTGCCACTTGACTCCTCACGACTGCCACTTGACTCCTCACGACTGCCTCCAGACTGCTTCCAGACTGCCGCCCTTGAAGTCACGCAGGTTAGAATTTATTGCCGGAGGAAGAGTCCATTCATATAAATACGGTGCCATAACAGTAGTTTAAATGTGTGTTGGAATATTATAGGTTTGTGTTCATGTGTATGGAACTAAAGAAAGAATAAAACTTGGGCATGTACGACGAACCGTGTATATATATACTAGCAGTATAGCCCGGCGTTGCTCGGGTGTAATGAAAGCTTATATATATATATATATATATTATCGATTTTCTGCACGATTGTAAAAACTGCAACCTTGAAACTTCTGAATATCGTTTCTTATGTCTTTGTCTATGAGTGCATCAAATTTGATTAACATCGGACCAGTCCTTCTATAACCCGATTTTTTCGATTATCGATTTTCGATATTTATCGGGGGTACCTCGACACAAAACCTAGTAAAGAACACTCGCAGACGCTTATAGTACAACTGTGTAAATTTTCAAGAACATCGGTTCAGCCGTTTCGGAGTCTATAGGTAACGGGGACACACAGACACACACACAGACACACACAAAGTTCCATTTATAAATATGTTTAGATACAAGAGTGAGCTCGTGCCATCAAAAATTACAGTAAAATATTTATAAAAATCAATCAATCAGTCAGTTAAGTGTCATATATATACACGCTTGGGCAATCATGTCTCGAAAGAAATATGACTGACTGGGCAGAAGATTACCCCGCAGTAGTTTGCTATTGCTTTCTGCGGTAAACTGATGCAAGGAAGTCAACTGGAATTCGATGCCGTCTGAAATAACGGCAATATATATATATATATATATATATATATATATATTGATGTGTGTGTGTGTGTGTGTGTGTGTGTGTGTGTGTGTGTGTGTGTGTGTGTGTGTGTGTTACGGTAATTTACCCATGCATGCACACATGAACTCTTACAACTTCTACTTTGTGGAAAAAGAATATTCCAGCCAATAGCTTTGACTGCCGGAACAAACAGTCACGCTAGTGACCTTCTCGTTTCTTACATTTTTGGTACTACTGTCGTTTGTTAATATATTTGTTTAACTCTTTGTGTTTATATTTCTAGCCACATCAACCTGGCGACGACGACTCTTTAGGAGCCTTGATGAACCCAGAATGACTGCGTGAAAGTTGTCAATATTGGTTCAACATTGGACGCACGGAATTCTATTTTTCGTCACACTTTGTTATACTCAACAGTACTTTGGTATTCTAGAAAAAGAAACCTAACGAAAATAAAGTGTAACTCACACTAAACTTGAACACGAGCCACTGAACTACAAGGGTTCATCTTTTGTCGAGAGAAAAAAACACCCCTGATACCCTGAGTGTGTAAGAAATTAGAGTTACATTTTTTTATTTATTTCAATTAATCTTTATTTCTGTTCAATCCTAAAAAAAAAAAAAAACACGGACAAATATAGACGAATTTAAATCCGCCATGCTCAGTTTTTTTAAGTTCCATCTTCAACAGCAAAACCAACGGAAACATAAATGGCAAGAGAAGCAACTAGAGCAGCAAAAAAGAGAGCAATTCCAGCTGCATATAAAAAGAACGACTTGAATTTCAATAACAACCAGAATTCAAACATCAAAAACTCGAAGAAATTCTACTCGAAACTCAAAGAAACTTGCTTGAACTGGCAAATAGGGGTAAAATTTGTGAAAACGAAAATGCGTTCTCACAAAACATGATCTGGGGTGCAACAGACATTTTTTCATATTCTCCGGAAGAGGATATAACTTTCGCTTCCTATTTTAGAAGATTCGAGGATTTATACGCGACAGATTGCATAAATTGGTCGGACTCTAAGAAAGTTCGCCTTCTTTTTCGAAAACTGGGCACCAAAGAGCGAACTAAATTTGTGAACTATATTTTACCCCGTAAAGCAAGCGAACTGATATTTACTGAAGCGGTTGAACTTCTTACAGAACATTTTTGTCTTAAAACTTCGCTCTTTCATTAGAGATGAAAGTGTACGAATTTAACCAAAAAGAATATTGAAGATTACACTGTTTTCGCGTCGGTCATGAACAAGGATTACGACGATTTCAAACTCTTGGAATTAAGTACGAATAATTTCCAGTCTCTGATATTTGTTCAGGGACTCATATCAGGTAAAGACGCTGAAACTAGACGTAGAGTTTTAAATAAATTGGAAAATGAGCCAAACATTACTCTCCAACAAATAGTGGAAGACTGTCAAAATACGTAAGGGTACCCCAAGATTCGAAAAATATCGAAGAATCTGGCATATCTCACATAAGAAAAGTACGCCAAAAGAAAAAAAATTAATTCTTCCTCTAAATCAAACCAAACAAGACAATTTGTCCGCTAACCCGTGTTCCGGTTGTGGGCCACTACATTGGTATTAGGACTGCCCTAAAAATAAAAAAGTGTTTAAATTGTAGCCGTGTCGGGCACAAGAGCTCACAGTGAGAAAAAAGTTTCATAGCTGCGTAAAAAAAACACAAAATCAGACTAACAAAACGGGTTAAACATTAAAAAATACGTGCAAGTAAAAATCCTAAATAAAGATATTAAACTACAGTTGGATTCTGGTTCAGATTTAATAATCATAAATCTACATACTCGGAAAAAATTAGGAAAACCGACCTTGCTAAGAACCAATAAAATGGCCATGTCCATGACAGGAGAGAAAATCAAGTTTAAGGGAGAACTTATCACTAATGTAATTTTTCAAGAAAGGACGTTAAAACTAAAAACATTTCTATGTAAGAATACAGAAAATTTATTTAGCACCGACTGGATGGAGAAATTTAAGTTGTGGAACATGCCAATTAATTCATTTTACCAAAAACTCGAAAACCTGACCACCGAGGCAAATAATCTAATAAAAGATTTAAAAGAAATTTTTTCGGAAGATTTTTTTCAGAGGTCCTTGGTCATTGTGATGAGATGCAAAATTCGAGTTAAAAGATGACAGCCATCCATTGTTTAAGAAAAAACGAAATGTGTGTTTAGCCTTTTTTACCACAAATGAATGAAGAACTCGACAGACAAGAAAGAGCCGGTAACTTGTCGAAAATTGTGTACAGTCAATGGGCTTCACCGAGCGTCTATGTGACGAAAAGTCAAAGGAAATCTAGGTCTGCGCTTATTTCTTGACGGGGCTTAATACGGCACTCAAAGACTATCATTATTCTTTACCTAAACCGGAAGAATTTTTGCGACATTAAATGGAGAAAAATCTTTTTCAAAAATCGACCTCAGTGTCGCGTATCTTCAAATACAGATGGAGGAAGAATGTTCTAAGTTTCTCTGTATCAGCACGCATCGTGGGTTCTACAAGTTCGAACGTCTACTGTTCCGGGTAAAGGTCACGCCGTCAAGTTTCCAACAAGTAAGGGGCATTATGCTGAGCGACCTTGACTTTGCGTTTGCATATTTGGACGACATATTAATGATGAGTCAAAATGTGAACATATGAATAAAATCTTCTCAAGAATTCAGGAGTCCGGGTTCTAATTGAAAGAATCCTAAACAGGGAAAAGGGATGAGCCTCTTCACCTGTTCGATAGACGTGGGTGGATTGTGAACCGGGCGATAGTTTAGTCTATCTATTCCAATTGAAAAAAATAAAGTAAAATAAAAAAAAGAGTGAAAAGATTGGAAAAGAGAAAGCCGGAGACCACATCCTAAACAGGGAAAAGGGACAAAACACTTCACCTGTTCAATAGACGTGGGTGGAGTGTCAAACTGGGTGATAGTTAAGCCTATCTACTCCAATTGAAAAAAATAATGTAAAATAAAAAAAGAGTGAAAAGATTTGAAAAGAGAAAGCCGGAGACCACATCCTAAACAGGGAAAAGGGATGAGCCTCTTCACCTGTTCAATAGACGTGGGTAGAGTGTGAACCGGGCGATAGTTTAGTCTATCTATTCCAATTGAAAAAAATAAAGTAAAATAAAAAAAGAGTGAAAAGATTTGAAAAGAGAAAGCCGGAGACCATATCCTAAACAGGGAAAAGGGATAAGCCTCTTCACCTGTTCAATAGACGTGGGTGGAGTGTGAACCGGGCGATAGTTAAGCCTATCTACTCCAATTGAAAAAAATCAAGTAAAATAAAAAAAAGAGTGAAAAGATTGGAAAAGAGAAAGCCGGAGACCACATCCTAAACAGGGAAAAGGGATAAGACTCTTCACCTGTTCAATAGACGTGGGTGGAGTGTGAACCGGGCGATAGTTTAGTCTATCTATTCCAATTGAAAAAAATAAAATAAAATAAAAAAAGAGTGAAAAGATTGAAAAAGAGAAAGCCGGAGACCACATCCTAAACAGGGAAAAGGGATAAGCCTCTTCACCTATTCAATAGACGTGGGTGGAGTGTGAACCGGGCGATAGTTTAGTCTATCTACTCCAATTGAAAAAAAGGTGGTGAACTGTAACTTAAAGTCCAACAACCAGAGAAGTTTTGGCCAATTTAAAAAACAAAACCAAATGTTCAATTAAGCATGGGAAATTTAAAATTAAGCAAGAGAGAAAAAAAATGACTTTTGAGAATATTTTAAAGAAAGTTGCAAACCATCCCAGCACATGGAGAGAATTAAATACTTGGGACATTTTTATTTATGCGACGAAGGGAGAAAGTCGTCATTCCCACATCAATACAAATAAGAATTTTGAAGGATTTCCATGCCGGTCACCCAGGGATTACAAGAATGAAAAGCCTTATGCGCAGGGAGGGATATCCTGGAAGAATAGTAGACTTTGAAAAAACAGTTGCTACTCTAGCATCTACGCATCGCTCCTTCAGTAATAAATTAGAGCACTCTGGCTACTGGCGTATGATACATCATACGCTAAAAGTCTGCCTCCTTCTACCTAGCGCCCATAGCTCAGCAGTAGACTCGCCGACTGACGCCAATTCAGTTGGGTTTCAATCTTGGATTAAAAGCAACTGGATGTCTAACCTTACTGATGAGCTGTGATACAGCGAAAAAGATCTGTCTGCGGATGACTATATATATATATATATACAAATAAATACACAACACTCTTTATTATAGTAGAAAAGATATACAAATCAACCATCCGTCCATGTCTAAAATACTGTTGTCATATCTGGTCAGGCACCCCTTCTGTTCATCTCAGTGTGCTCGACAGGCTCCAAAAGAGAATCTGTAATGTGATAGACTCCAGTCACGGGAGGTGACTTCACTCTTTCTCTTTGTTATAGGGAAACACACCTATTCCTCAGAAAATGGACTTTTTTTTTTAATCATCTCACCCCAAGCAAGGCATTCCACTGCCACTATTGCGCATGGGGCTACATAGGGGAAGGTAAAGAGAAGGAGTGGTTAGACATAGGGAATGTCAGGAGGAAGGTGACAGATGAGTAAGGATAGTGAGGATGAGGGTTGGGCAGATGGGAAGAGTGTTTGATAGAATGGGAGCAGGTTAGTGTGTTAGGAGGTGTCTATTGATATTACATTTAAACTCCTGGAGATTGTAGCCGTCGGGGAAGCAATCGTTTGGAAGAGAATTCCACAGTCGGGAAGTGCGAGGAAAGAAACTGTTGGAATAGAAGTTACGGCTGCATTTTATCGGTTTCACTGTAAAAGGGTGGGATCTAGTTGCTAATCTAGTATCTCGTTCAAATACGTATTTAGGGGGCATTAGTGATCTAAGTTCATCGGAGCAGAAGCCGTGAAAGTATTTATAGAAGAGACACAGGGAAGCCACGTCGCGCCGGTGGGAGAGAGACTGCAGGCGGTCTGCCAAGTCAGTATCTATCACATTACAGACCCTCCTCTGAACCTTATCGAGAAGCCCGAGGAGAACAGCAGGGGCACCCGACCAGATATGGCAGCAGTATTCAATGCACGGGCGGATGGTAGATTTATAAATGTGCAGGATAGATTCAGACGGAAAAAACTTCCGGGCCCTACACAGAGAACCGTCTTTCATACCAGCGGATTTAGCAATGGATTCGATATAGTCCTTCCATTTGAGGTCCGCTGAAAGTGTGAGACCAAGGAGGCGCAGTGTTTTACTCTCTGGGAGGCAAGCCTGGTCCATGCTAATGGGAGGTAGGTGAGATTGTCGATGATGGTTAATTGAGAGTAGCATCGTTTTAGAAGCATTAAAATTTACTAACCATTTCTTACCCCAGTCCAATATGGATTGGAGGTCTTTTTCAATCTCCGCTGCGAGGTTAGCTTTGACGCCTACACCAGATTTTTGTAGGAGGCGAAAATAAACTGTGGTGTCATCGGCGTACAAACCTATTTGGACTCTCTCTCCTTTATTAATAAAAGTTAACAGGGAGTTCATAGGAGTTCTTTAGAGTTCTAATGGAGTTCAGTAGAACTACTGGGCAGTTGATATTAGTCGGCAGTTAGCCGAATACTAAGGAGTCAGCTTTCAAAGGATGATTAACTTTTTGGATACGTTAAGTCGATTAGCAACCGACATAGCACGATTATAACGTTCAGTGCGAAAACTACTCCACAACACATTTCTACAAATATTTTCATGGCTTCGGCTCCGACGACCTTAAGACAATGGTGCCCCCACTACAACAATTTAGTCATGCAACCAGAAAAGCAACAAGGTCCCACCCATTTACACTTAGATCAACCAAATGCAGCTGACAATTCTACTCCACTAGCTTCTTTTCTCGCACTTTCCGCCTGTTGAATTTCCCTTCCGTATACTTGCTTTCGTGGCGGCTACAACCTCCAGGAATTTAAATGCAAAGTCAATTCCCATCTCTTATCCACTTGACTTCAGTTCTTTCTACATCACCACGTGTAACTTGTTCTTTCCTTTCTCTCTACCTACGCAACTGTCTTCACTCCTGTGTTCCCATCCTTCTCTTGCCCTTTCTCTTTCACCCCCTGTAACTGATTCGTATTTGTCTTCACTCTTTCTACATCACCCCGTCTAACTTGTTCTTTTCCTTTCTCTCTACCTTCGCAACTGACTTCACTCCTGTGTTCACACCCTTCTCTTGCTCTTTCTCTGACACTCTCCTTCTGCCTAAACTTTTACTCTTCTGTAGCACTCTGAACATCAGTTGTGGTACCACCTTGCTTGGGGTGAAACGATTAATATATATATATATACTAACCACTGGCCTCTAGCTCTCTCCCCTCCCCTGTATAATCTTCACTTTCTCTCCGCCCATGTATCTGTCATTGCACCTGCTTTCTCAGCTTTCTATTGTTCCTTTCTAACTAGCTTGTACTCCTCACTCTTTTCTAATTAATCTTTCTACATTTATGTAACTTCCTGCACATCAGTGGCGTTTCTGCCTTGCTCGGGGTGAAATGATTAAAAATATATATATATATATATATATATATATATATATATATATGAAATGATTTGTTTGAACATTATTTTTGATCAGTACTCGTATTTAAGTAAATATTCTGTTTATATTTCTACCGGCCTTATTATTTACGATAAATTTTTATTACGAAAAATTAATTTGACTTCGTTTACACTGATCGTCATTCGTGGTTGGGAGGTCTCAGACGCGCCAGATGACATGGTCGCTTCCCCTATGTAGATAGGGGGTCACAGGTTCGAATCCTGCCGAATGACACACATTTTCGTAATAAAAATTTATCGTAAATAATCAGGCCGGTAGAAATAAATATATAATACTGTTTAATTAAAAACAGAATATCTACTTAAATACGAGTATCGATCAAAATTAATCTTCAAACAAATCATTTCATATTGTCGGCTTTTTATAACTAAGTTTCGTTAATCTTTGTTAATTTCCGTAATATATATATATATATATATATATACACACACACACACACACACAAACTGGAGAAAAACAAAGTTCCCAATGTCTATTTTTGCTATGTCCGTTTTTGTTTTTTGTTTTTCTCCTCCAGAATAAATTACTGTAAGTAATGACAAAAACAATTATAATATTAGCGGTCAAATCCGCATTGCGCTGAGTTGGAACGACTAAAATGAAGGTTTGTACTTACTTCATCGGCAAAAATTAGTCCAGACCTTACGCGTTTGGGAAGTAGAAGAGTGTTTCTTTTTCTGATCCTATTTTTTTTTTTTTTTTTTTTTTGTGGGAGATATGGTGTTTTCTGCTTTGTCAAGAAGGAACTTAAGGTAATCTTGATAAGCATGGTTATATTGATAAATCTCAAGTCAGCCTTGCGCTTTACTTGGAACGACGAAAGTAAAATTTGTACTTTTTTCATCCGTCATAAAATTCTAGCGATATATCTTTATAAAAAATAAATAAATTAGCAGGAATATATTTTGTAGAAATAAAAAATATATTATCGGCAATATGTTTTTGTAAAATTTTTATGCTTGTTCATATATAAGCAATTAACGAAGAAACAAAAGTTGTGCTTCTACTACAGACCGTGTATTCTTTATATATATATATATATATATATATATATATATATATATATATATATATATATATATATATTAATTCATCGAGCTTTTATTCGACCTCAACAGAATGCATTACTTGATTATTCAAATCCTCCTACTATTTCTGTAATATCTGTTGTTCGAACCAGCTTATAATGCTCTGGACTGAACGGCTTCGTGTGAGTAGTTTTGGCTGTGGGAGGCACCATCTATTTGGTAAAGGAACTTGTATGAGTTCCACCACGGAATATGTGAACGAGCGGCGCGTCATGGAGATTAATTTGTTACCTCTTGGTCACCAGGGCCCGTGGTACAGTTGGTATGACGTTTGCTTAATAGCCTAACTGTCGGGTTTCAATTCTGGTAGTGGATGCGCACTGCTGATGAGTCCCACATATGGGACGAAACGGCCGTCCAGTGCTTTCTGCATTCTGTTAAGGTCGAATTTCAACACGGAAATCCCTATGTTTCGAGATTTCTATCTCATAATCAGGCAATGTTCGATGTTAGTTGTGAAAATGATAAACACCTAACATTGCCTGATGACGAGAGAAAAATCTCGAAACAAGAATTTCCGTGTTGAAATGTTTTTTAATATTATTTGTATAACAAATTTAATTATATAATTATATTATGCTCTACAATATTTGTTTCTTTAAAATAATGGTAAATGCCAGAGAACTCAAAACCGTAAAACTTTCGGTCCTCTTTACCTATATATATATATATATATATATATATATATATATATATTATTCGGAAGTGAAAGAACAGGTAGACTAAAACCTATTGTTCAAGCATTTACTTTTATGAAGAATGCTGAATACAAATGAAAAGTTAATATTGTGATTTATTTATAAATGCATTATATCACTACACAAACATTTTCATGTTTCAAACATTACTGCTCTTCTTCAGGTGATATTTTAAAAAAATCATCTGAAGAGGAATAGTATTGTTCTGAAATATGAAGAATTTTGTGTAGTGATATAATGCTTTTATAAAGCATTGTAATAACAAAATTACAATATATATATATATATATATATATATATATATATATATTATTTGTCTAAAAATTATTATTTCTTAATGGATACCCGTATTTGATGAAAAATAATATTTAAACAAATAAGAATTAAAATATGTCGGCTAATACCAGTTTCGCAAATTTCCGTATAACTTCTTCTTTATATATATATATATATATATATATATATATATATATGAAAAACTACTAAAAAGTTGTAAGTTAAAAATGTATATTTTTTACAGTATTTTTTTATTGATATATATATATATATATGTTTGATATTTCAGACCGGCTTCGGCCTTTCATCAGAAAAAAAATGATTTTAAAATTTAAACAGAAACTAGAAGCGCACGTCACGAGAAGCGGCCGTCGCGAGGAGCGTCCGTCACGTGATGTAGAAAGCAACAGAGTCTGAATATTTTTAAACTGTAATAATACTTTTAAATGTTGTTCTAAAGAAAAATCTTTTAAGTGGATCTAAAAAATGTTTAACTATTGAAATATTTATAAAGATTCAAAATACCTAAGTCCCTATTTAACCCTAGCCTATATGTATTTAATTTTAAAATCCAGTATTTTTCTTTTTTTTTCTACGTGAGTATGTGAACCTAAAATCAGAATCTATGAGTAAACATTTGCAGTTTTCTAATGTGTGTCCCGGTTGATTGAAGTGTTCAGCTATGGCGGAATAAGGGTTGTTTTGGCGTATGCTTAGTTTATGATTCTTAAAACGGAATATTAAACTGTTTCTAGACTCACCAATATAACCACTATTTGGACATATTGAGCAGAAGAAAAAATATATTTTGGCTGTCACAGGTGAGGCGTAGTGGGTGTAAGTTATATATATATATATATATATATATAATGGAGTGAAAGAACTGATAAATTAAAAACCTACTGTGCGTAGTATTTACTTTTATTAAAGTGCTTGACACAGAGGAGAGCTTAATATTATAATTTTATTATTACAATGGCTTATAGCACGACATTATATCACTACATAAGAGTTCATATTTCAGAACAATATTGCTCTTCTTCAGGTGACATTTTAAAACAAATGGTGAAAATAAGTTATTTTACAAAATATAAAATGTATTCATGGTTATTCAGAAAGTTGAGGAGGAGTGGTTGGAGGAAGTTAAACAATATGATTGTGGGTGTGTCTGTACTAATCAATCAAAAGTGAGAATTAGGTTGAACTATGAAGTTGTACATTTAGGTCGCATGAAAGACATTGTTGTGTTATGTCATAAAAATGACACTTAATTTGTCTTGGGAAAATATATACTAGAAACATGCATAATTCAAATATGTAGACATTCTTTTTTGACAGCAGATCAGGTTTTAGTTCTTTTTAAATTTAATTTTTTTTTTAATTTATTTTTTTCACTACTGTATTTTTTTTTTAATCGTATCACCCCGAGCAAGGCGGTAACACCACTGATGTGCAGGGGGCTACGTAAGAGTGAAAAGATTGGAAATGCGAAAGCCTGAAACCACATCCTAAACAGGGAACAAAGGGATGAGCCTCTACACCTGTTCAATAGACGTGGATGGCGTGTGAACCGGGCGATAGTTTAGCCTATCTACTCCAATTGAAAAAAATAAAAAAGAAAAGAGTGAAAAGATTGGAAAAGAGAAAGCCGGAAACCACATCCTAAACAAGGAACAAGGGATGAGCCTCTACACCTGTTCAATAGACGTGGGTGGAGTGTGAACCGGGCGATAGTTTAGCCTATCTACTCCAATTGAAAAAAATATGAAAGAAAAGAGTGAAAAGATTGGAAAAGAGAAAGCCGGAAACCACATCCTAAACAAGGAACAAGGGATGAGCCTCTACACCTGTTCAATAGACGTGGGTGGAGTGTGAACCGGGCGATAGTTTAGCCTATCTACTCCAATTGAAAAAAATATGAAAGAAAAGAGTGAAAAGATTGGAAAAGAGAAAGCCGGAGACCACATCCTAAACAGGGAACAAGGGACAGTAAAGTAGCTTTTATGGACATTACTTTTATAGATATTTTAATAAAATTACACTCTGTGTTATCGTTATTTTATTATCCAATACCTTTATGTTTAAAGACGTTGCTATCATTTGTAGTATGGCAAAGTAAAATTTTTTCGTATCTGCTAAAAAGGACTAAATTATTTAGGTTAAAATTTAAATTAAGTAATAATGGTACTATGATGTACGTTGTGGTGCAGCGGATATCGGCTTGGAACGAGAAATCGGAGAGCCGAGTTCGAATTCCAGTTGAATTCCTTGCATTCACTTACGTGCAAATACCTTGGAAAAGGTTTTTATCCGTCTCTTCCCTCCAGTTATGAGTCAAATAACAGGACAGATTGGGTTCTATAGCCTTGGTCGGCAACCAGTCTACCACAGAAAGCAAGGCAACCTACTGAGGGATAATAATCTGCCCAGTCAGTCATGTCTCGTTCCAGACATGATCGCCCAAGCGTTTATCACGTATGGCATTAACTGACTGAATTATGGTATACTAAGGTATTTTGGCGCTATGAAAACAAAATAAGTATTGTATGGGTCATTAATTTTACTGAAATAATTGTTATGTATTATTAGAGCCTAAATTATAAATGAACATTATAGTTAATTAAACTTAAAGAGAAATATTACCAGTGTTTACATAATATTGTCAATTCGTTTCTATGGTTTAGTAGTACTTTGTTTAGTATTTTCTCTGGTTTAGTAATACCTAAGCCAGGATTAAAACCCGACCGAATTGGTATCAGTCGGCGATTCTACCCCTAGGCCACGAGCGTCCAGTAGAAGAAGACAGGCTTTTTAGCGCGTATAAACACACCCAATAGCTAGCGTGATCCAATTCATTATCGAATGAGCGGTGCGTAAATGCCGGAGTAGCTACAGTTTACAAAGTCTACCACTCTTCCAGAGTGCTCAATCAGGGTGTGAGAGCGTAAATACTATAGTCATCCGCAGACAGATCTGTTTCGCCGTATCACAGCTCATCAGTATGGTTAGACTCCGATTGCTTTTTTACCCAGGATTGAAACCCGACCGAAATGGTGTCATATTATATATATATATATATATATATATATATATTGATTGTTTAATTACGTAGTTTTTGGTCATGATAAAATTAAACCAGTGTACATTTGCATTAAAAAGTGTTCAATACAATTATATTGTAGAACTTTTAAATATTTTTCATTTGTAAACGAGTTATTACGCGACCTAGGTTTCTACCATGTGGTGTCTTCAGGCGATTTGCAATAACTGACTTTATCGTTTATCTTTTTTTTACGAACGCTCACGTAGCGGTGTTTTTTTTGTGTGTGTTTTTGTTTTTTGTTTTTTGTTTTTTTTTTTTGTTTTTTGTTTTTTTTTAACTCTCAAATGACAGGAATTTTTTAAATCACAAGTAATTATAACGTTTTCATCCATGATTGTATGAACCTAAAAGTTATTTTTTAGTATGGTTACAATTAGTCAAAATTCCTGTTCTTTCATTCAATAGTTCATTTTTGTTTGGGAATAGCATAATCTCTAACCTTTCTTCCTGGTACAGTTTATATATTTTGCCACCATTTTAAAGCTTAGCTGTTTTCACTATATTCCACATTATGTCTGGGCTTTTTCCGTATTTTGATTTCAATTTCCACCCGTGGCTAGCCAATTTTGCACAGTTTTTTTAAATTTTCTATTTTGAATGCAGACTTGTGATTGAACCACCTGGTCTTAAATGTGTCTTTGGTTGATCCCAAATATGTTTTGTTTTTAACATTTCAGTTATGTACTTTTGCTTTGTAAATGACTTCTTTAGTTTTACGAAGTCCTTGAAATGGGCATTTATTTTTGTCCATGCAGTTGCATTCTTTATTAATAATTTTGTTTTGTACTATTTAAATTTCTGGCGTTTTGTTTATTTATGAAACTTTCTAAATTACAAAACTTCTGAAACCTGAGTTCAGCCGACGCTCAATTCGCTGGCGGGCCACTGCGGTGAGTGGTCGTCGGCTAGGCGTCTGACTCGCGTCTGATCACGCCAGCGTGTGGTAAGCGATCTCATCGACACTTAGCCTACAACGAACAACTTTAAATAGGAAAACAACATTCTCAGTATGTCTTCTTGGCTCAGTCCGTTTATATTTATTTTCATGTTTTCGATCGGGCTCTGACTAGGCGCACAACTTCCTTAAATGAATCTTTTGAAGCATTGTCTTATTTTTGTCATCCTTTTGTTATGGGGAAACACACCTATTCCTCAGATAATGGACTCTCCCTCCTATATTAATAAGAGTTAACAGGAAGTTCTTGAGAAGTTCTTGAGAAGTTCATAGGAGTTCTTTAGAGTTCTATTGGAGTTCAGTAGAACTACTAGGCAGTTGATATTAGTCGGCAGTTAGCCGAATACTAAGGAGTCAGCTTTCAGGGGAAGATTATCAAGTTCCTAACATTTAGGGTGTGTTAAGTTGATTAGCAACCGACATAGCACGATTATAACCTTCAGTGCAAAAACTACTCTACAACACCTTTCACTCCAAGAAAGGCAACAAATCCACTAACTTGCAAAAGTTTACTGAGTGTTAAGGAGAAAATACTATAAAAAAAACATAATGAAGAAGACAGATGATAACAATTTACATTTAAATTTTTAAAGACTAAACAATACTGAGAAGTCAAAAGCCGGTGTAAGCATATCAAAGGTGCTTATCTCCCATTAGTAACGTGGTCACATGACAACGGCATGTGATGTCAATCCAGATAGTGACCCAAGCGCTAGTTACACACTTTCAGCTAGCAGCAACCGAGGAAGAAGGTTGTTCCTTTATGCCTTCGGCCACTGGAACAAAAAACCCATCCCCAACCCGTTGAAACATAGATGAAGTCCTTTGGGATATAGACGAATTCGGCTCCTCTAAATCTGGAGTCATAACAATGGCGAACAGAAGTGTTGTGGATTCTTGTTTAGAAGCCACACAAAATAATAATAACACAAACAAATATGGAGAGATTAAATATAAGTTATATGGAACAAAATATATACGACCTTGAACACGGGTTAGTAGATTCAGGAATACTGTTAGTAGGAATCAATATATACAATCTTGTAGAGAAGAAGTCCGGGTAATGAGTCTATATTCTTACTGACCAACTCAGCGGCGGTCCAACTACTCAACTCCTACTACACTCTCTCTAACACTCACTCGTTCTCTTTAGGCAGGATTATATGTACACCTTAGATGAGTCCATTTATTGTGCAATAAAGAAGTGATCCCCAACAGGAAGTATCTTCAAGTCATATGTAAGACCTTTTCTTTTGTTCCATCTAATACTTTGCTTTGAGTTAAATATAATGCATATGTATTTCTCCATTTGTGGACTCTTGTTTGTATATATGTATTTGTGTATTTCATAATATATAAAAATCCCTTTAAGAACAAACGTTCATTCATTTCTTTCATTTCTCCGTTCTGCCTTACTGTTACGTTGGTGACCCGACTTAATATTATTTTCTGTTGCTCGTAGGAAAGGAAAATATTAAGATATATCCATTCACTTTTGCCTCTCGATACAAATGGAATACGTATATTGTTATCCATTAACTGTTAAACGTAAAGTTAAATGAACAAACAAATGTTAATTTCTCTCTCAGCACATTGCTGGTAACATGATAAAACGCACGTAGTTTATTTCACGGGAAAAGAGTCGCTATGAAACTTTTCCACAATAACATATATATATATATATATATATATATATATATATTAGCATGCAGTGCGGGCATAGAAGAATCCGAAGGATTTACATATAGTGGTAGGATAACTCTCTAAGAGAGCTCTAAACATATATGCATATAAATATATATAGAGCAAATATAAGAAAAATGAAGACAGGCGCGTTATTTCATGGTGAATCGGAAGTATGGACCTATTTTAGGCGAGCTATCGTCAGCTTCCGTCTTTATTTAGCGAAGGTTTCTACACGAATGAGATTCACAAAAAAGTAAATAAAAAAAAACGAATAAAAAAAAATATGAATATTCGTTTTTTTAGGTTTTTGTGAATCTCACTCGTGTAGAATCCTTCGTTAAATAAAAACGGAAGCTGACGATGGCTCGCCTAAAATAGGCCCATAGTTCTGATTCACCATAAAATAACGCGTCTGTCTTAATTTTTCTTATATATATATATATATATTGATGCACGTTTCATTAAATAATATAGACGTGCTTTGTCTATTTATTTTATGTAATTTTTTAAAATATTATCTGATAAGCTTAATAGCATTATCATTAAAGGATGAAAGAAAATCGAAATATTCATACATAACTTATTTTAGAATCCAATCTAAGCTTTCGGCTTACATTAGCCATTTTCAAAGATGTCAAATTAAATTATAGTATAACAATTCACGCACAATAATGACGGTTTGTTTTTCGTGATATGGAAGATTTCCAAGCAACAACAAACTCGTGCATACAAGACACTGGAAGCAAATATCGCACCACAGCTCATGATGCCACACATGACCACGCGAGAGTGAAAAACAAAAAATATTAAGTACGGGAAGCCACTGGAATAAACCAACGGCTTCTGTTATTAATTATAGGCGTTTAAGTATATTTGTGGAGATTTCCTAGTTTATCTTGTTCAGGTTAGGTTTCAACTGTTTTATGTACATAGCTTCGAGAATTTTTAGTTTTTGTTTATTGTTTTCGTGTTTATGTATAGTTGTGTTTTCAACAAGGAATTGTGTATGTGGTGGGGAATGTTGTTTTAAATGCCTAAAAATGTTAGAATTATTTTTTTAATGTAGTGTCAAGCGTCGTGAAAGCGAGTTTGCGATGTGACCAAAATAAATATTATTTAATCCGTTGGCGATAGAATCTCCCAAAGGGCTCCTAAATTGGTAATCTTGTAATTTCCGGCTTTCCCTTTTCCAATCTTCTCACTTTGTTTTTTTTTTCAATTGGAGTAGATAGATCTATCTATCGCCCGGTTCACACTCCACCCACGTCTATTGAACAGGTGAAGAGGCTCATCCCTTGTTTCCTGTTTAGGATGTGGTTTCCGGCTTTCTCTTTTCCAATCTTCTCACTTTGTTTTTTTTTTCAATTGGAGTAGATAGATCTATCTATTGCCCGGTTCACACTCCACCCACGTCTATTGAACAGGTTAAGAGGCTCATCCCTTGTTCCCTGTTTAGGATGTGGTTTCCGGCTTTCTCTTTTCCAATCTTCTCACTTTGTTTTTTTTTTCAATTGGAGTAGATAGATCTATCTATTGCCCGGTTCACACTCCACCCACGTCTATTGAACAGGTTAAGAGGCTCATCCCTTGTTCCCTGTTTAGGATGTGGTTTCCGGCTTTCTCTTTTCTAATCTTTTCACTATTACGTATCCCTCTGCACATCAGTGTCGTTACCGCCTTGCTCTGGGTGATACGATTAAAATATATATATATATATATATACATATATATATATATATATATATATATATATATAAGTGAGCAAATTTTATCTTAGCAGAAGCCGTGAAATTATTTGTAGAAGAGACACAGGGAAGCCACATTGCACCGGTGAGAAAGTGACTGTATCTGAGCTGACAAGTCGGGATCGATCACATTACAGATACTCCGATTGATTTTGTCAAAGACCCCTAGGTGGATAGCAGGAGCCCCCGACCAGATATGGTAGCAGCATTCGATGCACGGGCTAAAAGAACAGGCACGGGGAAGTTACATTACGCCCGTAGGGAAGTGACTAAAGCTGAGATGCCAAGTTGTTGTATCGCTTGAGGTGGATACAATGCACAGAGAAAGTGTTCTGCGGTATTATTCAGCACAATATCCGGTGCTAAACGGATATAAACAGTTGCAATGACAGAAGTTAAAACACAAAGTGGAGAGGTTTAGATTCCAATAGTTGCCGAAGAAATCAGGCCGAATATTACTCGAACGACACTCGAATATTACGCCTTGAATGCGACTATTCTTTACTTAAATAGACCATTTCAGGCCATGGGATATGCCATCATTTAGAGTGCTGCAGGGGGTTCAGACACTCTACAACAAAAGTTAAAACCAATAACATTGCAGTTTCATTTTTGAATTTTTCGTGTTTGAGTTTTGTTTAACGGCATATCAACCTCTGTGGGTTATTTAATGCCAAAAAAGGTCGGGTTTGACATTTTTTTGGCGGACCTGAAGGAGACTATCATTACCTTTAAATCTGTTGTTTTTCATCTTTTTTACTTATAGATTACATCCTAAACTCACCAATTGACAAAAAACTTTGGAAAAATTTCAATATTTCAACAATTTTAGGGAGGGGGCTCACTTTTTCATACAACGGAAATCGATCCTCCATTTTGGGACCACTCGCCAGTACGACATTACCACCGCCTGTTAATTTTTTATGATTATCAATTTTATTTTACTTTTTCAGTGCAATCTTACCCTAAACTTCCCGATTGACAAAGAAAATTTGGAAAAAATTCAATATTTAAACAATTTTAGCAGGGGGGGGGGGGCTCAGTTTTCATACAACGTTATAGTAAATCGATCCTGTGCAATTAACCTTTTTTGCTTGCGCATATTCAACAACTGAATTCTTTGCGAAATTTTTGAATAAAGCCATTCTTGGAGTTTCCGAGGAAGATGCCATCGTAAGAACTGAAGAAAGCTTGAAAAAAACAAAACAAAAAAAAACAAGAGCAACAACTCGTCCCAGAAATAACAAAACAAAGCGACCCCAAATCAAATGTTTCCAAAATGGAGGATCGATTTACTATAACGTTGTATGAAAAACTGAGCACCCCTTAAAATTGTTTAAATATTGAAATTTTTCCAATTTTTTTTTTTTATAATCGGAAACTTTATGTAATAATCGATAAGGGTGTGCTGAAAAAGGGTAAAAAAATGAAAAACAAAAAATTTAAAGGTGGTGGTAGACTCCTTCAGGTCCGCCTTTTATAATGTTTGGTTATAGTGAAAAAATTGTTTTTATATTTTATTTTAGAAAACTGGAAATATCTTCTAGTTTTGTATTCAGATGTACATAGCTGGTAATTTTTTTTCCTTCACAGACGTATTATGGCAATAATTTTTTGCCTTCAAAAATGTATTGTTGGTAATATTTTCCCTTCAATATTTCTATAAAAGTATTTTTATATCTTCATAGTGTTTTGACCCCAATTTTGGGGATAAACAAATTATCCATGAATAGGACCCTGTCAGGTGTTAACACTCCTGGTCAGGGTGGATCTGGGAACAACACTAATTAAGAGGTCGTTTCATACTTACAAACTCCCAATAAGAGGTCTTGCTGCAGAACACAGTTTACCGTCATACGCAGAACCTGAATTTGTCGAAGAATAAATTCATTTCAAGGAAGACATAATAAAAAAGTACGACGTGATAAAAGCAACAAAAATTGATATTCGTCGCCAAATGATATCTGAGAGTTTCCGCCTGTAATGCTTATGATGCAAGTATTGGTTTTGCCCAAGCGAAGAGATGCCGGCTTAAACAACTACTTTCAAGCAGCGGTACAGGACGAAAAACAACGGTACGTGGGTGTGAGTCAGTTTTATTATCAGGGGTGCAGCGAACGACATCGACTACTATGGTAACAGAAGTAGCCTGTTTAGACATTCGCTCGACCAGACGAAATTCTGTCATGTAGAGGTCAGATGTTAAATGATTATGTAGACGTAAGTGACCCGCGAGGTCAGCAATTGTTCCGCTCCTGACAAGGAAAGTAACGTAATCAATAATCATGTATGTAAAACGCTTGGCTTCAATCCGAGTTTCGAAGCAAGAGAGCCTTTTTGCGCCAGAAATAGACAATCCTCTCTTCACTCACAATCACTCCTTATCCATCTCCTCTCTTTCTCAATCACTCTCTCTCAGGTATATATATATATATATATATATATATATATAGACAGAGAGAGAGAGAGAGAGAAAGAGAAAGAAAGAAGTGTTAGTGGAAGAGAGGGAAGTTATTAATATATAATATATAAAGAGAGAAGTGATATACATAAATAGAGAAATGGAGACAGAGAGAGAGATGTGATATATATATATATATATATATATATATATATATATATATATATAGTGCTCAGTATAATAAATATAATTTTTTTAAAATGTAAATCATTTGTACAACTAACATCCAACATTACCTAAGGAGGAGAATCACGAAACATAGAAATTTCAATGCACAATTAATTCATAATTATATATATATATATATATATAGTGCTATAAGTGGTATATGGGTGAATGAGGGAGAATAGAAAGTCAGAGTGAATTTATATATATATATATATATATATATATATATATATATATATATATTGTACTAGTTGTTAAAATGGTTTATAAATTCATAGTATCACTACACAAAAATTTTCGCGTTGGTTATTTAAATTTTAACGAGAAATATTTGCAATGTTTACATATTAAAACGTTAAAATTTAATTAACCAAAAAAAAATACCTCATCCACACGAAATCCCACCCAAAAAGCATGCAATAAATACACAAAATCAACCCTCTACATAAAAAGAACAAAAAACGTAGAAATAAAAGTAAATAAATCCCACACCACACCAACAGCAATTCCATCCACCTATAAATAGTAGTAAAATAAAAACTATCGACACTGCATAAAAACTAAAAAAAAAAAACATATATCCCAATATAAAATTACCTAAACTAAACGAAAAAGCGACCTGTCCAAAACTAAGCTACCCCACTCCCTTCTCCTAACCCAAAGTGGTACTTCTAGAACCAGAAACGGACGACTAGACCATTCTATACTTCCACCCCACATTTGTTTACATCGTTCTCATTAACAGCGGCGCCACTTCCACAACACGTGGACAGCAGTAAAATAAACAAAAAAATGTCTACCCTTCCTTAAAAAAAAAAACATAAACCTCAATATAAGAACTACCCAGACAAAATAAGTAAGGAACCTGTCTTAAACTAAACTACCCCTCCTGACCCATATCTCTAAGGCAGCTACAATACGGCTGACAGAATCAGAATAAGCTCCCAACCACACATTCACTTAAGCTCCAATTTATAAATCATTTATATCATCATAAATAAACCGTTTTCACCATTTAATTTTCATTCCAACTTCGTCACCCGATGAGAAGCCCGTAAAGCAGCTTCGAAACGCGAAAATGTTTGCGTAGTGATACTATGCTTTTATAAACTATTGTAACAACCATTACAATATAACGCTCTACGTTGTATCGAGCACTCTTTATAAAAGTAAATGCATGAACAGTGGGTTTAAAACCTACGTGTTCCACAGCTTTGTTACAATATATATATATATATATATATATATATATGTGTGTGTGTGTGTGTGTGTGTGTGTGTGTGTGTGTGTGTGTATAGAAAGAGGAAGAAAAAGTTATATATATATATATATTCTCTTTCTCCCTCTCTCTCCCTCTCTCTGTCTCTCTCTCTCTCTCTTTGTATTCTACCGCTTTCACCCGATCTACCATTTCTCTCTTAGATATATAAATATATTTGTGTTTATATATATATATATAATTTTTTCTCTTCTTCTCTCTCTCTTTTTATATATATATATATATAATTTCACTCACTCTCTCTCTATATATACATCTCTGCCACTTCTCTACATATATTATATATCAATAACTTCTCTCTTCCAATAGCTATCACTTCTCTCTCTCTTTATATATATATATATATATACACACATGACTGCTCTTTCTGCCTCGCCCCCTCTCTCTGTATAGATATCTACCATTTCTCTCTATATATTTTCCCTCTCTCAACCAATCTAATACTTATTTCATCGCCTCTCTCTCTCTCACTCTCTCTCTCTCTCTCTCTCTCTCTCTCTCTCTCTCTCTGTATGTTTGTGTGTATATATATATATGAGCGTTGTGGTGCAGTCGATATCGAATGCGAAATTGGAGAGCCAAGTTCGAATTCCAGATGAATTTGTTGTATCCACTTAGGCGCAAATAGCCTTGAGAAAGATTAATCCGTCCCTTCAGTCTACTGCAGAAAGTAATGCCAATCCCCTGCGGAAGAAACCTTCTAACCAATAAATCCTGTAACTTTCGAGACAAGATCGCCCAAGCGTTTATCACGTTTATAGCAATTAACTGACTGACTGTGTCTGTCTCATCGTATTTGTTTGATTTCAATCATATCTATCTCAGTCTGTTCATATCTATCTATCTATCTATCTATCTATCTATCTATCTATCTATCTATCTCAGCCTGTTTATATCTATCTATTCCATCTCATTTTGTTTATATATATATATATTGTGTGTATTTAGGCAGCATTTTTTCATGAATGCATGTTTCATTAAATAATATAAACAAGTTTTCTCGATTTATTTTTTGTAAATCCTTTTCATATCGTCTGATAATCTTAATAGCATTATCGTTGAAAGAAGAAAGAAAATCACAATATTGATACATGTTTTTATGTCTAATCCTTTACATCTGCCATTGTCAAAGATGACAATTATATTGAGTGTATTAAACATTTCGCGGATAAACGATAGTAGTAGTTGTCTATTTTGTTTGCATAAAAGATTTTCAAAGCAAAGGCAAACACATGCGTGCGTGCTGGAAGCGAAAATCTCACTACAGCTTGTGAGGTCACATTATGCTTATCAGACGATATGAAAAGAATTTACATAAAATAAATCAAGAAAACTTTATATTATTTAATGAAACATGCATATATATATATATATATATATATATATATATTTAAAATAGTTAACCTAAAGAGCCAACAAACCTACAAAGCCAGCCTTCACTGAAGATCCGGTTAGGTGAAACTTAGGTAGGTTTGTTGGCTCATATGGTTATCTATTTTGTCTGCTCTGCTTACGTATTGAGCGCTTTTTTGTCATAGATTACTCGTCTCTGGATTTTTTTTCTTTGGGCTACGTACTTTGACTGATGTTTACATGTTTAGCTCTTTCTTTTCTTGCGTCCATTTTTTTCCTTCCGCGTATATATTCGGAGGGGTTTTCGAAACAAGTATAGTGATCGGTTTACATTTATATATATATATATATCCGAGTGAATACAGAACGAAGAAAAAATTTTTTACAACGTCCAAAACATTAATTTAAAACAGTGCTCGATATATAATATATAGATCTGTGAATATTTATTATAAATTATATTTTAGAACATGTACAGAATTTTTTTAGATTTTTTAGAACATGTACAGAATTTTTAAATTTTTAAATTTTTAAATTTTTAAATTTTTAAATTTTTTAGAACATGTACAGAATTTTTTTTTATATATCCACTGCAAATAGTACATTTGTTTCGACATTGAAGCTACAATGTCTCATCAGGCGGTGTGGACAGGAATGGAAAGCCTCATTTCTTATATTTGATCAGTTGTGTGTGGGATGTTGGTGGGGGTTAGTGATAAGGGGATAAATCTTGTGGATTGACCGTTAGAATTTTGAAGAAAGTAGTGTGGGTGAATATGGTTGAGTCTTTGAGTTTTGTAGACAGATTTAACATTAGCGGCTAGAATGTAAGTTTTAATTATCTTGCGATTAGACTATATCCTTTGGATTTCTTAGAGGAGCAGGTAAGGGGTGGGATAGTTATTTTGTACAGAATATTTTGGTGTTTAATCAGAGTTTTTATAATTAATCTAATTTTGTATATTTAATCTTAATTTTGGATTTAGGAAATCGATTTTTTCTATTAAATTTTAAATTTTAATTAGATCACCGTTTGCTGTAAGATTTAATGTAAGGGGTAAAATTTAATGTTAAAAATATAAGGTAATTGGTAAATAGGTAATTGGTGCGTAATAAGTAGAATTTTATGTAGGAGGAAAGATTAAATGTTTGTATTTAAGGTAATAGGTGAATAGGTAATAGGTGTCTTGGTATTTAAGGTAGTAGGTAAGTTTAATGTGTGTATTAAGGACCGTTTTTATAATTAATATAATTATGTATAAGGAAGGTAAATAAGTTATTGATTATCACTTATTTATTATACATTAATATATCGAGATCAAAATCTCATCATCAGAATGTTAGAAGAGCTTGTGTTTGAGTCCGTACCTTTCAACAAATGATCCTTCCTGGAAGCTGATTTTGTTTAGTGTGTGTGTGTGTGTGTGTGTGTGTGTGTGTGTGTGTGTGTGTGTGTGTGTGTGTGTGTTGGGCACCGTGTTGCTTTTGAGACATCGTTTTAGGAAGTTGATTTGCCATTGTATCTTTGCACGTTTCTCCGGCATTTCGAATAGCTCCCTGACGGTTGCAAATTCATCCTGATGTATTCATTCAAACCTTATTTTAATGCACACTCCTATGTAAGTAGATGTTCTGCTTTTATTATTAAAAATATATTTGTTTATTTACATCTACCGGCCAGAATATATCGGAAATCTAGTTAGAAAAATATGCGTCTTCTGGTCGGTTTCAAATTTGCGTCCCATATGAAAGACCTCATAGTAATCAAGACTCTCTACGGACAGCAAACGCTCTGCATACGGACAGGTAACGATTTCAGCAGATTTACAGATAGAAAGCGGTGTAAGACAAGGATGCGTCTTTTCACCGGATCTGTTCAACATGTACAGCGAGAATATTTTGAGGACCCTGGATGATACGCGAGGATTTGTTATTGGAGGTCACAACTTGAACAACATGAGGTATACAGATGATACAGTGCTGATTGCAGCAAAGAAAACTACAAGACCTCCTACAAAAGGTAGCTGTGGTGTATGACAAAAAGGACTACAAATAAACTCTAAGAAAACTGAATGCAGGGTCATCAGCAAAAAGAGCGACTCAAAATGCCAAATACAAGTGGGGAATACCAGAATCAAGCAGGTACAAAAATTTAAATACCTAGGAAGTGTTCTAACAGGAGATGAAAAGTGCGACACAAAGATCCGAAGGCGAATTGGAATGGCAAAGGACGCGTTCCAGAAGCTCAGTAAAGTACTAAGACACAGGAAAATTTCCCTATAAAGAAAGAAGAGAGTGCTAGATTGCTATGTGATGTCAGTTCTTCAATACGGCACTGAATGCTGGACAATATCATCGAAAATTAGGAAAAGACTTGAAGCAGCGGAAATGTGGTTCTACAGAAGGATGCTGCGGATATCATGGACCGAGCATGTGCGCAATGATGAGGTGCTGGAAAGAATGGCAACGAAAAGGAAATTAATAATGAGCATCAGAAAGCGAAAACTGAAGTTCCTGGGACATGCAATGAGGAAGGAGGGCTTGGAGAACCTGATACTGACAGGCCAGATAGAAGGAAAAAGAGACGGAAGAAGGTAGCGGATAACATATTTGCAGGTGGATAACGGAACGAGGTTTGCGAGGTGTAACAGGAGAGAACATACTAGGAGCCACCAGGGATAGGGAGACGTGGAGAACCATGATCGCCTACGTCCTGAAAGAACAAGGTACAAAGAAGAAGAAGAAGAAGACGTGCCTTGACTGCTTGGCCACTGATCAAACAAACTCTGGACACAGTGTAAGCTTACGATCATAACACGTTGAATACACCGTCCCTTCCCTCCAGTTATGGGTTAAATAACAGGACAGATTGGATTCTATAGCCTTGGCTAGCAACCAATCTACCGCAGCAGGTATTGGCAATCTGTTGCTGGATAATAAAAATATCTGAGGTTTATACAGGGTAGGACTTGGGACCCTGCCCTTAAAACAAATCCCAACGAATCTTTCTCCGCCGCTTGGGAGGAAGCCGACTCAATCCAACCAGGGGGAACGCCGTACAGATAGCTAGATTATCACAGTGTGGGATCTAAACTTATTTATAAATGGAACTTTGTCTGTCTGTCTGTCTGTGTGTGTGTGTGTGTATGTGTGTGTGTGTGTGTGTGTGTGTGTGTGTACGTTATCTATAGACTCCGAAACGGCTGAACCGATTTTCTTGAAAATTTACACAGTTGTACTATAAGCGTCTGCGACTGTTCGTAGCTAGGTTTTGTGTCGATGTACCCCCGATAAATATCGAAAATCGATAATCGAAAAATTCGGGTTATAAAAGGAGTGGTCCGATTTTAATCAAATTTGATACACTCATAGACAAAGACATAGGAAACGATATTCAGAAGTTTCAAGGTTGCAGTTCTTACAATAGTGCAGAAAATCGATAATATATATATATATAAAAGGCAAGATACCGGGTCTGATCAAAATCAGTTTTTCAGCCCTTTTATTTTAGTTTTTGTTTCGGGTTTGGCTCTAAGTAGGTATAATAGTAGTTCTTACTCTCAGCCATGATACCATTTACTCAGACGACTTATTTAGCCTTCAAAATTCAGTTTACGACGAAAAAACTTATTTGATATCGATACCAGGAAATCAAAATTTGACTTACATCCATTCATTTTTCTTTCAGTCTACGGTTTCGCTTTAACTGGAAACAACTATTGCTTTTTAGTCTTTCGTGCCAACGTCCAAAGAGTCAGAGCTCCATGACCATGGATTAGTTTTAAAGCTTTCATTACTCCCGAGCAACGCCGGACTATACTGCTAGTATTTAATAAACAAAACAGATGAAAAAAGATGAGAATCTAAATAAAATCGGATAGATTAAATTACCTGAAACATATTTAAACAATGCAATTCAAATTACTTATAGCCTCTCTTTCGTTTTTACGCATGTGTAGTCGTATCAACATGAAGATAAACTTAGTCCCATGATGTCCTAAAGGAGGGGTCGGCAATCTACGACAAGCATGCAATTTTCAATAGCACGATTTGTTGAACTAAGTTAGTTTCTAGAATTCGAAAATTGAAAAAAGTCTGCTGCTTTTCCTAATTGTTGGAAACCCCTCCCGAAGTCAGTGGCGATTGTGAAACTCTAAAGATAGGAGCACTTATAAAGAGAGCTGTTCAAACTCAAGCAGCGTAATTACTGAACAATTCTTTCACTCGATCAAAAATCAATGACTGCCTATGTATCTACATATCAAGTTGGAGGCATTATTTCTCATATTAACATGTGTCCTGGGTATGACAGTAAACTGCATCCGGCAGCAAACCTGTGATTGGGAAATTGGAGGAGCATATGTAATATAACAATCCCGCCCCACCCGAGGAAGCTGAGCAAGCGGGGGCGTTTCCGGTCGTTGAAAAGTAACGGATGTCACTTTGACCCTATTTCCGGCAGATGCGGAAATAACTCAGAGGCAAACAGACAGGTGACTCTGAGAATTACGTAGGCGTCGCGTGGGCGTCGCGTGATCAAGGCAAAGCCGGAAGAAACAAGTCCCGGTTTTGGAAGATATATAAAGACCGCGAAAGCACGGATTAGACAGTCTGGGCAGAGAGACAGAGGCAGACAGTCCGGACAGACCGAGACCAGAGGAGAACAGATACGATACCCCCCTCCGTCAACCCTTAGAAGCGCGCTCTCACTCTCTGTTCACTAGGCTACACGGTCCACCGTTCATTAATAAAAATATCACTTGATATATTTTTATATACAGACGTGTTTGTTGTTTACTGATATACAACACATAGAATCACCTGTTAATTGCTGTTGTTCCCAGGTCCACCCTGACCCGTGGTGGTAGCATCTGTTAGTGTCCCAGCTATGGACAAATAGTTAAACCTCAAACTAAGGTCAAAACACTATGAAAGTATAAACAGACATTTATAGAAATATATACATAAAAATAGACTTTTATAGAAAAATATGCATTTTTGAAGGAAAAAAATATTCTCAGCAAAACATTTTTGAATACAAAACTAGAAGACATTTTTAGTTTTCTAAAACAACAAATAATAAAAACAAAAGAATTTTATTAAAATCTGACTAAATCAATCTTCTCACTATAACCGAACATTAAATAAAGAAACACATTAAAACCCTATTTTTTTGGCATTAAATAACTCACAGATGTTGATAGGCCATTTAACAAAACTCAAACTCTAATTAACATCTTCCTTCTGATATGAAAATATGACTGTTAAGACTGTTTCCCTCCCTAACAACATGTCTGTTTTTACCTATCTGATTGTTTTATTTTGTTCGTTTTTCTTTAAAACTGGTCTCTGTATGTTTTTAAAAAAGCTAGATGAAAAAAAACACGAAAACGGAAAATGCTGAAGATCAAATCATAGAAAAAATCAGAAACTGATCAGTTTCATAAATTTGTGAAGCTTATAAAAGTGTGAGGGACAACCACATTCGGGAGGGAGTGACCCTTTTTGACCCCCACCCCCGTAGAATCGCCACTGCCTGAGATCTTTCATCTGTTTGAAGAAAACTGTTTTTGCGTTTATTTCGGATTTTAGTTCAACTATTTCCTGTGAGCAAATGAAAGGAGTTTTAGGTTCGCAATGAAATTGCCTAACGCCTGAACATTTAGAAAAATTGTGTAAATCTCGAAGTAACAAAGTATGTCGAGGATATAGAGCAATTGGCTAAAACCATGCAAAAGCAAGACTTCCATTAATAATAATAATTGTGACACGATAACTAGGCATATATGTATTTTATTATAATAGATTAAAATAGAAAATAGATTAGAATAGAAAATAGTTTAAAAACATATTTAACAAAAGTGAAAAAGAAGAGGAAAAAATAAATAAATAAACGCTTTTTCTTTTATGAGGAAAATTGTGGAAGAGACAAGAGTATCCGATTACTGTTTTAAATCCTACCACTCCTCCGGTAAATATTTGACTCAGTGATTTAATGCGATAAAGAGATAAGTTCAGGAGATAAGAGTTCAGGGGGTGGGTTTTCGAATGACCAGGTCAAAGGCTGTCTTTTACTGTATCTTGACCACATATTAAGAATTTTCCGGCGGAAGCTTTATTAAGATAAAAAAAAAAAGATAACTGAAATTTCAGACTTACAGTCACCAATGTTTATCACCGGTGGTCTAAAGCATTTCCGGATTTCCGGGTTCATTTTAAATCAATAGAAGTTAGTGAGTTTAAAGTTAGTTCCGCCGGGCGTGTGCTTGAAGTAAGAATCTCCGTTCGTCTTGTTTCGGTCAGTTCGGATTTGTTGATCTCCATTAATTAGAGCTAGAGCTGTGTGTCACATTCGCCTGCCCCAACCGAAAAGGCTAACTCTAAACGAATTAAAGCATCCTTTCAACTCATCCAAGTTGTGGAAGTTCGTTCCTTATAGATTAATCTTGTACCCCCAGCTTGAGGCTCCGACATTTTCAACAAACTCCCGGCAAACATAACAGCGTGGTGAACGGCCGCCGGAGAAATTGTTCGGACAGTCCGTTGGGGTGTTACATAATATTAGTTCGTAAACACTTGCAAAAATCTGAAATTTTACTTGCAAAAATTATTGCTCGAAATAAAGACCATGATTTTCCAAGACTTTCTGCCATCGATCTGCAAATCTTTCGGATTTGGTCAAAGTACCATTCAGCCGGCTTCGGATCAAAGAATTCTTGACACGCTTCCTCGACTTCATCAAACGAGTCGAATCGGCGGCCCTTCAGAAAGTGTTGCATTGAGCGGAAAAGGTCGTAATCTGATGGAGCACAGTATTCTTTAGGCTGAGTCTGAGCTTCAGGACCATGGATTAGTTTTAAAGTTTTCATTACACCCAAGCAACGCCGGGCTATACTGCTAGTTACGAATAACCGTAAGTTGTAGGGAGTGTCGGCTGTTTGTGAATTGGTTTTGTACCTGACATGGCTGACCGTCACTACTTAAATATATTATATATATATACATACACACACACACGCGCACACACACACACACACACACACACACACACACACACACACACACACACACACATATATATATATATATATATATATATATATATATATAAGTGAATGCGTCTAGCCACACCGATGAGCTGTAATTCGGCGAAACAGGCTTGTATGTGGATGACTAATATATTATGCTCTCATTACGATTGAGCTCTCTGGGGAAGAAAATTTTAAAAACAGTTTCCACTTCTGCTATATGCGTGACTCTTCAGAAATGAATTGAGTTCTTTCGGTGACTGGTGTGTGTATACACTGCTTATATACACCCTTCTCTGATTCCATGCGCCTATGGCTTCGGGAGTAGCGACTACGACTGAAAATAAATTCGTCGAGTTTCGATCCCGGCCAGAAGCAAGTGGATGCGTCTGGCCACACTGATGAGCTCTGAAACAGCAAAACAGGCTTGTATGTGGATGACTAAAATATATATATATTCTCTATACATACGCTGTATATATACAGCATACATATATGTATATAGCATATACAGCATACATATATATATATATATATATATATATATATATTCTCTAAATATATGCGGTTTAATCATGAGCCGTTCTAAACGTCGTATTTTGGCTTTAATTTCAGTTGAAAATAAAGACAAAAATTCTCCAAAATTAGGATAATTATTTATTGATTTGCTTCTAAGCTTTCGGCTCACATGAGCCATCTTCAGAGAGGTTATTTAGACTGAAATATAATAACATCCACCATCACCGACGATTTTATTTTGTGTTGACATTAAACTCCGCTTGGCAACGGCAATAGTTACCAAAAATAATAAATGCAGTTCTTAAATTTGCGATGCGGTTTTATGACGTCACACCGCGTGATAGCGCAAAATGACAACAAAACCATGTAGTCAAATGCAATGTAATGTGTTATGTCCGGATTTAAAGGTGATTTTATTGAGTGTTGGTTGTTTAGATTTTATGTATATGGCCTCCAATATCTGCAGGTTCCTCTATGTGTATGAGTAAGGATCACCGTATTGTTGAGCAAAATCTGTCTGATATTTCAATCCAGACTCGGAGCAATCAGATGTATAACCGTACTGATGAGCTGTGATACAGCGAAATAGATCAGATGATTTATATATATATATATATATTCCCTTTTTAATGTAAGCAAATCTCTCAGATTTATTTTCATATTTAATATGTGCTTAGATTCGTATTCAAAACGTAAGCAATGAAAATTCTGGTGAATTTATTGACATTAATCCGATATTTTTTTTTTTACTTCTGACGCTATTAAAGTGGATACTTTATATTTTAAATAAATGACGCATTTTTTAAACAGTATGTATTATGTCTGTCAGCCTGTGTATTCGAAAAATGCTATAATATATATATATATATATATATATATATATATATATATATATATATATATATATATATCTGTGTGTGAGTTCACTCTTTTATCTGATATCCGATAACTGTGTACTTGTTCAACTTGCCAACCAACCGTGCCTATTTACTTTAACTCGGGCCAGCCACCCATAAGTTCATGAGGACGGATCGAGATAAAACGTAATTGGACTCCCACCTTAAGCCACTCTTTGCAACAGATCAATCAATCTGTGTTTGAATGGAGGAATGTCACTGACGATCTGATACCATTAGATTATATCACTCACCAAAAAGAGAAAAGAGAAGAAAAGAAAAAAGCAAATAACCCGGTGTTACTTAAATTCCGGGTGGTTCTAGTGAGTGCAGAATAAAGCCTTGCCCTCACACAGTGCGTATAGAGTATGGATACAAGTGGTTTAGAATGAATGAGAGGTCCATTTGACATTGTAACGATAATTTGTGCGGAGGTAGAAAAAAAAACACGCGAATATAACTAGTCATTAAATAAAGAAATCAAACCTAAACAAAAATGGCTGAGAAATGGAGAAAGCAGACGACACTTACAAAGCAGCATATCGTTTTCTTCCTTTTCCGTGTCGTGTTTCTTCAGGACGTTTGCGGTTGTGGTTATCCACGTCTTCTTTCTCGTTGCTCAAAAACAACGTTTAACTCTTGATCGTCTCTCTTTGACGCCCCTGCTATCCATCGATGCAGATACATTAGATTCGGGGGTTGGCAACCTTTTTCTATGTGCCGACTTCTTCTTCTTCTTCTTCTTCTTCTTCTTCTTCTTCTTCTTCTTCTTCTTCTTCTTCTGCCTAGTCCTTTCAGGACGTAAGTGATCATGGCCTTCAACGTTTCCCTATCCCTGGTGGCTCTTAGCACGCTTTCTCTTGTTACACCACCTAACCCCCGTTCTACCATCCATCCCCTCAGGTCAGTCAAGTATGTTACATGCTGTTTTCCTCTGTCTCTCATTTCCTCTATCTGGCCTGTTAGTATCAGGTTCTCCAAGCACTCCTTCCTCGTTGCATGTCCCAGGAACTTCAGCTGTCTCTTCCTGATACTCAGTATTAATTTCCTTTTCGTTTCTATCCTTTCCAAAACCTCACCATTGCTCATATGCTCGATCCATGATATTCGCAGCATCCTTCTGTAGAACCACATTTCAGCTGCTTCAAGTTTTTCCTTCATCTTTGATGATATTGTCCAGTATTCAGTGCCATATTGAAGAATTGAAATCACGTAGCAATCCAGTACTCTTTTCTTTGTTTCTAGCGAAATTTTCCTGTCTCTTAATACTCCGCTCAGTTTCTGGAATGCATTATTGTGATTTTTGATATCAGGAATATAAATGTATAGAAACTGCTATGACCAAAAAGTGAGGGGTCAGTTTATATATTGATTGTAATATGGAACTGATCCCCCTCTTTATATCCCGTATGCTGCTGTAGAACCACATATCAATTCCTTCAAGTTTTTCCTTCATCTTCGAAGATATTGTCCAGCATCCACTGCCATATTGAAGAACTCATATCACATAGCAATCCAGTACTCTCTTCTTTGTTTCTAGCGAAATTTTCCTGTCTCTTAATACTCTACTCAGCTTTTGGAACACGTCTTTCGCCATGCCAATTCGCCTTCGGATGTCTGTGTTGCATTTTCCGTCCTTATTTTTAGAACACTTTTCAGGTCGTCAAATGTTTGTACCTGCTTGATTTTAGTATCCCCCACCTGTAATTGGCATTTGGAGCTGCTCCTTTTGCTGACATTCGGTTTTCTTATGTGCCGACTTAGCGGTTTAAAATTATTCAGTGTCAACAGCATACGTATTATTATACAATTCAATGTCAGTATACCTGTTCTACAATATATTTTATGAAATGATGTGTTTGGACATTATTTTTTATTGATACTCGTATTTAAGTAGATATTCTCTTTATAATCAAACAGTATTATATATTTATTTCTACCGGTCTGATAATTTACGATAATTTTTTTTTACGAAAATGTGTCATTTGGCAGGATTCAAAACAACCTTTACTGTAAAATTATATTAGCAGCACATTCCAGAATCTTTCAAAATAAACACTTTTTTAAATTGAATTAATGTAAATGAATATAATTTACATTAATTCAAATCCCAATCACTATTTATCTAGACTATTTTATATCTATTTTTGTGTCTATATTTAAATATTAATTCATTCCGCTGATTAAGTAGTTCCTTAGGATTATTATATTTTATAATCATCAATTTTTCCTCCAGGCATAAATTGCACCTATCCCTGAAATTGGTAGTGTTGGTGGAAGTGTTTGCTAACTAAATTTTAAAAATATTTGCCTATGTTTACATTGGACAACTTGCAGAAAGGAGGGTTGAAGCATATTATTTTTCTTTTTCTAACTTCACTTTTGTTTCTAGTTTTGTCTTTCAATTTTTCTTCGTATAATATTTCATCTTTAAAATCACTTTTCTTTAGGACTTCATTGTGTATTGTTTTATTCTCATCGAATATTTCCTTATTGAAAGATAATTTATTAATTCTGATTTTGACTGTTTTGGGTATTTGCTTTATTATAGATTTAGGATGGTTAGAGTTAACATTAATTTAGATAGTCGATTGATGACCTTTTTGATGCGGTTTAAATGTATTTTTGGATAGGTTAAAGCTAATATCTAAAAAATTAACGATCTTGAGATTAGATGAAATTTCGATTTTGAAGCCCAGCATTTTTTAGAAATTCTTGATGTCAGGGGACCATTACTGTCAGGGATATAAAAAAGACCATCGTCCTGGTAGATACCTACTTGATTGGGCTCAACAATTCTACCGAGAGTATATAATATATACCTCCCTATCAGATCAGCGATTTAAGCTGAATCATAAGCCCCCATTGGGACATCAAAATTATTGCTAATATTTTTAGTCCAGCTAGAGTCATTATATACTAGTAGAGATTCTCTAGAAGTTAAAATAATATTCATTTCATTATTAGAAATATCTGTGAAGTTTCTAGCATAGTTTAAACTATTAACTAATAAATTGTACGAAATGGAAGGATAAAAGTCTACAATATCAAATTGTAAAAATGAGGCTTTTTCCTTATTGGGAATGTTTTGAAACCATGTTATAATGTCAGAAGAATCTTTCCATAAATTGGAATTAAGATTTTCTTATAATGATATTACAATCTTCTTAATTATATTACTAGAAACTAAACCTAATTCAATTTTAGAGGGATTGGTTAGTCTAGATTGCAGGCTATTCTCAAAATTTGGTTTGTGGTCCTTAAAAAGTAAATATGCGTTTTTGTTTGGATCTTTCCCATTCTATACGGGATAACTAGTTTATTTGCCAATGCAGCAGTTTTCTTATTAATTGTAGTATTGTTATATATAAAGAGAAACAGCAAGTGTTCTTTTATAATATATATATATATATATATATATATATATATATATATATATATATATATTACTTTTTATTCGGCTACACGTGTTTCTGGCCTCGCGACCTTTTTCGGGCAGTGGTTGTCAGTCGTCGTCTTGTTTGTGTGTGGTAGTAGTTCCATGACTTTATAAAGAAGGTCATGATAGTTCCCATCTTATACTCGTGAGAAAATCTCTTTCCACTGTAGGAGGTAATGTAATAATTTAGGATGGGTCAAATATCGGGCGAAGGAAGGTTTTATTTTTATTTATTTATTTATTTTTTTAATTTATATGTATATAGACACACATGCACATACATACATACATACATACATACATACATACATACATACATACATACATATGGGAAAATAGTAGACTTTGATAAAGAGTAGCTACTCTGGTATGTACGCATCGCTCATTCAGTGAAATGAATTAGAGGGTTCTAGCTATTGGGCGCGTATAATGATATGCGCTAAAAAGTCTGCTAACTTCCACCGAACGCCCATAGCCCGAGGGTAGAGACGCCGACTGACGCCATTTCGGTCGGGTTTCAATCCTGGGTAAAAAAGCAATCGGAGTCTGACCGTACTGATGAGCTGTGATACGGCGAAACAGATCTGCCTGCGGATGACAATATACATATATATATATATATATATATATATATATATATTTCTCTGTCGTGTAGGATTTCGTGTGTGTGTCACTGCGTTGGTTCTTGCTAGTATGTGTACATACTTGTGTGTGTGTGTGCGCGTATGCATCATTATAGAAGGAAACACCTACATTTTTAAAACACCACAAAGACATTCACAATAAACTAAAATGGGAACTGCAACTCCAAAAATATGGTATATACTTTCAAGGGCACAAAATGTAATAAATCTTACACTGAAATCAACCAAGCTCTAAACAACAGAGTTTCCCTTCACAAAAGCAACATCAAATTATCAGACAACAGAACTCTCTTTGTATCAAAACTCATCTTCCAATGCAATCAAGGCAAATTTAAAAGTATGCAATTATATCAGACAGACAGCTACTCTTACATATAAATATAAGAAAAAAAATTCATGAACAAATTTAAACCAGCACTTAAGAGATTATAACACGCCACGAACACGCGGACGCACAACACGCACTCAGAATGACTAAATACACTTGTATGTCCACTGGAGTAGATTGTTTTAATTTGTTTTAGTTTAGCTTTTTCCCTTCTTCGCCATATGATTTTTGTTTTTTCTTCGTCTTTTTCCCTTTTTCAATATATTCATTTTTCGTTCGTCTTTTTCCTTTCTTCATCATTTTCTTTTTTTTTTCTTCATTTTTTTTTTTTGCTTTTTCGCCATATTGTTTTTCTTTTTCCTTCATCTTTTTCCTTCGTCTTTTTCCTTTTTTCTCCATATTATTTTTCCTTTCTTCTTCGTCTTTTTTCATTTTCAAAATATTCATTTTTTCCTTCGTCTGTTTTCAATCTTCTCCATATTCTTTTTTCTTTGACTTTTTCCTTTTCTTCACCTTATTCTTTCCTTTTTTTTTCCTCTTTTTCCCTTTTCAGTATAATTTTTTCTTCGTTTCTTTCCATTTTTCACCATATTCTCTTTCTATTTCCTTCATTCGCCATATTTTTCTTTGTTTTTTTCCCTTCTTCGCCATATTCTTTTTCTTCGTCTTTTTTCCTTCTTCAATACATTCAGTTTTCTTTTTCATTCGTCATTTTCCTTCCTTCATCATATTTTTTCTTTGCTTTTTTTTCTTCTTCACCATATTCTTTTTCCTTTTATTTTGTCTTTTTCTCTCATTTATCATATACATTTTCTTTCCTCTTTTCCCCTTCTTCACCTTATTCTTTTCTTTTCTTCGTCTTTTTCCCTTCCTTATCATATTCGTTTTGTTATCTTTTTTCCTTCTTACCATATTCTTTTTCTTTCCACTTTTTCTTTTTAACCGTGTTATTTTTCTTTTCTTTCAGTTTTTCTTCTCCATATTCTTTTTTCTTTGTTTTTTTTTTCCTTTCTTCACCATAATCTTTTTCTTTTTTTTTTCTTTTTCCTTTCTTAACATATTCTTTTCTTTTTCCCTTATTTTTTTTCTCTACTTCACTATATTCTTCCCCCCCCCCCCTTTGTCTGTTTCCCTTCGTCATCATATGTTTTTTCTTTCGTCTTCTCTTTCTGGTGTTTTCTTCTTATTATTATTCTTCAACTTTTATTTATTCATTTTAAATCATATTATTTTTCATTTCTTTACCCTATTCTTTTTCTTATTCCTTCGTCTTTTTTCCTTCTTCAATATATTTTTTTTGTTTTGTTCCCTTCTTCAGCATTTTCTTTTTTTTTAAATTTTTTTCTTCTTTTTCCATTCATCTCCATATACTTTTTCTTCGTCTTTCTTTACCATATTCTTTTTCTTTTCTTTTCTTTCTTTATCTTCTTCATCATATTCTTTTTCTTTTTCCTTCGTTGATTTCCCAATTTACGATATTCTCTTTTTTTATCCGTCTTTTTCCTGTTTTTTTTTTTTCCCCCTTTTTCCAATTTTTCCCATATTCTTTTTCTTTTTCCTTCGTTTTTCATTTATCCACCACTGGCAGTATAGCCCGGCTTTGCTCGGGTGTAATGAAAGCTTTAAAACTAATCCATGGCCCTGGAGCTCAGACTCAGCCTAAAGAATATTTGTGTGAAGTTTGGTGAGAATCGGATAAAAATTGTGGATTTGTATAAAGGACACACAGACAGATAAACAGACACACACACAAACATCTTGCCTTTATATATATATATTATCGATTTTCTGCGCTGTTGTAAGAACTGCAACCTTGAAACTTCTGAATATCGTTTCTTATGTCTTTGTCTATGAGTGTATCAAATTTGATTTAAATCGGACCACTCCTTCTATAACCCGATTTTTTTCGATTATCGATTTTCGATATTTATCGGGGGTACCTGGACACAAAACCTAGCTAAGAACACTCGCAGACGCTTATAGTACAACTGTGTAAATTTTCAAGAAAATCGATTCAGCTGTTTCGGAGTCTATAGGTAACGGACACACACACACACAGACATATACACACACACACACAGACATATACACACACACACAGACATATACACACACACACAGACAAAGTTCCATTTATAAATAAGTTTAGATATTTTTTCTTTTTCTTTTCTCATTTTTCCTTCTTCACCATATTCGTCTTTTTTAATCTTGTTCACTTCTTCATGTTCTTTTTTATTTTTCCTTCTTTTTTTCCCTTCTTCACCAGATTCTTTTTATTTTTCTTTCATCTTCTCCTTCAAGCATTTTCTTCTTATTCTTATTATTCAGCTTTTACTTATTCATTTCACACGACTAATAATCCTTTTTTCTTCTTCCTCTTATTCTTCTTCTTTTTTCTCCTCTTTTTGTCTTCTTCTGCTTATATTTTTACCAGAATATAGCTCTTTTTTCTTTTTACCATATTCTTTTTCCTTCTTTTTCTTTCGTTGTCTTCTTTTTCCCTTCAACGCTATATTGTTTTTCTTTTTCTTCCTCTTTTTTCTTTTACTGTCTTTCCTTGTTCCTCTTTTTTTATCAGTTCTGAGTATGACGGTAAACTGCATCCAGCAGCAAGGCCTCTGATTGGGAGGTTATGAAGAGCATGGAACCACCTCTTAATTGGTATTGTTCTCAGGTCTACCCTGACCCGGTGTGGTAGCACCTGTTAGGGTCCCAGCTATAAGCAAATAGTTTATCCCCAAACTGGGGTCAAAACACTATAAAATACTTTTATAGAAATATATACATAAAAATAAACTTTTATGGAAAAATATATATTTTTGAAAGGAAAACATTACCAACCATAGTTTTCTTAATGAAAAAATTATTATCATCACACATTTTTGAAGGAAAAAAATTATTACCAGCAATACATTTTTGAATACAAAACTAGAAAGCTTCTTCAGTTTTCTAAAATAAAATAAAAATTAAATATATAAAATAAAAAATAAATAAATTTTTCATCAGAATCTGAGTAAATCAACCTTCTCACTATAATTATAATTTTAAAAAAATACCTTAAAACCCTACCTTTTCGGCATTAAATAACCCACAGAGGTTGATATGCCGTTAAACAAAACTCAAACTCAAAATCTGACTAAATCAACCTTCTCGCTATAACCGAACATTAAAAAAATACCTTAAAACCCTACCTTTTCGGCATTAAATAACCCACAGAGGTTGATATGCCGTTAAACAAAACTCAAACTCAAAATCTGACTAAATCAACCTTCTCGCTATAACCGAACATTAAAAAAATACCTTAAAACCCTACCTTTTCGGCATTAAATAACCCACAGAGGTTGATATGCCGTTAAACAAAACTCAAACTCAAAATCTGACTAAATCAACCTTCTCGCTATAACCGAACATTAAAAAAATACCTTAAAACCCTACCTTTTCGGCATTAAATAACCCACAGAGGTTGATATGCCGTTAAACAAAACTCAAACTCAAAATCTGACTAAATCAACCTTCTCGCTATAACCGAACATTAAAAAAATACCTTAAAACCCTACCTTTTCGGCATTAAATAACCCACAGAGGTTGATATGCCGTTAAACAAAACTCAAACTCAAAATCTGACTAAATCAACCTTCTCGCTATAACCGAACATTAAAAAAATACCTTAAAACCCTACCTTTTCGGCATTAAATAACCCACAGAGGTTGATATGCCGTTAAACAAAACTCAAACTCAAAATCTGACTAAATCAACCTTCTCGCTATAACCGAACAATAAAAAAATACCTTAAAACCCTACCTTTTCGGTATTAAATAACCCACAGAGGTGTTGATATGCCGTTAAACAAAACTCAAACTCAAAATCTGACTAAATCAACCTTCTCGCTATAACCGAACATTAAAAAATACCTTAAAACCCTACCTTTTCGGCATTAAATAACCCACAGAGGTGTTGATATGCCGTTAAACAAAACTCAAACTCAAAATCTGACTAAATCAACCTTCTCGCTATAACCGAACATTAAAAAATACCTTAAAACCCTACCTTTTCGGCATTAAATAACCCACAGAGGTGTTGATATGCCGTTAAACAAAACTCAAACTCAAAATCTGACTAAATCAACCTTCTCGCTATAACCGAACAATTAAAAAAATACCTTAAAACCCTACCTTTTCGGCATTAAATAACCCACAGAGGTTGATATGCCTTTAACCAAAACTCAAACTCAAAATCTGACTAAATCAACCTTCTCGCTATAACCGAACAATAAAAAAATACCTTAAAACCCTACCTTTTCGGCATTAAATAACCCACAAAGGTTGATATGCCGTTAAACAAAACTCAAACTCAAAATCTGACTAAATCAACCTTCTCGCTATAACCGAACAATAAAAAAATACCTTAAAACCCTACCTTTTCGGTATTAAATAACCCACAGAGGTGTTGATATGCCGTTAAACAAAACTCAAATTCAAAATATTCTTTTTTTATAGTCCTCCTTCTAGTGGTAATTTCGATGGAGTTTCTATATTATTAGCACTGACAACACCACTAACAACAACAACAACAACAACAACAACAACAACAATAATAATAATAATAATAATAATAATAATAATAATAATAATAATGGAACCTGAAATTCAAAGAGTGTCAAAAACAGGGTGAAAACAATAGCAAAACAAAAGGAATTGCAAATGAGATGAAATAAGCATGTTTGTAAAACAGTTGAAAGAGAGAAACGTGAATTTCTGGTAATGGCGGCTCTGTACAATTTTCATAAGAACAAAATATAGAATAAAAAATGTAAAAATAAATCAATTGAAAACGTTGGCAACACGAGGAAAAGACTGGTTTCAAGAACGTCACAAAAAAGAAATTTAGGAAAAATTAAACCGGCTTCAAGCAAGAAAGAATATACTTGAAATCTGTTTTTGCGAACGAAAAGACAAAAAGATATGCACAATTTAAATAACATTAGCTAAAGTCATGAAAGAAACGAAACTAAAAACTTTCAATCAAAAATCGAAATGAGAAAAATATAAGTTAGATTAAGAATTACATAGAAATCGATTTTTCATTCGTAATTTTTGGTGATTTATGTAGAGCTATATTGGCTTGAACTGATGGCTGTGGTATGAAGTTAAGAGAAAGTGATAATAATAATAGTAATCAGGTTGATGCTGATCGTGTGTGAGTTCCCAGATCTGAAAGAGGCAGAGGATTAGTTCAACTAGAACTCTCTTATAAAACCACATAAGTCAGTCTTCAAAGATATCTGGAAACTACTGAAGAATGAATGATGATCCATGTAAAAGAACATGTTAAAAATTATATACTTTATTCCGTAATAAAGGAAGCCAACAAATTCAAAAGGGAATTTCAGGTGGATGAAGAAGTGCAAAGAAACCACATGACTGTGGCAAAGATCGTAAAAACAAATGCAATGGACCAAATGCAAAAACAGTCAAAAGATAAGTTCTCTTCGTGATTAATACTCTACCCCAACCTGTAGCAGTGACTTACCTCGGCGGCCTAAAAGGGCCAGGGTCGGGTGTATGTTTTGCAACGGAGTGTGGAAACGGTAAATCGACGAGCTTCGGTTGGATGCAGAATCGGACAGCACATCTTGGGCATAGAATTGGTCTCACTTGTAGCCGTTTATATTGACTGGTTCTGAGCGCTCATAGGCTGAGTAGTAGCCAGGTCGAGTGCATAAAACATGGTATGCTCATTTGTGGGAAAGTTTGTTTTTGTTTTTTGTCTTTTTGTCGTTTGTGTGCGAATAACGTTTCAGAGATCAAGACGAGAATTTAGTATTTGGTTTGCCTGGTGAACCTGTTTGCAATACTTTCCTGTGGTTGCTTCCAACCAATATATATATATATATATATATATATATATATATATATATATATATATGTACACACACACACACACGAATAAAATCCTTTGTATAATAAAGACAGAAGCTGATGATTGTTCGCCTGAAATAGGCCTATACTTCCGATTTACCATGAAATAACGTGTCTGGCTTAATTTTTCTTATATTTGCTCTATATGTATTTATATACATATATATATATAGAGAGAGAGAGTTCTCTTAGAGAGTTATCCTAATATATATATATATATATATATATATATATATATATATATATATATATATATATGCATCCGGTGTAGATATAGAAGAATCCAAAGGAGTATCCTGTACATACAATGGTAGGATAACTCTCTAAGAGAACTCTGTTTCTGTTTCTCTCTCTCTCTCTTATATATATATATATATATATATATATATTTCTCTCTCTCTCTCTCTCTCTCTATATATATATATATATATATAGAGAGAGAGAGAGAGAGAGAGAGAGAGCAAATATAAGAAAAATTAAGGTAGACACGTTATTTCATGGTAAATCGGAAGTGTGGGCCTATTTCAGGCGAACCATCATCAGCTTCCATCTTTATTGTACAAAGGATTTTACACGAATTGGATTCTTCTATATCCACACCGCATGCTGATATATATATACGAGTGGGTACAGAACGAAGAAAGTATTTTTTCCGTCCAAAACACTAATTTAAAACAGTGTTCGATATATGATGTATAAAGCTGTGAATATTTATTATAAATTATGTTTTAGAACACGTACATTATTTTTTAATATATGTCCTCGACAATCATATGTTTGTTTCAACGTTGGGTGCCCAACGTTTCTTCGGGGGTAAAAGCAAAACTGAATTCGTCTGCTCCCTATATTTGGTTCATTGTTATTGTGGGAGGTTGGTTGGGGTTATTGATAATGAAGGGAATGTGTCTTCTAGAGTTTTGAAGAGCCTGGTGTATAAGTGCTAAATTGTTGATTAATGGTATTATCTGTTGGAGTGTACGTTTTTATCTGTCGGGTATATCTTTTGGTTAGAATTTCGCAGAGATTGGTGTGTGTGTGGGGTTTATTACTCGGTCAGTTTTGTGTGTTTGCGTGGGGGTTTTCTTGTGTGTGTGTGATTGGGGACTTGTCTTGTTTATTGACCTTAAGAATTTTAGGCGTCTTGCTTAGCTAGCGCTTGATTTATTTGTGTCTGTTGTTACCAGACAAATTTTATTAATTTTCTTTCATTTAGTAGCGAGGCTGTTTTTCTTAGGGTTCCTTATATAGACGTGATGGGGGTGGGGTGTTTTTTCTTTTTAATTTTGATTTTTTTCAGCACGGCATATTTTGTATTTTATTTTTTGTTTTTTTATATTTTTTATTTTTTATTTTAGCGGGATTGGGGTGTTTATTCATGTATTATTGTATTTAGGCAAAGTTGTTTCTAAAAAGTCTAAACTTGCATTGGACACAGAAATAATTATTGGCAGATTCGAACAATCTTCTAGTGAACACAAATGATTGCACTTGTTAACTACAGTGGACTGCAAACCTTTATTGTGAATTTCAACTATCTGTTAATATGTAAATTGTGCTGTAAAAATCTTTAAAAATATCAACCAATTACATAAAATTAGAAATAAAATAAATAAAATGTATTTATATTTAGTAACTACTGGCAGTAATGCGTACAGTACATGAAAGTTGTGGGCATCAACACAGAGTCATGGGAGAGCGTAGCAGTCAACCGGTTCAAATGGAGAGGAACCCTGGCCCAACAATTCAAATCAAGGGAGGAGCAACGAACACAAGTCGTCATGGAGAGGCGGGTTCGCATGTAGCAAAATGACAGCTGCGACAGACCAGAAACAAAAGATAAATGCAGCCTCTGCAACAGAGACTGTCACTCCCGCATCGGTTTCTGCAGTCACAGACGCCGATGCTCCAGCCAAGCAGACAACTAGGATGCTACCCATGGTCAACCCTGACCGACGGAGGCCTACTACATGTACACTGTAATTATAGAGAAAATAATGAAATATTTAATCATCTAACTTTTTTTTTTTCACATTAAACGATATTTTAGTGGATACTCGTATTTGAGTAGATGCTGCTTATTTATTTTCGCCGACTGGCCGAAGTGTTTGATAATGTTTATTAAAAAATGAATCGGTGCTACTACAGCGTGACGTCTGCCTCAATACATCGTCTACCCAGGTGCAGCGTGGAGGTCTACCGTGCCCCTCTCTTTATGTCGCCATCAGGTCAGATGACGTCTACCATCCATATATGTGTCACATTTTCTAAACACGTGACCGGCTCATATGAAAAGAAGCAAATGAAGGTCCTAAATCAGAAACCTCCTCGACCTGAACCAGTTAACAAATATTTCAGAACTCCAAGGTACTTCAAAATGTTGCTGAAGGAGTTTTATGGAAGAGTTATAGTGGGTTATCCATTATAGTGAAGTGTATTTGTGTGCTGAAATATATTAATTGAATTTGGCCTTGTTAGTAGATAGACCACTATAGTGGGGTTATAAAACATGAAAATCAACTTGTGTATAGAAACAATATATATATATGTATATATATATAACAATTAAGGTTTTTTTACAAATAAAATGTTTTTTGGTTGGTACAGTCAGTCAGTTAAGTGCCATACGTGATACACGCTTGGGCGATCATATCTCGAAAGAGACATGACTGACTGGGCAGAAGATTATCAAGCAGTAGGTTGCCATTGCTTTCTGCGGTAGACTGGTTGCCGACCAAGGCTATAGAACGCAATCTGTCCTGTTATTTAACCCATAACTGGAAGGAATAAACGGATTAATACCTTTCCCAAGGGTATTTGCGCGTAAGTGAATGCAATGAATTCAGCTGGAATTTGAACTCGGCTCCCCGATTTCTCGTTCCGAGCCGATATCCAATGCACCACAACACACATCCATCTGTTTCGCTGTATCACAGCTCATCAGTACGGTTAGACTCCGATTGCTACACAACCCAGGCTCGAAACCCGACCGATTTGGCGTCAGTCGGCGACTCTACCCCTGGGCCATGGACAAAGGTCGTTAAAAATGTTCATATCAGTAAATCCCGAAAATAGTTTATGTGTATGTATGTGTGAGCGTTGATTTGTTAGGAGTGTCTTTGATGTCTCCGCTCACTCCATCGGGTAAGTGCCTCAGTGAACAGTGAAGAAGAAGATGAGAGAGAAAGGAGAGGCGAGCCTGATGCGATCAATTGACGTGGTCAAGGGACGTGCTAATTATGCTCGTATTTTCTCAACTGGCGATGCTTCCTATGTCGGCCTTTTATTTCGTCTTTGGGGCTCCGAACAAGTCATTTGGGAATTCACGCCCGGAATTAATTCTGGGCTTCCCATTGGACGATAAACAACATTCATGTCGGCTCGCGAAAAGGATCCGTAAAAGGAATTTGATATTTATTTATTTTTGGTTTTCCACCGGAACATCTGCGTGGAGCCCAAATGCGAAAAGATCAGTTTTGGTCATTTGATATCTGGACCTCTGAGGACAAACATCCGGTCGCTGGTATCACCACAGAATCAACAGAGGAAACAGCAGTCGCCTTTTTAAAAGAACAGAATCTGGATACAGTTCAACAAACAAATCCGTGCCACAGTTACGGTTCTGCCATGGAAGAAAGAACGAAAGCATAAAAGAGAAGAATTCAAGCCTGTAGTACGTCGTCCTCGAAACGTTGCCATTTCCACGACCTTTCGGCCGTTGTACGCTCTGGCCTTCTACAGGTGCTAGGAATTTCGAAGCGAACCCCTTATTACGATCACTGGAGTATATCATTCTCATTCCTTGTGAGCTGCTTTTGGTTGTCATGAATTATCTCCCTTTAAAATGACTCTCTAAGTCATAACTCTGGGTTAAGTCACTGGAACTAAGCAACGCTTATATCCACTGGGCCATGTTTCTTTTAGGACGACAGCGATTCAATTTCTGAAACTTATAAACCTAATGTTTCAATAACTCGTTATAGCACCTGAAGATGGCCGGAACGTACAATGGTCGAAACGTCGTGGAAATAGCAACGAAGATGAGAACTGTAGAATCCTTAGATATCAACAGTCAGTAATCAGTTAAAGTTGAAACTGACAGCTCCAAGCTACTCAGCAAATTGGTATATATGACAGCCTGATAGAGATTTCACTCTGCCATGTAGGCAAGTCTATTCTGTAGATTCTGATTGGCTGATGATTCCAGTGCAGATATTGTACTCAATAAATATCAGAACAATATCCACTCAATCTCAGAAATATAGACAAATACTGAAAATTGCATTAGAATTAAATAAGTATGTATATACATACAATATTATATCATAGTTCGATGCGCGGTAGACCTCATGGTAGAGTCGAAACGGGACGTAGACCTCACGCTGTATCGAGGTAGACCTCAGGCTGTATTGAGGTATACCTCACGCTGTATTGAGGTAGACCTCACGCTGTATCGAGGTAGACCTCACGCTGTATTGCGGTAGACCTCACGCTGTATTGAAGTAGACCTCACGCTGTATTGAAGTAGACTCCAAGCTGTATTGCCGTAGACCTCACGCTATATTGCTGTAGATCTTACGCTATATTGCCGTAGACCTCACGCTGTATTTCGGTAGACCTCACGCTGTATTGAGGTAGACCTTACGCTGTATTTAGGTAGACTTCACGTTGTATTGCTGTAAACCTAAGGCTGTATTGAGGTAGACCTCACACTGTATTGAACTAGACCTCATGCTGTATTGCTGTAGACCTCACGCTGTATTGAGAGACCTCACACTGTATTGAAGTAAACCTCACGCTGTTTTGCGGTAGACCTCACGCTGTATTGCGGTAGACCTCACACAATACTAGCGCTGAAAAATCCTTTTCAGAGAGCGTAATTTTTTCTTAGTGATTTGACTACTATTCTTCGTGGCCTAATGTTCACAAATTTATCTCCTTTGAAAATTTATATTTAAACGAATATCACTTAATAATCAAAGATTAAAAGTCTATCTTTGATAAATTTTATTAAACATCAAAATCAATCATATACATAATCCTTGTTAGTATTTCTTCAATATTTTATTCTAGAACAGCGAAGAACCATCAATACAGACTGAAATTTATTATTATACATGCATTATTATTGACTTATTTTCCCTGTGGCTTACGGCCATATTACCTTAAATACACCGGTTCTCACTCGATCACCGAAGTTAAGCAACGTTGAGTCTGGTCAGTACTTACATGGGTGACCGCTTGGGAATACCAGGTGCTGTAAGCGTTGAGTGACGGATGTGCGTGCTTACGGCCATATCACGTTGAATACACCGGTTCTCGCTCGATCACCGAAGTTAAGCAACGGTGAGCCTGGTCAGTACTTACATGGGTGACCGCTTGTGAATACCAGGTGCTGTAAGCGTTCAGTGACGGCTGTGCGTGCTTACGGCCATATCACGTTGAATACACCGGTTCTCGCTCGATCACTGAAGTTAAGCAACGGTGAGCCTGGTCAGTACTTACATGGGTGACCGCTTGGGAATACCAGGTGCTGTAAGCGTTGAGTGACGGAGATGCGTTTTTTTTTTTTAATCGTATCACCCCGAGCAAGGCGCTGATGCCACTGATGTGCAGGGGGCTACATAAGAGTAAAAAGATGAAGTAGAAGAGAGTGAAGAGGAAGACGAACCAGTTAGAAAGGAGCAAGAGAAGGATGTGAATACAGATTTAATGACAGTTGCAAAGGTGGAGAGAAAGGAAAAGATATACGGGGTGGTGAAAGAACTAGAGTCAAGTGGGTATTGACATTTCATTTAAATTCCTTGAGGTTGTAGCCGTCAGGAAAGCAAGAATATGGAAGTGAGTTGTGGTGCAGTGGATATCGGCTCGGAAAGAGAAATCGGGGAGCTGAGTTCGAATTCCAGTTGAATACCCTGCATTCACTTAAGCACTGGCACCATTGGGAAAAGTATTAATCCACATTTTCCTTCCAGTTATGGGTTAAATAACAGGGTAGGACTTGGGGACCCTGCCCATTTAAACAAATCCTAATGAATCTTGATACTCGAAAAGAAAGAAGTATTACTAGACACAAAACTTATATAAAAACAACAATAAATTGTTGAAAGATAAAGGTATTGCCAGCAATAAATGGCCCGCCGAGGCTGATATGCCATAACAACCAACTAATTATTTTCCCCACCATTATTCTTATTCTTTATTTATTAATTAAGTCATTGTTAAGACTTCTCAAATCTCTTGTACTCTCCTAAGATATTCAGACAAATTTCAATTGTACCAATGATTTGACTCATCTCACTTCTTCTTTGAATATCTTCACTTGGTAAAGTGGGGATCTGGAAGTGTTCTAAATGAAGACGGAAAGTGCGACACAGAGTTCCAAAGGCAAATTGGCATGGCGAAAGACGCGTTCTAGAAGCTGAGTAAAGTATTAAGACACAGGAAACTTTCACTAGAAACAAAAAAGAGAGTACTGGATTGCTATGTGATGTCAGTTCTTCAATATGGCAGCGAATGTTGGACAGTATCAACAAAGATGAAGGGAAAACTTTAAGCAGCTGAAATGTGTTTCTACAGAAATATGCTACGGATATCGTGGACCGAGCATGTGAGTAATGACGAGTTGTTAAAAAGAATGGAAACGAAAAGGAAATTAATATTGAGCATCAGGAAGAGATAACTGAAGGTCCTGGGGCATGCAATGAGAAAGGAGGGCTTGGAGAACCTTATACTAATGGGCGAGATAAAGGGAAAAGGAGACGGAGGAAACCAGTGGATAACATATTTGAAGAGCCTGAGCTAGTGGATGCCAGAACGAGGGTTGCATGATGTAATAGGAGAAAGCGTGCTAAGAGCCACCATGGATAGGGAGACGTGGAAAGCCATGATCGCCAACGTCTTGAAAGGATAGGACACATAGAAGAAGAATATATATGACAACGGTTTGTAAGAAATTATAATGTGGGTATAAAATGGGGAATCAATTCTATATTATAATCAATATATGAACTGACCCCTCATTTTGTGACCATGCTATTTTCTATACATTCATATTCTAGATTTATGGGTTTGAGCTAGTGGATGCCAGAACGAGGGTTGCATGGTGTAACAGGAGAAAGCGTGCTAAGAGTCACCATGGATAGGGAAGAGGTGGAAAGCCATGATCGCCAACGTCTTGAAAGGATAGGACACATAGAAGAAGAATATATATGACAACGGTTTATAAGAAATTATAATGTGGGTATAAAATGGGGAATCAATTCTATATTATAATCAATATATAAACTGATCCCTCATTTTGTGACCATGCTATTTTCTAGATTTATGGGTTTGAGCTAGTGGATGCCAGAACGAGGGTTGCATGGTGCAACAGGAGAAAGCGTGCTTAAAGCCACCAGGGATAGGAAGACGTGGAAGGCCATGATCGCCTACGTTCTGAAAAGACAAGGCACATAGAAGAAGAAGAAGAAGAAGAAGAAGAAGAAGAAGAAGAAGAAGAAGAAGAAGAAGAAGAAGAAGAAAGTGAGGATGTGATCATTGGGTTAGCTGACATCTTGACCAGTCCGCCACTGTTTAAAACAAACCCATGCTCTAACTCTAGCGTTTGGGTGGCTCTTTGCCCTTGTATTTGGGAACAATGGGCGTTGTGGTGCAATGGATATCGGCTCGGACCGGAACATCGGAGAGCCACGTTCGAATTACAATTATGTCTAGTCAGTCATGTCTCGAAAGAGATATGTTTCGCCCAAGCGCGTATGAATTATAGTATTTAACTGATTAAAATAGAAATCAGAAATTCTTACGGGTTCAACGCTTCCTCTTCACTGGGCTGACACACATTTCCACAAAAGAACTGAACTCAGAACGTGTAGAGATCAAAATCGGCTTTTTCTGCGATTTTATTAACTCGGTTGAATATTCTTTCTAACGCTGATGTTTGCGGGAGGGGAATTGTTTGGGGGAGGGGAATTTTTTGTTTTTTGTTTGTTTGTTTGTTTGTTTGGTTGTTCTTTTTTTTTTTCTAAAAGAGATTCAGACAGGAAACGGGTAATATCGCTGGCGACGATAGAAGTGTCGTTACCAAGGTGGTTCCAGGGGAAGACGGGAAGAGAGGTTAACGGAGACAGAATGATCAGCGGCAGAATACGACAGAGGTGATATGAAAGGCAGGTCAAAGGGCAGCCTTGTTTCTTGGAGAGAGAGGAAAGGCAAAAGAATCTGTGGGCTTATTAAAGAGTCGGCGTCGGAATCCGGCTAAAGATAGCTGTTATTAGCGTGAGAAAGTATCTCCACTCAAACAATACGTCTGTTGATAGCTGGTCGGTCTCGTCTTAGTGCCCAGAGGAGGAATTCCACTTTGACCAGTGTAAAGGGAAAAACAAGAGAAAATGGAAGAAGAAGCGAAAAAGAAGGAAATAGAGTCTTTAAAGAGAGAAGTAACGGTAAAAGAAAGAAAGAAAGAAAGAAAGAAAGAAAGAAAGAAAGAAAGAAAGAAGCAGTGTTCGTTCAAAGAAAAAGAATGAGATGGAAAAGAATGGTAGGGGGAAAAAGTAGAAGGTAAAAAGCGATAGAAAGAAGGCAGAAAAGAAAGTGTTTAAGGTGAGAATTAAAATTAAAAGAAAAACAGAAAGAAACAGATATTATGAACAATAGGAAAAGTAATGGTACAAGAAAAGAAAGAAAAAAAGAAAGAAAGAAAGATGCAGTGGAACCTGTCGTATGCGACCACCCCACTGCCACCAGACCTGGTCGCATATGACAGGTGGTCGCTCTCTAAAGGCTCATAGTCATGAACTATTTACGCCTGGAACGTATGTTCCACTCACCAGAATGTACATTTTAATTAGAATTGAAATCTGGCAATAAATAAATGGGAACTTAAGAAAATTGCCTAACTTTAAAGAAATGTATTCACTGTAATTCATTTTAAAATTTAAAAAAAAAACGTATTTACAACGGTCAACAAAAGACCAAAATATTTATTCACAAAAAATATTTATTAAGTAGACTTAAAAAAAAAGGTCAGTTATTGCTTTCCTTTTCAGTTTTTTTTTTTTTTAAGTGAGAGATAGCAAAAGAGAACCTGCGATAATACATGGAAAAACATACAAAGAACTGACAGCGATCGTGGGTGGGGGTGGAGAAACAGAGAGATAGAGATAGATATACCCAGATAGAAAGTTTTCTTGAGGTTTATGCTCAACCCTTTCTTTTCACAGAAGGCGTTCGAAAGAATTAAAGAAAGTACAGTAGAACCTGTCATATGCGACCACCCCAACTGTCATCAAAGCTGGTCGTATACGACAGGTGGTCGCTCACTAAAGGCTCATATCCGTGACCTATTTACGCCTGGAACGTATATTCTACTCACCAGAATGTACATATTAGAATTTCACCACATAATCTGGTAAGAAATAAGATGGTCTAACTTTAAAGAAATTTATTCGGCATAATTCATTTAAAAATTTTGAAAACGAATTTAAAACGGTTAAGAAGAGACTAAAATATTTATTCACAAAAAATATTTATTAAGTGGACTTAAAAAAAAAGGTCAGTTATTGCTTTCCTTTTCATGTACTCGTACTAGCCATTTCTTATAAAATATGTAGGCTGGAAAAATTCGCGATGGATACGATTTCAGTTTTTTTTTTTTTTTAAGTGAGAGATAACAAAAGAGAATCTGCGATAATACACGGAAAAACATACAAAGAACTGACAGCGATCGTGGGTGGGGGTGGAGAAACAGAGAGATAGAGATAGATATACCCAGCTTTCTTGGGGTTTCCCTTTCTTTTCACCTAACTAAATCATATCTCTATGGACCCGGCACTGATATTTCTATATTCTTACTCGAATGCTAAATGCGCTAGCCCGACACTACTGCGTGCATCAAGTTTGCCAAGTCATCTTTCCTCATTATATGACCTAGAAATTTCAACTGTCTATTCCTGGTGTTAAATACAAGTGACCTTATTAGTTTCAATTTCTCTAATAAAACATCGTCGTTGCTCACATGATCGATCCATGTTATACTGAGCATCCTTCTATAGAATCGCATATATATAGTGAAACCTGTCGTATGTGACCTCCATCGAAAATCGGTCGCATACAGTAGGTGGTCGCTCACTAAAGGCTCATAGTCATGACCTGTTTACGCCAGGAACGTATATTCCACTGGTCAGAATGTACATATTAGTTTAAAGAAATTTAAAATTTTTTAAAAAACGTATTTACAACGGTCAACAAAAATCAAAATATTTATTTACAAAAATATTAATTAAGTGAAGTTAAAAAAATATACGGTTTCAGTTTTATTCTTAGAAGTGTGCGATAGCAAAAGAGAATCTGCGATAATACATGGCAAAAACATACAAAAAAACTGACAGCGACCATGGGTGGGGGTAGAGAAACAGAGAGATAGAGAAAGATATACCCAGATAGAAATAGAGTAGATAGATACACAAGAAATAAAGGAACGAAAGAGATAGACATTTGAGAAAGGGACATAAATCGAAAAAGAAAGTGAGAAAGAATTATTTAAAAGATAAAACGAAATGAATGAAGAGAATAAGGAAAAAGAAAAACGTGTAAATGAAGAAAAGAAAGAAAAATAGAAGAACACTCCGAATGAGAGGAAGAAAAAGAAGTAGGAAAGGAATATATAAAAAGAGGGACGGGGCGAAGAAGAAAAAAAAAGAAAAAGAAGAACGGGGTAGACAAGGAGGAAGCGGAAGAAGAAAAACAGGAAGAAGGAATAATAATAAAAGAATAAAACAGGTGAAGAGGCTCATTCCTTGTTCCCTGTTTGGGTGTGGTTTCCGGTTTTCTCTTTTCCAATCTTTTTACTCTTTTCTTTTTCTTTTCCAATTGGAGTAGATAGACTAAACTATCGCCCGGTTCACACTCTACCCACGTCTATTGAATAGGTTAAGAGGCTCATCCCTTGTTCCCTGTTTAGGATGTGGTTCCCGGCTTTCTCTTTTCCAATCATTCTACTCTTAAGTAGCCCCATGCGCATCAGTGGCGTCACCGCCTTGCTTGGGGTGATATGATTAAAAAAAAAATAGAAGAAGAAGAAGAAGAAGAAGAAGAAAAAAGAAGAAGAAGAAATAGAAGAAGAAGAAGAAGAAAAAGAAGAAGAAGAAGAAATAGAAGAAAAAGAAGAAGAAACAGAAGAAGAAGAAATAAAAAAGAATACAAGAAGAAGAAATACAAAAAAAAGAAGAAATAAAAGAAGAAGAAGAAATAAAAGAAGAAGAATAAATAGAAGAATAAATAGAAGAAGAAATAGAAGAAAAAGAAATAGAAGAAGAAATAGAAGAAGAAATAGAAGATGAAGAAATAAAAGAAGAAGAAAAAGAAATAGAAGAAGAAGAAAAAGAAGAAGTAGAAGAAGAAATAGAAGAGGAAGAAGAAGAAAAAGAATGGAAGAAGAAGAAGAAATAGAAGAAGAAGAAATAGAAGACGAAGAAGAAGAAGAAGAAGAAGAAGAAGAAGATTGTTAATCGTAAGATTAGAAATAAAATATGAAGAAGCACAGGAAGAAGACATAATAATAATACTAGAAGAAGAGGAAGGAAGAAGATTAATAACAATATTATTATTATTAATAATAATAATGGAAGAATAATAAGAATAATAATAAGAACCCTAATAATAATAATAATAATAATAATAATAAAAGAACTTCAAGAAATGGTTAACGATCCCACTAAAATTCCTGCATGTATGAATAAAGGAATAACATTTTCTCTACCCAAGAAACAGTGACATAAACAATTAAAATAATAATAATAGAAGAAGAAGAAGAAGAAGAAGAAGAAGAAGAAGAAGAAGAAGAAGAGTGATAACAATAATAATGAGAAAAAAATAGAAGGAATAATAATAAAAAAATAGAAGAAGAAGGAAGAGGAGGAGGGGTAGGAGGAATATTAATATCAATAATAATAATAGAAAACAAGAACAAAGAAGAAAGATCATTAATAATAATATTTTCAATAATAATTATAGAAGAAAGAAAGAAAGAAAGAAAGAAAGAAAGAAAAATAGACTAAATAACAGAGAGCAAGATATTAGATTAAAGAAAGAAAGAAAGAAAGAAAGAAAGAAAGAAAGAAAATATACTAAATAACAGAGAGCAAGATATTGGATTAAAAGAAAGAAAGAAAGAAAGAAAGAAAGAAAGAAAGAAAGAAAGAAAATATACTAAATAACAGAGAGCAAGATCTCGGATTAAAAGAAAGAAAGAAAGAAAGAAAGAAAGAAAGAAAGAAAGAAAGAAAGAAAGAAGATAAAATTATTGGATCAAAATGTCGGCGTGAAGTGTAATCTTATTAAAGCCTATCTCTTCATCTCTTCCTTCACCGCAGATGTAGCACGTCGCCGACTTGAGGTCTGAGTAGAATTGATCCCTGATCTCCAGCCGGCATTTCTTCAGCGTTTATAACTTTCCCTTAAAGGGTCTAACCAGACTCCCATACCCTCCTTATGCCGCATGCTTGGCCGAAAACATGTCTCAGCGTGGGTCCGATGCCATCTCTTCCCCTTACGCTGGTCATCATAGCCTGTAGACCAGAGATCAGTGCTCAGATGTTCGGGGAGCTCCTGTCGAGATTCGGATCCAGGCTTAGAAACGAGAAACAGAGGAAAAGAATATATATATATATATATATATATATATATATATATATAGTTATTAGTGTTAGTAACTACATATCTTTAACTGCTCTACATCTTTAAAGTACCATTAGTTTAAACCACATTTATATATATATATATATGTGTGTGTGTGTGTGTGTGTGTGTTATAGCGTCTGACATTATCTACCGAGCGCTCATAGCTTAGAGGTAGAATCGCTGACTGATGCCAATTCGGTCGGGTTTCAATCCTGGCTAAAAAGCAGTCTAACCGTAGTGATAATCTGTCTACAAATGGCTATATATATATATATATATATATATATATATATATACCCAACCACACACACACACACACACACACACATATATATATATATATATATATATATAGCCATCTGCATATAGAATAAATATTCTCTCTATATAAGTTGAGAGATTTTTATTATTAGTCTTTAAAATAAAAACAATTTTTCATTGCCACACAACAGCTATCGAGTTTCAATGCTATCAATAGTACCTCATCAGGCGATTTACTAAGTATCGAAAACTTTTAAAAACATAAATGCACTTTTAAAATGTAAATGTAAATTGTGGATTGTTATTCCATTAATTCTTACCAGGAAAAAGAATGTTAGATTTGCAGACAGGAAAGCTTTTCAAATTTTTTCCCGTTTCTACTAAGCTTTTTTAAGTATGATTTTTCAATGACATATATATATATATAGTCATCCGCAGACAGATCTGTCTCGCTGTATCGCAGCTCATCAGTCCGGTTAGACATCCGATTGCTTTTTAATCAGGATTGAAACCCGACCGAATTGGCTCTCTCTCTCTCTCTCTCTCTCTCTCTCTCTCTATATATATATATATATATATATATATATAAAACTCAACCACATACTCCATGACCACACAAAATTTTAAAAAATTAACAAAAACCCGACACACCAACTAAAATCTAAACTTAATAAACTCATTAGTGCCAACAACGCTGATCAGAATTCCTTAAAACTCCCTAAAATTATTGGTGACTATAAACCTGGTTACATATACGGAACCATAAAAACTCATAAACCTAACTATCCCCTCCGCCCTATCATATCCCAAATTCCTACTCCTGTAAACCAGTTAACTAAACATATTAACCAGCTTATCACACCCTACCTTCCGAGTAAATACAGCATAAAGTCAACCCTAGAGGCAATCCAAATCCTCAAGAGTGAAAAACCTAATAATGAAATCATAGCTTCACTTGATGTGGAAAACCTTTTTACTAATGTACCTGTCAGTGAAACTATTGATATAATTATAAGAAATGCTTACAGTGATCCTTCATTACCCCCACTCAAAATTAATCCCAACATCCTAAGAAAAATTCTACTAGCTTGTACTACTGAAGTGCCTTTTGTTGATCCAAACAACACTATATATATACAACGTGATCAGACGGTATGAACGGATCCTACACAAAATTAATAGACAAAACTTGTCTATACTATTCAATGAAACCTACATTAATGAAAAAATGCTGCCAAAATACACACAATATATATATATATATATATATATATATATATAATTTTTTATATTATAAATGAATTACTCATGCTTATTTAATTTGTAATTTATTTATATTATAAGCGTTACTTTAGTGTTAATGCCAACTTAAAGTTATTTCTTTTTTTATTTTTAATCTATTCCTAATAGTCGTTAGTCTTTACTTTAGGTATATTATGTATTCATATTATATATTATTTATTTATGACTTAATTTTCGGTCTTTCCCTTTTTATTCCTGGGGTAAATTTTAATGTAAATTATTTTGATCTCAACAAAAGTCAGGGCCTATTTTAGTTTGAAACGGGAAAGAATTTGAAAAAATTCGGCAAAGCCGAGGTAAGGCCGTCAGCCTTTTTGTTATATACACATTTATGTTTTTTATTTATAAATATCTGCTTCCCCACCGTCCTGGCCAGCGTTTCGCCCTGTCTGCAAATCTAACATTCTTTTTCCTTCTTCGTTTTTTTCCCTTGCCACTTTTCTTCTTTCTTTCTTTCTTTCTTTCTTTCTTTCACAGTTCCCCTATTCTTTCTTTCTTTCACAGTTCCCCTATTCTTTCTTTCTTTCTTTCTTTCTTTCTTTCTTTCCATAACTATTCCCATGTTATGGCTTTCTTTCTTCTTTCCTTAGTTAATCACATATTTTTTCGGTTTTCTTTCTTTCTTTCTTTCTTTCTTTCCATATCTACTCAATATTATTTCTTACTTTCCTTGACTGTTCCCATATTCTTTCTTTCTTTCTTCCTTTCTTTCTTTCTGTCTTTCTTTCCATAACTAATCCCATATTCTTTCTTTCTTTCTTTCTTTCTTTCTTTCTTTAAACTTTTCCTTTCCCTTTTCCATTTTTTTTTTTTGCGCACTTTCTTCCGGTTTCTTTACTCACACTCAAAAATGTTTTCGAATTGTCCATAATATTAAAGATCGCCGATGAAGCCAATTCACTTCGCCGAAATGATCATACGATTCTGTAATGTATATATATATATATATATATATATATATATATATATATATATATATATATAGTTATCTCTATTAAATGACTGAAAAAAAAGGCCCCTAACTTAATAAAAAAACTTCTTTCTATCAAAATGTTTATGTTATTATTAAGACGAAAAATCAAAGTATTTTTAATTATTTAAAAATTAAATTTTTTTTTTTTTCTAACACAATTTTTGTCAAAATCTTGTTTTATTTCCGTTAGCGGTTGGCCAAATCGTTACGAGAGTTTACAATGGAAAATGTAATATTACCTAACTCAGTTTTTTTCGGTGACAAACACAATAATTTGGAAATTCTTGAAAAAAATCAAATAATTGTCGGATTTTAATGAAACTTTCTGGAATTGTTCATAAATAAATGAAATTATTTTTGAAATCATTATTTTTAGAATATCTTGGTAAAAGTATATATATATATATATATATATATATATATATATATATATATATATATATATTACATCTGTAACCCATCCCTACAAGTTAATTCATGAAATTTCAGGAAATTAAATTTTGGAGTAGATACATTAAACTATCGCCCGGTTCACAGTCCATCCACGTCTATTGAACAGGTGTAAAGGCTCATCCCTTGTTCCCTGTTTAGGATATGGTTTCCGGCTTTCTCTTTTCCAATCTTTTCACTCTTACGTAGCCCGCTGCACATCAGTGGCGTTACCGCCTTGCTTGGGGTGATATGATAAAAAAAACAAATTAGTTTTATTAGTTAAATGTAGGAATCATTGGAAAATAGTAAATCATCTTATTTTTTTAAAATAATTTGCTTGTATTTCCGAAAATCTGCTCCCAATAGTAAAATAATAAAATGCAATATAACTATGTCATTATTTAATTTGATAAACTTTTAATTGATTAAATAAATAATATAAATCAAGGGCATTATATTCTGAAGAAAAAAGTTTTTTCGATTAATAATGAAATTTTAAAATAATTTTTTTCCTTTTATTTTATAAAACAATTTATAAGGTTTCAAGACTATTTTTAAAATAGATTATTATGTTGAAGTCTATATTTACTAATCTAAAATTGAAAAGTTTTATTCAAATCATCGAGTCATCGTATTTTTAAAATAATTTTTACCGTTTTTGTGCATTTGAAGTTTTTTGTATGGTAATTCCTTTGTGTACATTAAAAGGATACATGCTTCACGGTTTTTTCCCCTTACAGAAAAAAATTTGGACAATTTTACCAATTCCGGTCGCCATACACTTATCAACATGCCAAATACGAGGGGAAAGGCCATAAAGTACAAGAGTTATTTTCAGAAATATTTTCATTCTAAATTTTATGCTACAAGTAATACTTGTGTAAATCAGATTAATTTAACACTAAATTTGCTAATTTTCCAAAAATAATGTGCCACAGATGTACATTATATTTTTTCAAATTTTTTAAACCGACAATTAACTTTTGTTTACAAATGTGTCGATCGCTCAAAAATGGCCGAAAAATTTAAATTTTTAAAAAAATCTAAAAATGTAAGATTCCAATCAATATAATTTCTGTTCAAAATACACCAAGGTATTTTTCTTACTGGAAATAGTAAATTTAATCATTTAGCTTTTAATTAAAACTAAAATAAAAGTTTCAAGAAAACATTTTTATTTTAAAAAATTTAATTTAAATTTAGATATCGAAAATGTAGAGGTACCTAAAACATAGAAAAAATATAATTAAAATATTTCTAAAAATTCTATTAGTTATATTAATGTGGAAGTGCCAAATGAAAGACTGTCCTTTTTTACCAGATTATTTAAATTAGTTCATACGTGATGCAATGAAATACGGTTAACAGTTTATTGGGTTCCTGTAATGCAATCACCATACAATGTCATTTCAATAAGTAAGTTATTTTAACTATTTCTTCTTTTTTTTAGTGGAAATTTAATAATTTTAATTGTTCATTTACCAGTAAACAAGTTCATTTATGCTTCCTACATTGCTTTTAATAAATAGAACATTGAAGTCAAAACCCACAGTCGACAGGGTCTCAGGCTAAACGAAATCGTTTTAAATGTGCACCATTATATTTCCATATGCACTATGGCTGATACCGACCAGTTTATCCCATAAATATAGCAAGCATTAAAAGTACATTTTTTCATGTACATGGAAACCTGGCGTATGCGACCACCTGTTGTTAACGACCGTTTGACTAATGTTAATTGACTCTTAGTGAGCCATCAGCTCCAGAACGCGACATTTTCTTATGTTCTCATTTATTCCCAGATTTCATGGTAAAATTCTAATATGTACATTCTGATGAGTGGAACATACGTTGCTGGCATAAATAGGTGCATGACTATGAGACTTTAGTGAGCGACCACCTGTAGTATGCGACCAGTTTTTGATGGCAGTGGGGCGGTCGCTTACAACAGGTTCCACTGTATATATATATGTGTGTGTGTGTGTGCGTGTGTGTCTGTTTGCGCGTGTGTGAGTGTGCCGGTGTGTAAATGGCTATACAAGCATATATATATATATATATATATATATATATATATGTGTGTGTGTGTGTGTGTGTGTGTGTGTGTGTGTGTGTGTGTGCGTGTGTATGTATATATTTGTTCGTGTGTGTGTATTTTTCTTGTGTGTATGTGTTTGTGTGTGCTTGTGTGTGTTTCTATTTTGTGCGTGTTTCTATTCGTGTACGTGTAAATTTGTATATACACACATAAATATTTGTATATATACACACATTATAAATCTTTATATATGTGTGTATATACAAATCTACAGATACACGTAGACACACTCGCACACGAACAGAAACACAGACATGCAATAATTGTTATACACACGTATGTAAAGATATGTATATATATATCTTTGTAAAGAAAACGTTATAAAGATTTATATACAGATATATATTTTTATATATGTATATATACAAATTTAAACAGCAACATGCATGCGCGCACACACACACACACACAAATATATATATATGTGTGTATATGTGTTCGTATGCCTGAACGTGTATGTGTGTGTGTGTGTGTGTGTGTGTGTGTGTGTGTGTGTGTGTGTGTGTGAGAGAGTGTGTGTGTGTGTGCTCATGTTTGTGTGTGTCGGTGTGTAAATTTCTTTATATTGTAAATTTGTATATGCACACATATATAAATATATATATATATATACATATTTGTATATATGTGTGTATATACAAATTTAACGACACACAAAATCACTGACACACACACACACACACATATGTGTGTGTGTGTCCGTGTGTGTGTGTGTGTGTTAGTGTGAAGGGCATCATTACTCGATAAATCTTCCAGTCATCCGTCAACGATCGTTCAAAACGACGAAGATGAAAGCCCGAGACAAAATGACCTCGTCTTGAAACTCATTCTTTACCGACATAACTTTTTCTCCGTCGGCCGTAGCAGGAAATAAAATGCGACGCCGAGGGTACACACTCAGAACACTCAAGGGGGTGTCTTGTTTTATGACGGTCGTCACCTTTCATTCCTAACCCTCTCTGTCACACACCTTCAAGTCTTTTCTCTACCCTTTTATCGTTAGTTTGTTTTTTACTTTTTTTTAGCCTTCTCTTCTGCTTTCTTCTTTGCTTTCCGTCCAACTTTCACATTATCTGGTTAAATTTTTGTAAATTCTTCTTCATCTTTTTCTTCCTCTTCTTCTTTGCCTTCTTCTTTTTCTTCGTCTTCTTTTTCTTCTTTTTTCCTCTTCTTCGTCGTCTTCTTTTTCTTCTTCTTCCACTTCTTCATTTTCTTTTTCTTCTCTTTTTCCTTCCTTCCTTCCTTCTCCTTCTTCTTCTTTTTCTTATTCTTCTCTTTCTTCTTCTTCTTCGCCTTCTTTTTCTTCTTTCTTCCTATTCTTCGTCATCTTTTTCTTCTTCGTCTTCTTTTTCTTTCGCTTCTTCTTTGTCTTCTTTTTCTTCGTCTTCTTTCCTCTTCTTCGTCGTCTTCTTCTTCTTTTTCTTCTTCTTCCGCTTCTTCTTCTTTCTCTTCTTCTCCTTTTCCTCCCTTCTTCTTCTTCTTCTTCTTCTTCTTCTTCCAAGTAGACATAATCCTTACCAATCCGTCACCGCTGCCTCCTGGAGCAAAACGCCTAAAAGTGAATGTCGGATACTATAATTTTTTTTTTTAAATGTTGGCTGAAAAATAACAAAATAAAACACCTAAAAAATTTGATCCGAGTGAATCAGGATCGAACTCGTCATCAATGAATTTGGAAACACAATTTACATTATTCGAACTATTGTCATCATCTTTGTTGCCATTTGTACGACGTTTCTGTCGTTGTACGCTCCGGCCTTCGTCAGGTGCTAGGAATTTCTAACCGAACCCTTTATTACGATCACTATGTTATCTCATACTCATTCCTTGTGCGAAGACTCTTTTTGAAAATCATGAGTTATCTCCCTGTAAGTTATTAAACTCACAACACTTCGGGTCATGTGTCTTTAAGGATACATGGCCTTTTGAATATAGGCGTTGGTTAGTTCCAGTGATTTGACCATAAGAGTTGTGAGTTCACCTGAAGAAGACTGGAGCGTACAACGGCCTAAACGTCGTACTAATGGCAACAAAGATGAGGACAATAGTCCGAATAATGTAGTGCAATATTGATAAATACCGAATTTGGAGATCATTTGGAAAACGAAAAGGAAACTTTGTTTTGTTTTCCTCATCATTTCCCAGCGAAAATTATCAAGATTTGGCCTGAGTAGCTGACTACCAACACCTCGCATTTTCTTGAGAATCATCGTTTTAGTATTCAACCCTGATTGCTTAATTGCATGAGTGTGTGCTGATGGTAAACCTCCACGCTGAACCTGAGTAGACGATATATTGAGGTAGACTTCACGCTATAGTAGCACAAACTGATCTATTATAACATGTCTCTAATTTGTATTTAATACTAACACACAGGAAAATCTCAATAGAAACGAAGAAAAGAGTGCTAGACTGCTACATGATGTCAGTTCTTCAATACGGCTGTGAATGCTGGACAATATCATCGAAAATGAGGACAAAACTGGAATCGGCCGAAATGTGGTTCTACAGAAGGATGCTACGGATATCGTGGACTGAGCATACAAGCAACTACGAAGTATTAGAAAGAATGGCAACAAAAAGGAAATTGATGCTGAGCATCAGGAAGAGACAACTGAAGTTCCTGGGACATGCAATGAGGAAGGAGAGCCTGGAGAACCTGATACTGACTGGACAGATAGAAGGAAGGAGAGACAGAGGAAGGCAGCGGATAACATATTTGCAGGGCCTGATCAGGTGGATGACGGAACGGGGGTTGCCAGGAGCAACAGGAGCAAACATACTAAGAGCCACAAGGGATAGGGAGACGTGGAGATCCATGATCGCCTACGTCCTGAAGGGACAGGGCACATAGAAGAAGAAGCTGACTACCAACACCTCGCATTTTCTTGAGAATCATCGTTTTAGTATTCAACCCCGATTGCTTAATTGCCTGAGTGTTTGCTGATAGGAGAAGTGGCATGGTAAACCTCCACGCTGAACCTGAGTAGACGATATATTGAGGTAGACTTCACGCTATAGTAGCACAAACTGATCTATTATAACATGTCTCTAATTTGTATTTAGGTACATTGTATCAGGATGTGCGTTGTGGTACAGAGGATATCGGCTCGGAACGAGAAACCAGGGAGCCGAGTTCGAATTCCAGTTGAATCCATTGTATTCACTTACGCGCAAATACCCTTGTGAAAGGTATTAATCCGTCTCTTCCTTCCAGTTATGGGTTAAACAGCAGGGCATATTGGGTTCTATAGCCTTGGTCGGCAACAAGTCTACCGCAGAAAGCAATGGCAAACTACTGCGGGATAATCTTCTGCCCAGTCAGTCATGTCTCTTTCAAGACATGATCGCCCAAGCGTGTATCACGTATGGCACTTAACTGAGTGACTGTATTTTCTTTCGGTTTTTCTAGTTGAATTGTTCTCCTATATTGCATATGACCTATTATTGTAAATGATAAGATTACAATAAAACTTTGTATTTTATAGGATTACTACCTCATTGAGATATAGTAGTGTAGGGACTCGTATTATATATATATTAGGGCTCGGAGGACACACGCTAGACTCTTGCACCGGACCCGTACAAATCCTATACAAATCGAAAACAAGTTTCTATTCTTATTTTCAAAGTGATATGTATAGAAAAATCCAGGAATAGATAGGTTCGCGTATCGTCCAGATCACATACCTCCCCTTTCTTTTGGACAGGCGTAGAGGCTTATCCCTTGTTTCCTCTTCAGGTTTCTGGTTACTTCTAAAGTCTACTTCAATTCTATACCTATAAGGTAGTGAACAGGTTCACCTTTTGACCAGTTCATATACCTGCCCTGTTTTATGGACAGGCGTCGAGGTTCATATTTTGTTTCCTCTTTAGGATTGGGTTTCTGGTTACTTCTAAAGTCGACTTGAACTTTATACCGCTAATGTATTTACATTTTTGTTTGGACGCCCGCGCCTATTTCGGCTATAATGGACTATTCCATTACTATGTAAAGTAATGGTGGCATCTACGACGAGAGTGTGCCGAGCAGCCGATCGACAAGTCAGTCGTAGACTTCCGGTGACGACCCGGAAGTACCCATTGCTCATACTACGTCTTACGACGGTTGAGACGATTAACCCTTATTCTTGTATTGGATACTAATAACCTTTGTAAATACTATTTTCACGGAATACAACAATTAACCTATTCTTGTTGTTGAGTTATTTATTCTTACTCACGACATAACAATTTTCTTAAATTTCTCAATAGGAGTAGACAGGTTCGCCTATCGACCAGTCACACAACCCTTCCTGTTCCTTTGAAAAGAAACAGAGGTTTATCTCTTGTTTCATATTCAGGATTAAACTTCTGGCTTCTAAAAATCTTTTTTATTCCCCTTCATTCTCAGTATCCCCTTGCATCTTAGTGGCATTATCGCCTTGCTGAATTGATAAAAAAGAATCAGGTAATTTTATGTAACTACGTAAATTTGGGTGTGGCGGGAATGATATCCGGCGAAGTAGTCCAGAAGGGTCAAAGGAAAAAGTATCAGCTTGTTGCGCAGGGCGATGGTTAATGTTTCTTTCATTCGGCCTTGTGTCATACTTAAACGAACTCCCTACAGCTTACAGGATGTATGCAGAATTATCAGAAGGTTGGTTGTCTGCAGGTTGGAATATCTAGAATTATGTGGAATAGTGTAAGAATAAAATATACATTTTGCATTTTAAAATAGAAATTTCTTGAAGGGAAAGACTAACATAAGTTGTTGGAGTTAATGTGCCGTTAGAAACATTATTAAGAAGTTAAGCGTAGAGTTCGTACAAAATGCTCGTAGTAGTAAATGTTGAAAGAGATAAAGAGAAAGAGGACAATGTCTGAGTCGTTTGAAGTTACACTTTTGATGTGTGTCTCTCTTTCGCTGCTCCCATCTCTGACTGACTGACTGGTTAGAGACCATCCTTAAATATTAAATACAGTCATGTGGGGTGGCTCCCAGAGCGATTTTTTGATTTTTTCCCTTAGCTGTGGAAATATTGTTTCTCTGACGTATTTTGAATTTTGCGATTTAATGACCAATCAGGATCCAAAGTTTTGCTACAGAATACATATTGTTTTTAGTAACATAAAAATAAATTATGCTGAATTGTTATGTAATATAAATCCTACTATATGGCAATTAATTCTGGACAATCTCATCACAGATTTTAGGAAGCAGCTCCCATCCTGACTGAAGTTGAAGTCCTTTTATTGTAATCTAGATTTTTTTCGTTTTCATTATGTTGGTTATCTGCAAGCTGGAATGTGTGGGTGTGTAAGAATAAAAATATACATTTTGCATTTTAAAATAGAAGTTTATTAAAAGAAAAGTATAACATAAGTTGTAGGAGTTAATGTGCAGTTCGAAACATTATTAAGAGGTTAAGAGTAGAGTTCGTGTTCAATGAGAAAGTTGAGTTAAGGGTATCAAGATTCGTAGACAATGTTCATAGCATTAATTGTTGAAAGGGATAAAGGAGAAAGAGAACAAGGTGCAACCTGACCTTATCTCCGGGTCGATTTGAAGTAGAAGCTACATTTTAGATATTTCTCTCGCGGCTCCCACCTGTGACTCTGACTGACTGACATTGATGAAGTCCTTTTATTGTAATGTAGATTTTACTCGTGAAGTCCTTTTTGATCTTGCAAGTCGCTCCCATTCGTCAAAGAAAAGAAAGAAAGAAAGAAAGAAAGAAAGAAAGAAAGACAACGACATCATGTACTGAAAGAAGGCAAAAAATAGAAAAAAACAACGATATCACGCACTGAATGAAAGAAAAAAAGTAAGGAAGAAAATCCATAGCGATACGAGGTGTTTAAAGAAAGAAAGAAAGAAAGAAAGAAAGAAAGAAAGAAAGAAAATGAAGATGAAAAGATAATAAAGAGAATAGAAAAAAAGAAAAAAGGACGTTAAAGAAAGAAACACTGGATAAATATAATATTAAAAGAAAGAAAGAAAGAAAGAAAGAAAGAAAGAAAGAAAGAAAGCTATAATAAGATTCTCACGTGTCAAAGAAAAATTTTATAATTAAATGCGAAAGAAAAGGTCAATCGAAAGAGAAAAAGAAGAAAAAAGATTTAAATTGAGAAAAATGAAAGGAAAAACTTAATAGAGTAAATTTAATAAACTAGAAAATAAAATTATAAGAAAATAAATTTGCAGAGAATAAATGTTCAATATAAAAAAAAAAAGAAATAAACTTGAAAAACAAACGTTAAAATCATTGAAAATAAAGGTTGAAAAGCAGGGTTCAGAAATAGTTTTCTACCGTAGACTTTTTACGAATAGGTTGTAAAAACAAAGCGATAAAGATAACCCTTCAGCAGTGGGCGAGCCAACAGTTGAATTTAAGGGGAAAAGGGTATTTTTCTACAATTATTGACCGGCTGTAAACCTTTCTTGAACTTTAGGGAGAGGAAAGTAGTAATGACTACAATCCAATCGTTTAAATCCATCTTTTCTTACAATCCCCACCGGATTTAACTTCTCTCTTCCCAAAAAGATACTCAACAATGGTGCTATCTTAAAGAAAGAAGTTTTACTTTGGCGCCAATTGATGAGACGAAGAATTTAAGGTTATTAATTTCAAGTAGGTGGGGTCTTATTTATTTATTTTTGCTTTGTTTGACTTTTCTTTTCATTTTTATCTTTGATTTTTATCAAATTTTTCCGGTCGTTTTTACATTCGGCGACTGATAAATGATTAGTTTGGTCATCAAAAATAAAGATGTCTCCAGTGCGATTTGAACTTGTAGCTTCTATCTTTGGAAGATCGTCTGATATAGACGAACTTATTGATTTAAAATTAGTAGAGGCAGACGAACCAGTTGCTGAAGTTTAAGGCCTTTTCTTTTTTTCTTTTTTTCTTTCTTTTTTTCTTTCTTTCTTCCTTTCTTTCTTTCTTTCTTTCTTCCTTCCTTTCTTTCTTTCTTTCTTCCTTTCTTTCTTCCTTTCTTTCTTTCTTTCTTTCTTTCCTTTCTTTCTTTCTTTCTTTCTTTCCTTTCTTTCTTCCTTCCTTTCTTCCTTTCTTTCTTTCTTTCTTTCTTTCTTCCTTTCTTTCTTCCTTTCTATCTTTCTTCCTTTCTTCCTTTCTTTCTTTCTTCCTTTCTTTCTTTCTTTCTTTCTTTCTTTCTTTCTTTCTTTCTTTCTTTCTTTCTTTCTTCCAGCTCTTTTTCAATTCGCGTTCATTTTTTATCTTTCTTTTATTTTTAACCTCTTTCTTTTCTTTTTTCTTTCTTTTTCTTTCTTTCTTTGACTTTCATTTTTGTCTTCTTTTTCTCTTTGCACACTTTTCTTTCTGATACTGATTTTTAAGTTTTCCTGCTTTTTGTCTGTATATTTTAATTTTTTTCTGTTATTTCAGCCAAATAATGTCAATATCAAAGAAATTCTAAATTCTAAATCAACATTTGTTTGTATTTTATTAAATTTTTAGCTCTCTCCTGAAATGATGAATTTTAAATCAAAGTTTGCTTTTTATTAAATGTTTGGCATTCTTTCGAAATTCTTAGTTTTAAATCGAAATGCGTTTAGCTTTCCTCGCAACAATCCCAACCCCCAGAATGCAAAACTACCAAAAATTAGGGAGTCATTCACATTTCGTAAAAATTAGGGAGTCATTCACATTTCGTAAATGCGAATGAAATTCCAGGTGCTTACAAAGAATTTTTCACTAATAAAAACAAATAAGTAAATCTGTATTTGGCTTCTTTAGGGTATGCGCGAATGTGGACCCCACATTTGGGGCGATCACAAAGGTCAACCCAATCGGAGTGTAAGGGAAAGATTTATATTTACTCAACTTCACACCAAATATTTTAGGATGAAGTAATATGTTGGGATTAATATTTATTTTCAGTAAATTAATATTTTGGGGTGAATTAATACTTTGGGATGAATCAATATTTTGGGGGAATTAATATTTTAGACTGAAGTAATATTTTGGGGTGAATTAATATTCTGGATAAATTAATATTTTGAAGTGAAGTAATATTTTGGTTGGTTGTTTTGTTTTATGGCATATCAACACCTCGGCGGGTCATTTATTGCCAACTAAATTTTATTTATTTATTGCTGGTAATACCTTTTTCTTTCAACAATTTATTGTTTTATATAATTTTTGTGTCTAGTAATACTTTTTCTTTTCGAGTATCAAGATTCATTGGGATTTGTTTTTAAGGGCTGGCTCCCCAAGTCCTATCCTTGTTATTTAACTCATAACTGGAGGGAATGGACGGATTAATACCTTTCCCAAGGGTAGGTACCCCTTGGGAAAGGTATTAATCCGTCCCTTCCCTCCAGTTATGGGTTAAATTATAGGATAGGACTTGGGGAGCCTGCCCTTAAAAACAGTGCTTTAGTGAATGCAGGGTATTCAACTGGAATTCGAACTCGGCTCACCTATTTCTCTTTCCGAGCTGATATCCACTGCACCACAACGCACATCCGTCACTAAACGCTTACAGCACCTGGTATTCCCAAGCGGTCACCCATCTAAGTACTGACCAGGCTCAACGTTGCTTAACTCCGGTGATCGAGCGAGAACTGGTGTATTCAACGTGATATGGCCGTAAGCCAATATTTTGGAGTGACGTAATATTTTGGGTTCAGTTAATATTTTGGGGCGAATTAATATTTTGGTCTGAAGTAATATTTTGGGGTGAATTAATATATTGTGTGATTTAATATTTTGGGGTGACGTAATATTTTGAACCGAAGTAATATTTGGGGGTGAATTAATATTTTGGATGAATGAATATTTTGAGGTGAAGTAATATTTTAGGTGACGTCATATTTTGGGTTCAATTAATATTTTGAAGTGAATTAATATTTTGGGTGAATTTATATTTTGGGTGAATTTATATTTTGGGTGAATTTATATTTTGGGTGAATTTATATTTTGGGTGAATTTATATTTTGGGGTGAATTAACAGAAAAGATCAGCTTTTTTCTCTTCGCATACATTTTTCTCTCTTTCTTTCCGAATATTTTCTTTATTTCAGTCATTCCTAATTTTTCTGCAACTCTATTTTCAGATGGCTGGCATTAGTTTTAAGTGATGTTCAAGATGAGAAAAGATTTCTCTAAAGTCGGAGAATACAACTTTTTGTCGGGAAACGTAGCCGAAGTGTTAACAAGTGAAAACCCAGTTGCAAGTTTACTGAGTACAGAATTATCTTTAAGCGAATTCATCAACGTGATTCGAGACAAAATATTTGTCAATGAGTTTTGACGATGAGTGATCCTAGGCCTTGACAATTTCCTTTGTGCTGGTTAACAGACAGACAAATAGAGGGAGCGTGTTTACTCTTGGAAGTCGAGATAGTTAAATGTAATTGTTTTAATTTCGAGCTAGTAAAAGTTTTCCAAGGGGGGAGATGGAAACCATATCCACCTCTTTCCCAAGCCGGTTGGAGTAATGTTTAATAAAATCAGAATGCAAAGACGAATTTAATGAGTCGGCTTCCGTGCCTTGATTGAAGAGGTGTAATATAACAATCTGGCCCCACCCGAGGAAGGCTGATGCAAGCGAGGGTGTTTCCGGTCGTTGAAAGGAACGGATGTCGTTTGACCTTATTTCCGGCAGCAGCGGAAATAACTACAGAGGCAAACAGAACAGGTGTCTCTGAGAATTACGTAGGCGTGCGTGGGCGAGGCAAAACCGGAAGAAAAAGTCCCGGTTCTGGAAGATTATAAAAAGACCTCGGCACACGGATTCGCCAGTAGAGGAGCAACAGAGATCGGCCGGTGAAGAGAGACACAACAGATAAGACTACACTCCCGTCAACCCATTAGAAGCGCGCTCTCTCGATTCTCTGTTCCCTATTCTACACGGTTCATCGTCATTAATAAAAATATAACTTTATATTTTTATATATATGCGTGTTTGTTGTTTGTCGATATATAACAGACGCATAATTGGTGCCTAGTGACTTGCTGTTTTGAGACAACAAAACAGTTAGATGCGAGCTGGTTGCCACGGCGACGATTGAAATTCAACGGACTTAAAACTACCAGATAGAAAGAAAAAAAGAAGACGAAAATAGAAGCAGCCGCACGACTATAGACATCAGCCAAGGTAGGTGACTCTTTGATTTGATAGTGTGTGTGTTCTGCTCTTGTTTATAATAAGTCTAGTTAGAAAAAAAAAAAAATGGAACAGCATACTTTTGCCGATCTAACCCTAGAATTGAGAAATGTTGATTGTTCGGTGTCGAACACATTAAGGGTAGAACGGAGGGGGTGCAGGACTACATGCAGAGAGTAGTACGCCTAGCGGAGAGCGCATAGGTTGGGGTTGACGGGAGGAATAAAGTTGAGATATTTACCTATCTGTAAGTATAAAACATCTGAGTTAATGATTTATTTTTTTTGTTAATATTTTACCATATATGTGAAGTGAGTTTACTGGTACGTTGCTTAATTAATCTTACTTTTATTGAGTAAGTGAAATGTAAAATCATGTAAAGGAAGTTTCTTCTACTCTTTAAAGTGGATAATTGGATTAACTTGTTGATAACAATGTTTTCTTTGGTTTGTGCAGTGTTAGGTTTTCTTTTTTTGGATTTCTTTTCAATGACTGTACACTACAAAATGATTTACATTTCTATGTTTGTGAATTATGCTTTTGTGCAGGTTCCCATCAATTCAACATCCTCTGTGAATTTTCATTTATGTGACTTGGGAAATATCTTTTGAAGATATATTAATTTCTGAAAACTTTATATTGACACGGATAGACCTGCAGATTCCACAGTTGATCGGAACAAAAAGAAAGAACAACTGAAAAGTCTTGTAGACTTATTGCCTGATATGCTATAGGATTGGGAAAGAAGCAGTGGGAGGATTAACGATAGTTTAAGTGAAATAGTTAGGAAGATACAAACGTGGAAAATTATTAATAGTATCTAAAGCATAAAGTAAATTATACGTCTCTGGTTCAGTGGTTTGGTCTCCAATTACGCAGAAATTTCCCAATTTTTCAGTGGACACCATGCCGGTAGAATTGCGCGATATGGAGGAGATTCCTATCCGCAAACTAGTAAATACCTTGGAACAGATAGATATGGAAAGATTTAGTGAAGGATATGAAGAACTCCCGAAGAAGTTGACGATAGGAGTCATTGCTGGCATAGTCGGCGTTATGATAATCCTTGGAATAATAGCTAGGAAGCGGATTTTTAAGTGTGAAAGAAGCAACAGTGCTTCGGGAAAGGAAAGGGAGTTATCCGTTGTGAATAGTACTCCGGGGTCAACGGGTGTTCAACACTCAAATGTCTCTGCGTTAAACAGAGAGATGTCAACAAATCAGATATGCTTGGATTCGAATCCAGAGGAAGTAGTTCAAGGAATAGAAAACATTGTACAAACTAAGGAACTACGAGTCACGGGTCCATTTTTTTAGACTAAATTAATATAGATGAAACCTCTAATCCTCCACAAGTAAATTGCATGCGGATTAACGTTGGAATCAGGGTAATTTTCTTCATTTTCTATTGAACATTTCTCGGTCAGACTATGAATGATATGTACTGCAGATAATGGCCATTTTTCTGTGTTCAAACATAGTATGTTTGAAATTAAATTAAATTAAATGAAGTTACATGTGTAACAATAAACTCGAGCAGAAACACGCATGGTGTTGGTCAAAGGTCATTTACTCGATGTCAGTTTAGAAACTGGGGCGCGGTTACCGCCTATGATCATGTGGTCGTGCATCGAGGCGTCTACGCTTATGGACAGAGTCGAGAAAGAAAATGAACATTTTTAAGAACTTTGCCCAATTCTGTGAAAATGGATATTAAAAAAAAAAGAAGGAAAAAAAGAAAGAAAGAAAAAAAAAAAAAACAATGAAACATCGAGCTGGTAGAACAATTTTCACGATGGACACGAACATTGTTGGGTTGCCGATGTAGGTTCCCCTATATATTTTTTGTTGTTTTTTTTGTTTCGGCATGCACATGTTTTGTTGTTTTGGCGTGCACATGTTTTATACAATTGTCGGGCTTGTGTGGCATGGGGAGGAGTGTGAGGGTGTTGCGCTTAAAATGTTCTTAGGTGAACATTTTGGAAAATGGGAGGGCGAGGAATGTAATATAACAATCTGGCCCTACCCGAGGAAGGCTGATGCAAGCGAGGGTGTTTCCGGTCGTTGAAAGGAACGGATGTCGTTTGACCTTATTTCCGGCAGCAGCGGAAATAACTACAGAGGCAAACAGAACAGGTGTCTCTGAGAATTACGTAGGCGTGCGTGGGCGAGGCAAAACCGGAAGAAAAAGTCCCGGTTCTGGAAGATTATAAAAAGACCTCGGCACACGGATTCGCCAGTAGAGGAGCAACAGAGATCGGCCGGTGAAGAGAGACACAACAGATAAGACTACACTCCCGTCAACCCATTAGAAGCGCGCTCTCTCGATTCTCTGTTCCCTATTCTACACGGTTCATCGTCATTAATAAAAATATAACTTTATATTTTTATATATATGCGTGTTTGTTGTTTGTCGATATATAACAGACGTCGGAAAAGAGATTTGAAATACAGTTGATCTGAAAAGAGACGAATTAATACCTTTCCCAGGGGTATTTGTGCGTAAGTGAATGCAAGGAATTCAACTGCAATTCGAACTCGGCAACCCGATTTGTCGTTCCGTGTCGATATCCATTGCACCACAACGAACATCTTGTTATTTCTCCCAAAACCTTTATATTCCGTCAATGGTCGGTATGTCCCGACATCACAGACTGACAAACGCGTATTAAGTAAAAATATTTCGACATGTTACTTTAAATAGGATTTTTATCTGATTAAAAGATTCTATATAATTTTAAAACCAATCAAGATTATTAAAATTTGAAGTTCGCGCCAGTTTTTTAGTTATACTATAACACCACCCCAGTATTTTCAACAGGAATAGAGGTTTATCCTTTGTTTTCTGTTTAGTACTGAATTTCCGAATGGTGGTGCAGTGGATATCGGCTCGGAACGAGAAATCGGGGAGCCGAGTTCAATTTCCAGTTGAATTCATTGCATTCAGTTACGCGCAAATGCCCTTGGGAAAGGTATTAATCCGTCTATTCCTTCCAGTTATGGGTTAAATAACAAGACAGATTGGGTTCTATAGCCTTGGCTGACAACCAGTCTACCGCAGAAAGCAATGGCAGCCTACTGCGGGATAATCTTCTGCCCAGTCAGTCATGTCTCGAAAGAGACATGATCGCCCAAGCGTGTTTCACGTATGGCATTTAAATGACTGACTGAATTTCCGGTTCTGTCTAATGTCTACTTCTAACCTCTCCGCCTGAATTCTGAAATGTCATTCACTAATTAAATCTTAACCCATTCAATACTAAAAATTAGCTGTTATTTTTCCTGTGTAGGCCCAAGAACTTGAGCTTTTGCTCTTGCTCTTTTTTACGCTAATACAACTCTACACAGAAGTCCTCTGCCTTGAGAGGCACTTGCGCCTTGTATTGGGTGAACATCAGTAAAGAAAAAAAAATTCAAATGGCACCCTGAAATTTTTAAAAAGTTAAGAAACATTTGTCAACATAATCATTCATATAATTTCAATCAATTTTAATCAATTCTCTCCAAGTAAAGCAACAATGCCACTATGACGCAAGGAAAAACTGTGAGTGAAAGAGAAATAAATTTTTTTGAAGGAACCGGAAACTCAATTCTAAACAGGAAACAAAGAATAAACGTCTACTCCTATTCAAAAGATCGGGAAGGAGTGGGAATCCAACACGGGAGGTGGCTATCGACTACAACTGATGCGTTTGGGCTGAGCATGGAAAAAGAAAATGGCCGCTATACGAGCAGAGACACTACAAAGTAATTTTGCTACATGTCAACACAATGCCACATGTTGCAAAAAGGGTGAAAATACACTTAGAAACGCTTAATTGGGAGGTCCTACCCCACCACCAGCCGAATCACCAGACATTGTCTCCTCCGATTATCACTTGTTCCGATCGATGGCACATGGCCTGTCTGAGCAGCACGTTTATACTTATGAAGATCACCCAAAAATGGGTCCACTCGTAGTTAGCCTCAAAAGTCGTGTCGTTTTTCCGACGTAGAATTCAAATGCTGCCAAGAAGTAGTGGCTAGCTATGGACAGTATTTTCAGTGAAGTTAGCTCACTGGTGTCCCCATATATATAAATTTACTCGAGCCACAATATTAGCAACTAGGTCCCACCCTTTTACTGTGAAACCAGTAAATTGTAAACGCAAATTCTACTCCAGCAGCTTCTTTTCCCGCACTTCCCGACTGTGGAATTCCCATTTACTTTCTTCCCCGACACCTACAATCTCCAAGAATTTAAATGTAAAGTCAATAGTCATCTCCTATCTCACAAACCTGCATCCTCTCTCTCTCATGCTCCTTTCTCCGTTCACTCCACTCTCATCAGTATTCTCATCCTTCTCTTACTCACTTCCTGACACCCCCTATAACCTGTCACTCTTTCTCATAACTTTCCTCCCATGTAATCCCCTGCAAAACAGTGGCAATAAAATGCCTTGCTTGGGGCGGTATGATTATAAAAAAAATATGCTTCTTATTAATTTTTGTGAATAAAACATTACTTTTCATGAAAAATCAGCGAGAACATTTTAAAGGCCCTAATACAACCGACAGCAAAGCCTCTGATCGGGTGATAGGGGGTTTTGAGGAGTTGGGAACAACCCCTTAACTGTTGTTACTCCAAGATCCAACCTGACCGGGGGTGGGTAGTATCACTTGCAAGTGCTTCAGCTATGAGCAAATAAGAAAATCCTAAACAAAAATAACCAGTACATTTTTTTATATATTCAAATGATCAAAAATAGAATTTTTACAACAAAATGACAATCAAATCAACAGCAAAAATCAAAATCTCACTAAAAATATATATAGATACTAGCAGTATATACCGGCGTTGCTCGGGTGTAATGAAAGCTTTTAAACTAATCCATGGTCCTGGAGCTCAGACTCTTTGGACGTTGGCACGAAAGACTACAAAGCAATAGTTGTTTCCAGTTAAAGCGAAACCGTAGACTGAAAGAAAAATGAATGGATGTAAGTCAAATTTTGATTTCCTGATATCAATATCAAATAAGTCTTTTTCGTCGTAAACTGAATTTTGAAAGCTAAATAAGTCCTCTGAATAAATGGTATCATGCCTGAGACTAAGAACTACAATTATACCTACTTAGAGCCAAACCCGAAGCAAAAACTAAAATAAAAGGGCTGAAAAAATAGACATACAGGCAGATAAACAGACACACACACACACACACACACACACACACAAACATCTTGCCTTTTATATATATATATATATATATTATCGATTTTCTGCACTATTGTAAGAACTGCAACCTTGAAACTTCTGAATATCGTTTCTTATGTCTTTGTCTATGAGTGTATCAAATTTGATTAAAATCGGACCACTCCTTCTATAACCCGATTTTTTCGATGATCAATTTTCGATATTTATCGGGGGTACCTCGACACAAAACCTAGCCAAGTACACTCGCAGACGCTTATAGTACAACTGTGCAAATTTTAAAGAAAATCGGTTCAGCCGTTTCGGAGTCTATAGGTAACGGACATACACACATACAGACAAAGTTCAATTTATAAATAAGTTTAGATACATTTTTATAATAAAATTTACCAACAATATATTTTATAGTCTACAAAATATATAACTAAAATACATAGCTTTATTTTAAAAGTATAAAATTTGCACATCTACCATCAACCCGTGTATTGAATACTGCTGCCACATCTGGTCGGTTACCCTGCTATTCACCTCAGGATTCTTGGCAAAATCCAACGGAGAATCTGTAATGTGATCGATTCCGACTTGGCAGGTCGGCTGCAGTCGCTCTCTCACCGGCGTGATCTGGCTTCCCTGTGTCTATTCTACAAATACTTTCATGGCTTCTGCTCCGATGAACTTAGCTCATTGGTTGTCCCATATATAAATTTACTCGAACCACAAGATTAGCAACCAGGTCCCACTCTTTTACAGTGAAACCGATAAAATGTAGCCGCAATTTCTACTCTAATAGCTTCTTTTCTCGCACTTCCTACATGTAGAATTCCCTTCCATATATTTGCTTCTCCGACAGCTACAATCTCCAATAATTTAAATCTAATGTCAATAGTCATCTCCAAACCCACCTTTCTCACAAGCTCTTTTATCCATTTACTTCACCCCCATCACACCAGTATTCTCATCCTTCTATTACCCTCTTCCTGACAGCCCCTATAACCTGCCCCTCTGTCTCACCACTTTCTCCCTAAGTAAGCCCCTGCGCAACAGTGGCGGCAAAACTGCCTTACTTGGGGTGAAATGTTAAAAAAAATTTCGAACGTGCTAGAAAATGTAACCTCAACTCCTACTCTAATAGCTTCTTTTCTCGCACTTCCCGCCTGTGGAATATACTTGCATATACTTGCTTCCCCGACAGCTACAATCTCCAAGAATATAAATGTAAAGTCAATAGTCATCTCCTATCTCACTGACTTGCATTCTTTCTCTCAAGCTCTTTTCTCCATCCATTCCACCACCCCCGCATTACACCAGCATTCTCATCCTTCTATTAATCTCTTCCTGACATCCCTTATAACCTGTCACTCTTTCTCATCACTTCAACCCTGTGTAACCCCCTACGTACCAGTGGCAGTCAAATTGCCTTGCTTGGAGTGAATTGATTATAACAAGAATATAAACTATCTTTAGTTGTAAGCATAAAATTATGTGTTATATATTTAGATTTTGGCATTAAATAATTAAATTAAATTAAATTAAATTAAATTAAATAAAATTAAATAAAATAAATAACCCATACAGTTTGATATGTCGTCAAACAAAATAAACCAACAAAACAATCAGCATGAATCCACTCTTTCATGGCATTAGTCTATATAATATTCTACAATTTCTTAAATCAAATGGTATTCTAAAATATACATTACCGGCCATAGTTATTAGGCATCTGTTACGTTTTTTTTTTTTTTCGTCTTTTTTTTTTGCTTCGGATGAGCCCCCAGTTTTGTTACGTTTTAGCTTCCGACAAGCCCCAATTTGGTCACGTGTTAATCCCAGACAAGCCCCCCAAATTTGTCACATGTTAATCCTGGACGAGCCCCCCAATTTTGTTACGTGTTAATCCCAGACAAGCCCCCCAAATTTGTCACATGTTAATCCTGGACGAGCCCCCCAATTTGGTCACGTGTTAATCCCAGACAAGCCCCCCAAATTTGTCACATGTTAATCCTGGACGAGCCCCCCAATTTTGTTACGTGTTAAGTGTAACAAAAGAAAAAAAAGAAAATTATAGACCAAAACTCAGAGTTAAAATACAAACAAATATTTAATTTACAAAAACATTAAATAAACATATTTACAAATATACAGTTTTGCATTCAAATAGAAAATGTATAGTTTACTACTGCCAGGCGAAGTGTTACGAGGAGAGAAGGGGAGGTAAGGTGTCAAATATCTTTACACAGTTAAGTTGGCAAAGAAGTTAAACGCTATAATTTTTGGAAATCCTCAAATGAGTATATAAAGAATAATTTTAAGGAGGGTCAATGAAAGAGTAAAAAATATGTATTTACCCATATAATTCCATGAGGTTCTCTTTCAGGTTTTAGTTGGTCGGACTTTTCTATGAGATTCTTTCGGCTGGATATAAATCCTTGAATCTTACCCGGAGCTGATGAGGTCAGCACAGCCTGTTATCAACTGTTTCAAGTTTTAACTTTTGTCGTCGACTTTGCTTAGAGTGATTCTTTCGGCTGGATATAAATCCTTGAATCAGAACCAGAGCTGATGAGGTCAGCCCATCCTGCTATTAACTAATTGCTCACTGCCCAAAACCTATTTTTATAGGGGCTAACACCTAATTTGCATATTTCTAGAACCTTTCGAGCTCTCTAGATTCTACTGGAACATTCTACAATCTTCCAAACATTCTATTACTAATTTTTTTTTATTTTTACGACTACGTCATGAATTAGAGCTTTTTTGGAACACTTAAGACTCAATAGAATCCCTTACTACAACTTTTAGACATTATTAATATTATTTTTCTATATAAATGCATCCTCCTAACACACCCCAGTTTTTAACAAGAAATTATGTATTTCATACTATGTTTTTTTTTTTTTTTGGTATTTAATGGCAAGTGGATAATTCTAAATGAAAATAGATTTTTTTTAATACTGCACAATAACATGTGCATCAAATGAACTGTTCTGGTGTTCAGTTTTTGTGCTCTCTTTCCCATGCTAATCTTTTCTTCTTTTTGGCTGGTCGAATCAAAGGCTTTCTTTCTGCCTTGTAAAAATTTGCAAAGTAATAAGAAAAAAAATAACCATTCTATTTTCATTTGAAATTATCCACTTGGCAATAAATACTAAAAATGGTATAAAATACATAACTAAAAAAAACTGGGGTGGTTTAATAATCATGGTCGATGGTGTAACTTCAACAAAACTATATAAGACACACATATCATTGCCTCTAGTCTACACAAAAGGGAATATGCACAAAAGCAGAGTATTATTTACCATGTATTCAATTGTTAAACAAGAATAACTTACATCATATCTTTATTACTTAAAAGCTTCTCCCATATACAGGATGTCCATAAAGTTCGTGCGCACTTTAAAAATATGCATAACTTTTTTGTATTTGCAATAGAAATCATTTGTGATAAAGATTAGAAAGAAGTAAGCTTAAACATGTGACGGAAATTAACGAATTTTAACGAAACCTGCTTATAAGCAACCGACAATTTGTAATGAATTATTTTATTATTATATCATATTTATATATATATATATATATATATATATATATATATATATATATATATGAACATGTTACGGAAATTAACGAATTTTAACGAAACTTGCTTATAAGCAACCGACAATTTGTAATGAATTATTTTATTATTATATCATATATATATATATATATATATATATATATATATATATATATGAACATGTTACGGAAATTAACGAATTTTAACGAAACTTGCTTATAAGCAACCGACAATTTGTAATGAATTATTTTATTATTATATCATATATATATATATATATATATATATGAACATGTTACGGAAATTAACGAATTTTAACAAAACTTGGTTATAAGCAACCGACAATTTGTAATGAATTATTTTATTATATATATATATATATATATATATATATATATATGTGGCTTCCCTGTGCCTCTTCTACAAGTACTTTCATGGCTTCTGCTCCGATGAGCTTAGATCACTGGTGCCGCCCAAGCACGAATTTACACGAGATACTAGATTAGCAACTAGGTCCCACCCTTTTACAGTTAAACAAATAAGATGTAACCGTAAATTCTACTCCAACAGCTTCTTTTCTCGCGCTTCCCGCCTGCGGAACTCCCTTCCACAAGTCTGCTTTCCCGACAGTTACAATCTCCAGGTGTTTAAATGTAGGGTCAATAGACACCTCCTATCACACTAACTCCCAACTATTCTCACAACACTCTCATCTACCCAACCCTCATTCTCGGTATCCTTACCCGCCTATTACCCACCCTCTGTCATTTCCTATATTTAATCAGCCTTTCTCCACTCTACGTAGCCCCCTGCACAGTAGTGGCAGTGACATGCCTTGCTCAGGGTGAAACGCTTATAAAATATATATATATATATAAACATGCTACGGAAATTAACGAATTTTAACGAAACTTGGTTATAAGCAACCGACAATTTGTAATGAATTATTGTATTATTATATCATATATATATATATATATATATATATATATATATATATATATATATATATATATGAATATGTTACGGAAATTAACGAATTTTAACGAAACTTAGTTATAAGCAACCGACAATTTGTAATGAATTATTTTATTATTATATCATATATATATATATATATATATATATATATATATATATATATATATATATAAACATGTTACGGAAATTAACGAATTTTAACGAAACTTGGTTATAGGCAACCGACAATTTGTAATGAACTATTTTGAACATTATTTTTACCGATACTCGTATTTAAGTAGATATTCTGTTTTTAATTAAACAGTATTTTTATATTTATATCTACCGGCCTGATTATTTGCGATAAATTTTTATTACGAAAATGTGTGTTAAGACAGTACCAGTGCTTCCCCTATGTAAATAGGGGTCGCAGGTTCAAATCCTGCTGGATAGCACACATTTTCGTAATAAAAATTTATCGTAAAATAATCAGGCCGGTAGATATAAATATAAAATACTGTTTCATTAAAAACAGAATATCTACTTAACCGTTTAGGGCCATTCGTATCATATTTGATACAGTATGAAAACAAGCCTTGAAAGAAACATTTTCCTGAAAAATTTTTTAAGAGAAATATTTTATAAATTTCAAATGAAAGCAGTACTGACTGCTCAGTCAATGAATACCAAATGTTTCCTTATAGGGAAATACCAAATGTTTCCTTATAGGGAAATACTGTATCAAATATGATCGAATGGCCCTAGAGGGTTAAATACGTGTATCAGTAAAAATAATGTTCAAAATAATTAATTACAAAGAAGTAAATCTATATTTTTTAAGGTTTTATTGAAATTTTATTTAAGTTCCCACATGTCCTCCATCATTAGCAATACAAAGGGTAATACGATTTTGCAGTTCACGGAACACATTTGCCAACAGATTTACAGTAATGCCTGAAATCACATTAGTTATTTTAGCTTTTAAATCTAATGAACGAGGTTTGGTTGCATATACAATTGTTTTCACACGACAAAAGATCTAATAGAGTCAAATCTGGTGAACGTGGAGGCCAATAAAATGGTCAACCCCTTCCGATCCATCTGTTAGGAGATTCCTGATTTAGAAACACGCAGAGCAAAGTAACAAGGAGCTCCATCTTGTTGAAACACTGTATTATCTTTTCAAGTTTAATTTTCAAGCTCATTCTTTACAAATTATTTCTATCACAAATACAAATAAAGTTATAAATTTTTAAAAGCACACACGGACTTTATGGTCACCCTGTATTTAATTCAGACATCAAATGACCCATAAAGTGTTGATATGCCGTTAAACAAGCAAATCAATCAATCAATCCTGTAGGGACACAGTTCATAAAAGTATATAAATATATTTTCTTTTAGCCCACCCTGTTGATAAACTAGATATTATCTTGGGTTGGGAGAATTGGATTCATGTCTTTCTAAAGGGTCAGTCAGTTAAGTGCTATACGTGATACACGCTTGGGCGATCATGTCTCGAAAGAGACATGACTGACTGGGCAGAAGATTAACCCGCAGTAGGTTGCTATTGCTCTCTGCGGTAGCTTGGTTGCCAGCCAGGGCTACAGAACCCAATCTGTCCTATTATTTGACTCATAGCTAGAGGAAGAAGAAATGTATTATATCATTAAGTAGTAATTAGAGGGGGATCAGTTTATTACTTCATTACAATAGAAAACCGATCCCCTACTTTATGCCCAGTAGATGTTTTAATCATGTCTCCAACTATTATATTCAGTCAGTCAGTTAAGAGCCATACCTGATACATGCTTGGGCGATCATGTCTCTGATTGGGCAGAAGATAATCCCGAATTAAGTTGCCATTGCTTTCTGCGGTTACCATGGTTGCCATCCAAGGCTATAGAACCCAGTTTGTTCTATTTATTTAACCCATAACTAGAGGGAAGTAACGGGTTAATACCTTTCCGAAGGATATTTGCGCGTAAGTGAATGCAATGAATTCGGCTGGAATTCGAACTCGGCTCCCTGATAACATCAACAACTTCGGCTAGGAATCTAACTTGGCTCGCTTATAGTCGTTCGCGCATCTACAGATATATCCCGTGTAACAACAGGAAGCGGAAACAGATAGAAAAGGCTAAAGAGCTAATAATTTAAAGAAGAGAAGACAAAGAGATAGGTAAAAAATAGATAGAGTGGTGAAAAAGAGAAAACATGATCAATAAAGAGAGAGTGAGTGAAGGGGGGGGGAATAAAATGCATTAGTCGCCATGATAATTTGGCCACACACGTTCTTTTCTCGTCAATTCGCGCGTATCGGGACAGATTAAAATTGTCAACTCTAATTTAAACGGAATCCAATGTACGGTTTATAAAACAAACACAAACAAAGGACGAAGCTTTAAAAGTTCTAATATAAAATAAAATAAAAATAACCTGACGTGACTGCGAAATAGGAATGGTGGATTTCCGGTTCGTCGGCCATTAAATTATGTCACAATCCAACTAAGAAAAAAAAAGAAATAAGTTTTCATCAAATAAGCTTTAGCAGCTGGCTTTTATTTTAGTTTCCGAAATATTTGCTTGAAACATTTTTCAGTTATTTTTTTTTAATATTTTTTCTTTTTAAAATCTTCCTGCTTATTACAACACTGCCATCAGCTTTCCGAAGAAACGCAGGCCTTCTTCCCTTCTTTGAATTTTTTAAGTTGAGGAATTATCATTATTATACGCTGATTTACTTGGATGAGTGTCCTCCTTTTAGTCAATAACGGGTTGGCCAGATAGTTAGGAATCCTGGTCAAAAATCTATCAGACAAACTTCTAGCTTCTTATCCCAAAAGTGGACAAAATCCTAGTCTCATAAATTAAAAATTCAAAGAATGTTTAAATCAAATCTTAATGTTAAATTGCGACATTAATGATAAAATCTGTTAGATACACTTATACGAGGGTCGTTCAATAAATAAGGTGAAATTTTCGGTATAAGGACATCTACGAGGGTCATTCAATAAATAAGGTGAATTTTTCGGTATAAGGACACCTACGAGGGTCATTCAATAAATAAGGTGAATTTTTCGGTATAAGGACACCTACGAGGGTCATTCAATAAATAAGGTGAATTTTTCGGTATAAGGACACCTACGAGGGTCATTCAATAAATAAGGTGAATTTTTCGGTATAAGGACACCTACGAGGGTCATTCAATAAATAAGGTGAATTTTTCGGTATAAGGACACCTACGAAGGTCATTCAATAAATAAGGTGAATTTTTTGGTATAAGGACACCTACGAGGGTCATTCAATAAATAAGGGGAATTTTTCGGTATAAGGACATCTACGAGGGTTATTCAATAAATAAGGTGAATTTTTCGGTGTAAGGACATCTACAAGGGTCATTCAATAAATAAGGTGAATTTTTCGGTATAAGAACACCTACGAGGGTCATTCAATAAATAAGGTGAATTTTTCGGCATAAGGACACCTACGAGGGTCATTCAATAAATAAGGTGAATTTTTCGGTATAAGGACTTCTAATACAGATAGACGCTTACTTTTCTTTTTTCAACGTAGTCTCCCAGCAGTGTCACACACTTTCCCATCTGTGCACAAGCTTCCGTGTTCCCCCAGTGTAAAAATATTTAAACTGATATCTCAGCCAATCGCTCACAGCACTTTTGACTTCATCGTCACTTTTAAGCTTCGTGCCTCTCGTGAACGCTTTCAAAGGAATTAAACAGGTGAAAGTCTGAAGGGGCAAGGTCTGGACTATAAGGGGGATGAGTGAGCAGTTCCCAGCCCAGCTCGTTGATGGTCTGCACCGTCTGGGCTGCTGTGTGAGGCCTTATGTTGTCTTGATGCAAGACGACTGCATGTGACTGATGACCCCTGCGTTTTTTCCACAGATAGGTTCAAAGTCCTTGCAATATCATTCACTGTCACCCTTCTGTCAGACTGAATGAGGTCATTGACTGATTCGATCACCTCAGGAGACCTTGTGGTGATACCGACCGAACAAAAGCGAGAAACCGGATGTTGGCTCTCTCACAACAAAAAGGCAAATGAATACAAGTCATTGTCGTGCGCATCCGAGTTTGCGCAGATGTTCCGGTTGAAAAATAAAAATTAACCAAATATCAAATTTCTATTTCGCGAGCCTACGCGAATTTTATTTACCAGCCAATGGGAAGCCCGGAATCAAATACGAGTGTGAAATTCAAAACGAACTTTTGATCCAAAAGGCAGATATAAAAAGCGGAGACAAAAAGCATCATCAGACACAAAGACTCACAGGATAGAGTTACCTGCCTCCCCTTGACTTAAGTCGAGCAGCTACTATGATCACCACTTTCCTTCTCCCTGTCTCAAAAGCACTTATTGACCTCAGGAGTGACCTCTTCAAAGACATTCCACACAAACCAACTTACTGACTTACTGACCTTAGAAGTGGCAACTTCTAAATGAACATTCTTTACCTACAAGACGCCACCACACTCCTAAGCCTTTAATCTTTCAGCTCATTCTTTTCCATGAACATTCTAACCTCCGTTGGACCTTTATTTCAAGTATTGCTTTAATTGTAAAACATTAATTGAAATGTGTATATATATAAATGTTATTTTATACTCAAATTGCCTTTCTTGATTGATAATCATTTTATGAATCATAGTGGGCTATCTTCCCACAAGACCAAATTCCGTTAGCCTGCACGGTATACAATTACCCTTCACTAGAACGGAATCCTACAACTAGAAAAAGAATAAAAAAAGATAAGATACCCGCTAGAACCTCACTTCTGTAGGCCTCCCAGGCCTGTCTTCATCATCGACACGGCTCCGTTCTTCTTTAAACAATTTAGCCCACTTGTAAACATTATTTGGCTGAAATGTGTGGAACCATATACAGTTGACATTCTCCTATGAATTTCAACTGGTTTGCACCCTTTAGCAATCAAAAACTTGATAACTGGCCTCTGTTCAATCCTGGGGCATACTTCCTGGTCGGCCATTTTTTTTAATCTCCAAAACTCAGATTTTTTTTTCAATCTGAAAAAAAAAATCCCTTTGAAAAAGAAGTAAAGAAAAAAAAATTAAAAAAGTATGCTTCTATCTGTATTAGAAGTCATTACACCGAAAACTTCACCTTATTTATTGAATGATCCTCGTAGAAGTCCTTAATACCGAAAAATTCACCTTATTTATTGAATGACCCTCGTAGGAGTTCTTATACAGAAAACTTCATCTTATTCATTGAATGACCCTCGTAGAAGTTCTTATACACAAAGCTTCACCTTATTTATTGAATGACCCTCGTAGGTGTCTTTATACCGAAAACTTCACCTTATTTATTGAATGACCCTCGTAGAAGTCCCTATACCGAAAACTTCACCTTATTTATTGAATGACCCTCGTAGAAGTCCTTATACCGAAAACTTCACCTTATTTATTGAATGACCCTCGTAGATGTCCTTATACCGAAAAGTTCACCTTATTTATTGAATGACCCTCGTAGAGGTCCTTATACCGAAAACTTCACCTCATTTATTGAATGACCCTCGTAGAAGTCCTTATACAGAAACATTCACCTTATTTATTGAATGACTCTCATAGAAGTCCTTATACCGAAAACTTCACCTTATTTATTGAATGACTCTCATAGACGTCCTTATACCGAAAACTTCACCTTATTTATTGAATGACCCTCGTAGATGTCCTTATACCGAAAACTTCACCTTATTTATTGAATGACCCTCGTATGTACAAGAAATATCTATTTCTGTCTGGTAATTCACAAGTTTATGGGTCCTTTCTGTTTTCGATAGAGATTCATATTAAATCGATCCAAACTCTAAAAAACGTTTTCTGACAATGCAACAATCACATATTCGATATATTTTAGGGAAGCCTAGTATTCCATTAGACCTAACTTCTTTTTTTTTTTTACATCAAAAGTATCAAGCAATTAACATTTTTGGCAAAGTAAATTCATAGAAATTCATGATAAAATGATCTGACCATTTCGACTTCTTAAGTAGCTGCAAACAGACTCTAGATTTAATCCATTAATGAAATTTGCCTACGTGAGATTTCCTGACTCATTGGGGAAAACCCTTAAAGTAACAGGACTTACCCCAAAAACACGATACCTAAAGTTTAAAATTAATTTTAAAAAAATGAAAAATCTTTCTTGAAGATTTTATTTTAATTTCAAGTTAATAGATTAAATTTAATATTTCCAATGATTGAAATATTTTGTTATATTTCAAAAACTATTCTTTTTTGTTGTAAAAATAACTGATTAGAGCTCTTTGTAACCAATTTTCATCGAAATGTATTACAAAAATCTTCCCAAAATAAAATATTCTCTTCTGAAACTTTATTTGATGAAGATTAGTTGAATTAAAGTATAATTAATCTGATTTTTAAAAAAAAAACATTATCTATTTGAAGTTTAAAATATCGTAAAGATGTGTTTTTAAAATAAGCTCAAACTCTGCTTTGAATCAACAGTTGCTTTGTTTACATGATTGACAAATGACAAAAAAGTGATTTATTGTTTTTCTGAAGTTTTTATTAAAATCCGTCACTTATTTGAATTTTGGAATAATTTTGCAAATCAATGTGAGAATTAGGATCATCAACACACTTCGTGGCAAGTTGATCTACACCAGTGCTACTCAAAGTGCGAAACGCATACCGTCGCCGGTACGCGAGCCATCGTCTACAGGTACGCGGGAATTTTTTCCAGAAAACAATAGTAAAACTCTATGCCACGAGAGACTGCCAGGATATTTGACTCGTTTTAGTTTGTTTTTTTTTTTTGTTTTTTTTTTTTACATTTCCATTTTCGTTTCATATCATTATGGCTACATTGTTCATTTACTAACTCATGTTAAAAGTTATTGCTATCCAACTAAGGAATGCGATATAATGAACAGCAAAACAGTGAACTGAATACGCATCAGACTTTGTTCCATTCATATATCCACAAATTTTATTATTTTTCAGAAGATTAATGTCATTTATTAAATTCAAATTGCTTACGAAGTATTAACTTTAAATATTTTTTCTGGATTTTTAAAAATATATACCCTCGATACCAGTGGCCCTAACTAATATAGCACAAATATGGTACCTGTCAATGGCACACAGGGGAGACATGTTACGTCAATGCTCTTAGAATGAACAAGATACCATGTATAGTCTCAAATACATGATAGTCTCAAAGTGCCATACGTGATACACGCTTGGGTGATCATGTCTCGAAAGAGACATGACTGACTGGGCAGAAGATGTATCCCGCAGTAGATTACCATTACTTTCTACGGTAGACTGGTTGCCAACCAAGGCTATAGAACCCAATCTGTCCTGTTATTGGACTCATAGCTAGAGGAGGAAGAAATGTATTATATTATTAAGTAGTAATTAATGGGGGTTCAGTTTATTACTTCATAACAATAAAAAAAACCATCCCCGTTGTGGTGCAATGGATAAAAAAAAAAAAAGAAAAGAAAGCACTGGCAACCTACTGCGGGATAATCTTCTGCCCAGTCAGTCATGTCTGTTTCGAGACATGATCGCCAAAAGCCTGTATCACGAATGGCATTTAACTGACTGACTGAATATAATAATTGGAGACATGATTAAGACTACTACTGGACATAAAGTAGGGGATCAGTTCTATATTGATATGAAGTAATAAACTGATCCCCCACTAATTATTGCTTAATAATATAATACATCTTTTTCCCCCTTAAGCAATGAGTCAAATAACGGGACAGATTGGGTTCTATAGCCTTGGTCAGCAACTAGTCTACCGCAGAAAGCAATGGCAACCTACTGCGGGATAATCTTCTGCCCAGTCAGTCATGTCTCTTTCGAGACCTGATTCCCCAAGCGTGTATCCCGTATGGCACTTAACTGACTGACTGAATATAATAGTTGGAGACATGATTCAGATTTCTACTGGTCATCAAATGGGGGATGGTTTTTCTATTGTTATGAAGTAATAAACTGACCCCATTAATTACTACTTAATAGCCAAGAAGTCGGATCAAACGACGGTTTTTCTTATCAGGTGGGAGCGCAGGTTCGAATCCTACCGCAAAGTGCATATTTTTTCCTTAATATTTCTTTAGTATTCGGATTGGTAGTTGAAAATAAGTATATCCTTTAATAAATAAACGGGGCGTCTGCTCCAATTTGGATAACCACTAAGAACAATGTTCAAGTCATTTAAACAATGTTTATTACAACTATCACAATGCTGGAGAGCACGAAATTTTACTCTGATTTTTTTATGCTTTAGCAGATAGACATAACGTACTATTTAAACTGGAGTACTGCTGCCATTTATGGTCAGGTGCCCCTGCCGTTCTCCTCAGTGTTCTTGACAAGCTCCAAAGGAGAGTCTGTAATGTGATAGGTACTGATCTGGCGACTCGACTGCAGCCACTTCCCCATCGTCGAATAGTGGCCTCCCTTTGTCTGTTCTATAAATACTTTCATGGCTTCTGCTCAGACGAACTTAAGTCACTGATGCCTCCTCAACAGGTGTTTACTCGTGCAACCAGACTGGCATCTGGGTCCCACCCATTCACAGTCAGGTTAGCCAAATGCAGACGACAATTCTACTCCTGCAGCTTCTTCTCTCGCACTTCCCGCCTGTGGAACTCACTCCCGTATTCTTGCTTTCCTGACGGCTACAACCTCCAGAAATTTAAATGCAAAGTTAATACTCATCTACTAACCACTGGCCTCTAGCTCTCTCCCCTCCCCTGTATAACCTTCCCTTTCTCTCCTCCTATGTATCTGTCATCGCACCTTCTTTCTCAGCTTTCTATTGTTCCTTTCTAACTAGCTTGTACTCCTCACTCTTTTCTAATTAATCTTTTTACATTTATGTAACCCCCTGCACATCAGTGGCGTTTCCGCCTTGCTCGGGGTGAAATGATTAAAAAAAAAAAAAATCAAAATCGGGCATCTACTTGAATTTATTGTAGCATTTAATTCACGCCATGAAATACCGTGGTCTGAATACAATTTAGACTGGGTTCACCCTAATAAATACCAAAGTAGGTTTTATACTAGGTGTCACCTCAGAATGTCAAATAACCTAGTACTCTTGAAGGTTGACTGAGAAGGTAACTTCAAAGCCGTGGGGAATATCGGTTGGTGAAACAATCTAGATGAGGACCCAAAACCAGCTATGCATACGCAAGAAAACTTGAAAACAGATAGTTATATAAACGTCCAACCCACTAGGGGAGAGACAAAATTACTCATATCATCGAAATAAGATCGAACGTTCGAAGAAATACCCGAAACCATATATCATCGTTTCGGCTGACGTTAATTTGGTGGAGTCCAGAAGTGAATGAATAATTATTTTATGTATCGGCAATTTAGATTCGCATTCTAATCAGAGATGACGATAGTAGTGGAACGGATATCGGCGTGGAAAATGAAATCAGCGATTTGAGTTCAAATTCCGATCGAATCTACGGCGTCTACTTTGGCATAAATGTCCTTGAGAAAGGTAGAAATTCATCTTTTTTTAACCCTAGCTATGGGTTAAATAACAGAATAGGTTAGGCTTTCTGAACCTGAATTGCTACCAGTCAAAGAGAAGGAAAATTCAGAATTCTTCTCGGTAATTCATATATCAGTCAGTTAAGTGCCATACGTGATATACGCTTTGGGCGATCATGTCCGTTGTGGTGCAGTGGATATCGACTCGGAACGACAAATTAGGGTGCAGTTGAAATCCTTGCATTCACTTACGCACAAATACCCTTGGAAAAGGTATTAATCCGTCTCTTCCCTCTAGTTATGGGTTAAATAACAGGACAGATTGGGTTCTATAGCCTTGGCTGACAATCAGTGTACCGCAGGAAGTAATGGCAATCTAGTGCGGGATAATCTTCTGCCCAGTTAGTCATGTCTCTTTCCAGACATGATCGCCCAAAGTGTGTATAACTTATGACACTTAACTGACTGAATGTTCTGACTCTCTTTTTCTCCATTGTTCTTCTTCTTCTGACATTTAAGTTTTCATCTTTCCAACATTCTTCTTTACTTTCGCTCTCTCTTTTTCTCTCTCGGCTTCTCTCTTCTTTTCCTTTTGATCGCATTTTATTTTTCTTCCTCTCGTCATTTTTATTTTCTTCTTTCTACTTCTTCATCTTTTCCTTCACCTTCTTCTTTTTAATTTTCTTCCTCTTCCCTTTTTTGTCATTTGTTTTTACTTTTCTTCTTCTCATCATCGTTCATTTTTCTTTTCTTTTTTATATGCTTCTTTTTAGCATTTTTATTTTTATTTTGTTCACCATTATTTCCTTCCCACTCTCTTTCTTCTTCTTCTTCTTCTTCTTCTTCTTCTTCTTCTTCTTCTTCGCTTTTTTACTCCTTTTATAACTTTTATCTTTCTTTTCGTCCTTCTTTTTCCTCACCTCATCTTCTTATCTCGATTATTCAAGTCCTGGGTATGACGGTAAACTGCATTCGGCAGCAAAGCTTTTGATTAGGAGGTTGTGAGGAGCATGGAACCACCTCTTAATTGCTGTTGTTCCAAGGTTCACCCTGACCCGGAGTGCTAGCAAGGCCTCTGATTGGAAGGTTGTGAGGAGCATGGAACCACCTCTTAATTGCTGTTGTTCCAAGGTTCACCCTGACCCGGAGTGCTAGCAATGCCTCTGATTGGAAGGTTGTGAGGAGCATGGAACCACCTCTTAATTGCTGTTGTTCCAAGGTTCACCCTGACCCGGAGTGCTAGCAAGGCCTCTGATTGGAAGGTTGTGAGGAGCATGGAACCACCTCTTAATTGCTGTTGTTCCAAGGTTCACCCTGACCCGGAGTGCTAGCAATGCATCTGATTGGAAGGTTGTGAGGAGCATGGAACCACCTCTTAATTGCTGTTGTTCCAAGGTTCACCCTGACCCGGAGTGCTAGCAATGCATCTGATTGGAAGGTTGTGAGGAGCATGGAACCACCTCTTAATTGCTGTTGTTCCAAGGTTCACCCTGACCCGGAGTGCTAGCAAGGCCTCTGATTGGAAGGTTGTGAGGAGCATGGAACCACCTCTTAATTGCTGTTGTTCCAAGGTTCACCCTGACCCGGAGTGCTAGCAATGCCTCTGATTGGAAGGTTGTGAGGAGCATGGAACCACCTCTTAATTGCTGTTGTTCCAAGGTTCACCCTGACCCGGAGTGCTAGCAAGGCCTCTGATTGGAAGGTTGTGAGGAGCATGGAACCACCTCTTAATTGCTGTTGTTCCAAGGTTCACCCTGACCCGGAGTGCTAGCAATGCCTCTGATTGGAAGGTTGTGAGGAGCAGGGAACCACCTCTTAATTGCTGTTGTTCCAAGGTTCACCCTGACCCGGAGTGCTAGCAAGGCCTCTGATTGGAAGGTTGTGAGGAGCATGGAACCACCTCTTAATTGCTGTTGTTCCAAGGTTCACCCTGACCCGGAGTGCTAGCAATGCCTCTGATTGGAAGGTTGTGAGGAGCATGGAACCACCTCTTAATTGCTGTTGTTCCAAGGTTCACCCTGACCCGGAGTGCTAGCAATGCATCTGATTGGAAGGTTGTGAGGAGCATGGAACCACCTCTTAATTGCTGTTGTTCCAAGGTTCACCCTGACCCGGAGTGCTAGCAAGGCCTCTGATTGGAAGGTTGTGAGGAGCATGGAACCACCTCTTAATTGCTGTTGTTCCAAGGTTCACCCTGACCCGGAGTGCTAGCAATGCATCTGATTGGAAGGTTGTGAGGAGCATGGAACCACCTCTTAATTGCTGTTGTTCCAAGGTTCACCCTGACCCGGAGTGCTAGCAATGCCTCTGATTGGAAGGTTGTGAGGAGCATGGAACCACCTCTTAATTGCTGTTGTTCCAAGGTTCACCCTGACCCGAAGTGGTAGCAAGGCCTCTGTTTGGGTGGTTGTGAGGAGCATGGAACCACCTCTTAATTGCTGTTGTTCCCAGGTCCACCCTGACCCGAAGTGGTAGCAAGGCCTCTGATTTGGAGGTTGTGAGGAGCATGGAACCACCTCTTAATTGCTGTTGTTCCCAGGTCCACCCTGACCCGAAGTGGTAGCAAGGCCTCTGATTGGGAGGTTGTGAGGAGTATGGAACCACCTCTTAATTGCTGTTGATCCCAGTTTCACTCTGACCCGGAGTGGTAGACCTGTTAGGGTCCCAGCTATGGGTAAATAGTTAATCCCCAAATTGGGGTAAAAACACTATGAAAGTATAAAAATAGACCTTTATAGAAATATAGACACCAAAATAGACTTTTATAGAAAAAAAATATTTCCAGCAATACATTTTTGAATACAAAACTAGAAGATATCTTCCGCTTTCTAAAATATTTTAAGGAACGGTCAGGTCACACTAAGATAAACCACACATACAAGCAGACTGATATCATCAGACCAAAATGGCCCCAACTAGAACACACACACACACACACACACACACACACACACACACACACACACACACACAGAGCAGCAGCAGCAGCAGAAGACAGCCAGCAAGGAACAGCCATTCTTTGAAAGGCCGAGAACACACTCGGACAGACAAAAGCTTCTCTGCCATTCTGAAGATGAAATTTTGATCTCGAAATATTAATGTTTATTAAATAGGTAATACACAAAAACTTTTTTACCTTTCTTTATTTTACTCAACGCATTGTGACAGCCTTCAAGACATAACCCATATAACAATTTTTTTAAATTTTTCATCAAAATCTGATTAAATCAACCTTCTCACTATAACCGAACATTTTAAAAAATAGCCTAACACCCCACCTTTTTGGCATTAAATAACCCACAGAGGTGTTGATATGCCGTTAAACAAAACTCAAACTCAAACTCAAACTCGATTATTCACTGGTTTCTTTTTCTTTTTTCTTCCATTTTCTTATTTACTCTTCTTCCTTTGCATTTCCTCTCCTTTTTCTTCTTTTTTTCATTCTCATTCTTCTTTTCTTTATTTATTCAAGATCAGCTTTACCCTTTTCCTTCTTTTTAATTCTTTCTTCTTCATCTTCTTGCCCACCTTTTACCATTGTTAATATTATATATCTTTTTCTTCTTCTTCTTCTTCTTTTTCTTCACCTCCTCCTCCTTCTTCTTCTTCTTCTTCTTCTTCTAATCTGTTTTTTCTCGTTGTCATTAACATGTCTTTCCTCCTTCCTCCTCTTCTTCTTCTCTATCTTCTTTTTTCTAATCCTCCTGCTTATTATCTTCATCTTCTCTATTTTTCTTCTTCTTCTTCTTCTTCTTCTTCTTCTTCTTCTTCTTCTTCTAATCTGTCTTTTTCGTTGTCATTAACATGTCTATCTTCTTCTTCTTCTTCTTCTTCTTCTTCTTCTTCTTCTTCTTCTCTCTCTCATCCTCCTCCTTGCCCACCGCCTCCTCCTCCTCCTTCTTCTGCTTCTAATCTGTCTTTTTTCGTTCTCATTAACATATCTTTCCTCCTCCTCCTCCTTCTTTTTATTCCTCTTCTTTTCTATCTTCTTCTTCTTTTTCTTCTTCTTCTAATCTGTCTTTTCTCGTTGTCATTAACATGTTTATCCTCCTTTCTCTTCTTCTTCTCCATCTTCATCATCTTCTTCTTTTTCTCCTCCCCCTCCTCCTTTTTCTTCTCTATCTTCTTCTTCTATTTTCTGCTCCTTCTCCTACTCGTTCTTCTCTATTTTCTTCTTCTTTTTCTCCTCCTCCTTCATCTAATCTCTCGTTTCTCGTTGTCATAAACATGTTTTTCCTCCTTTCTCTTTTTCCTCTTCTTTTCTTCTTTTTCTCTTCCTCCTTCTTCTTCTTCTCCTTCTTCTTCTAATCTGTCTTTTCTCGTTGTCATTAACATATATTTCCTCCCTTCTCTTCTTCCTCTTCTTCTCTATCTTCTTTTTTCCTCCTCATTATCCTCTTCCTCCTTCTTCTTCTAATCTTTCTTTTCTCGTTGTTATTAACATGTCTTTCCTCCTATCCCTTCTTCTTCTCTATCTTCTTCTTTATCTCCTCCACCTCCTCCTCCTTCTTCTTCCTCTTCTAATCTTTCTTTTCTCGTTGTTATTAACATGTCTTTCCTCCTATCCTTTCTTCTTCACTATCTTCTTTTTCCTCCTCTTCCTTCTTCTTCTCTACCTTCTTCTTCTTTATCTCCTCCTCCTTCTTCTTCTTCTAATCTTTCTTTTCTCGTTGTTATTAACATGCCTTTCCTCCTATCCTTTCTTCTTTTCTATCTTCTTCTTTTTCTCCTCCTCCTCCTCCTCTTCTTCTCTATCTTCTTTTTCTTTTTCTTCTTCTTCTTTATCGCCTCCTCCTCCTTCTTCTAAGCTGTCTTTTCTCGTTGTCATTACCATATCGTTCCTTCTTCTTCTTCTTCTTCTTCTTCTTCTTCCTTCCTCTCTCTCTCTCTCTCTCTCTCTCTCTCTCTCTCTGTATTCGCCCTCAGTTTCGCAGCCGCCATTTTCTTTCTTGGTTCCAGGTCACTGCACGTGCACGACATTAAGCATTTATTTTTTAATGTCTCTCCGCTAACAAAACGTGCTTTTCGGGGCGTAACTGGCTCCCTTCTCGTGTGACACGGACGAAGATGGTAGGAAAAGAGACAAGCTGCTCTGGGTTGGGGTGTTATCTGGACGGTCATCATGAAACTTTCATTTTATGCTGATGCCTAAATGAGTGTCATCGGTGACACGAATTAGGACGTACACAACAAAATAAATAATAGAACACAATAAAAAAGAAAGAAGACACACAAGTCACACAAGACACACAAGACACACAAGAGTTTCTATTGAAGTCGAGATTCCAGCGAATTTTTTATCCAATTTCATATTAGGAATGTAAAAAACATTAACTACAAGAAAAATTAATGCAGGATCATCAGTCAGTTAGGTACCATTACTGATACACACTTGGGTGATCATGTCTCGACTGGCATGTCAGAAGATTTTCCCTCAGTGGGTTGCCATTACTTTCTGCGGTAGACTGGTTGCCAGTGTATCAGGTATGGTACTTAAATGACTGATCTGGATAAAAGAATTGAACAGCAGGACAGAGTGGGTTCTATAGCCTTCGTTGTCAACCAGTCTATGGCAGAACGTAATGGAAAGAGACATGATCGGCCAAGCGTGTATCACGTATGGCACTTAACTGACTGATTTGCATAAAAGAATTAAACAGCAGGACAGATTGGGTTCTATAGACTTCGTTGTCAACCAGCCTACCGCAGAAAGTAATAGAAAGAGACATGATCGCCTAAGCGTGTATCTCGTATGGCACTTAACTGACTGATTTGCATAAAAGAATTGAACAGCAGGACAGATTGAGTTCTATAGCCTTCGTTGTCAACCAGTCTACCGCTGAAAGTAATGGAAAGAGACATGATCGTCAAGCGTGTATCACGTATGGCACTTAACTGATTGATTTGCATAAAAGAATTGAACAGCAGGGCAAATTGGGTTCTATAGCCTTCGTTGTCAACCAGTCTACCACAGAAAGTAATAGAAAAAGACATGATCTCCCAAGCGTGTGTCACGTACGGCACTTAACTGACTGAGTAACTGACTGAATCTAAGCACAGACGAACTCTATCTTTTGCTTAAAAGACATAACCTTTTGGATGTTGACATGACGACATTTTTTCTGTTAATATATTAGGCAAAATAAATTAAAAATGTGAAGAAAAAGAATTTCTTATTCTTCATTTCGCTTTTATCAGGACTGGTTTATTCCCCTGAGAATAAAATGGCTTCAAACGATAGCTCTGTCGAGGCTGCCTTAAGATCTGTCACTTAAGTGCATACGTGATACACGCTTGGACGATCATGTCTCTTTCAAGAGATAATCGACTGAGCAGAAGATTTTCTAGCAATAGGTTGCTATTACTTCTTCCGGTAAACTGGTTACCAACCAAGGCTGTAGAACCCAATCTTTCCGGCTATTTAACCAATAGCTGGAGGGAGAAGGGACGGATTAATACTTTTCCAATGTTACTTGCATGTAAATAACTGAAAAGAATTGAACTGGAAATCGAACTCCGTTTTCTCGTTCCGAGACAAATACACGACACCATAACTCAACCTAACGGGCCCAATTTGTTCAAATAGGCTTTAACCCTAGAACACTAACCATCAATTAAAGTTACACGACTAGGAACCATCGGCAATAATACCCGATTTTGAAAATATAAAAAATATTAAATATAAATCTTTATTTGAAATATTTTACTTGCAGGCACTTCAAAATTCGTACTTTGAGGTAACATTAATAGTAACTGAAAAACATATTATTTAGGTAAGAAAATCAGGTACTGAATTAATTAAATTATAATTCAAACGGCGTCATTTGCGCTGGGTAGTGGATATCGGCTCGGAACGAGAAACCGGGGAGCCGAGTTCGAATTCCAGCTGAATCCATTGTATTCACTTACGCGCAAATACCCTTGGGAAAGGTATTAATCCGTCTATTCCTTCCAGTTATGGGTTAAATAACAGGACAGATTGGGTTCTATAGCCTTGGTCGGCAACCAGTCTACCGCAGAAAGCAATGGCAACCTACTGCGGGATAATCTTCTTCCTTCCAGTTATGGGTTAAATAACAGGACAGATTGGGTCGGCAACCAGTCTACCGCAGAAAGCAATGGCAACCTACTGCGGGATAATTTCTTCCTTCCAGTTATGGGTTAAATAACAGGACAGATTGGGTCGGCAACCAGTCTACCGCAGAAAGCAATGGCAACCTACTGCGGGATAATCTTCTGCCCAGTCAGTCATGTCTCTTTCGAGACATGATCGCCCAAGCGTGTATCACGTATGGCACCTAAACTGACTATATACCCATGGTTAATGTTCTCTTGTTAACATTTAAATTTTTGAAGATCTTAGTTACATTAAAAATGATTTGTTGACGTTTTCGGGTACAAAATAAAGCTGGCAGATATAGATTCGTAGACGTCCCAACAAAAAATTCCTGGGTATGACGATAAGCTACATATGGCAGAAATACCTTTGATCAGTAGGTTGGTGTTTTGAGAAGGCAGGTATCACTTCTTAATTTCTGTTGCTTCCAGATCCGGATTTGTAGCACATTTTAGGATCTCAGTTTCGGGCAATCACTATTTATTTTAGTAAACGCCCTGGGTATCCCAGAGCGTCCAGTCAAATAAGGGTATTCTCTATCTTACATATTTATATGTCTACCATACATCCTTGCTTTAAATATTCCTGCCACATTTGGTTTGATCCTTTTTTTTCTAAGTATTTAGAAATTCTTCATGAAAGCCAAAGAAAAATCTGCAATGTTATTGGTCTTGACCTGGGATTTCGGTTTCACTCCTTTTCTTACCGCGGTAACGTAGCTTCCCTGTGTATTTTCTATAAATACTTTCATGGTAATTTTTCTGGTGGACTTTCCTTTTTGCTACTTAAGCTTTATGGATATAAGCGCAGTACTTGACTGGCGGTAAGGTCTCATCATTTTACAGTTAAACTTGCTACATGTAACTGTAAGTTCTATGCTAACAGTTTCTCCTATCGCACTTGTGGAATTATTTTCCGGCTTCTTCCACCCAGACAACCTCGATCATCAAAAACTTAAATTTCAATCGTTATCTTGGGTTTTCTTACTTCTTGTTCTAATATCGTCCTCTCTTAACCCTGGAACACTAACAATCAATTAAAGTTATATAGTTTCGAATTTGCACGAGATACTAGATTAGCAACTAGGTCCCACCCTTTTACAGAGAAACCGATAAAATGGAACCGAAACTTCTACTCCAACAGTTTCTTTCCTCGCACTTCCCGACTGTGGAATTCCCTTCCACACGATTGCTTCCCCGACGGCTACAATCTCCAGGAGTTTAAATGTAAAGTCAATAGACACCTCCGAACACACTAACCTGCTCCCATTCCTCCTGACATTCCCTATGTCTAACCACTCCTTCTCTTTACCTTCCCCTATGTAGCCCCATGCGCAATAGTGGCAGTGGAATGCCTTGCTTGGGGTGAGATGATTAAAAAAAAAAATACCACTACTAACCATTGGTAATCATACCCGATTTTGATAATCTCAAAAATATTATTAAATCGAAGACAGCTTCATGCTATTATCATCATAATAATATAATATTATCATCATAATAATATAATATTATCATCATAATAATAAAATTGACACAACCCTGGCCACTAACATTATCCTTGTTACTCTTTTATATCCCTGTCATTATCAATGTAATTATAGCATAATTTTCATCTTTATTGATAAAATGTTAATATCTTTGTTATTAACCAATGGTTAATTTTTTTTTTTTTTTCAATTGGAGTAGATAGACAAAACTATCGTCCGGTTCACACTCCACCCACGTCTATTGAACAGGTGAAGAAACTCATCCCTTGTTTCCTGTTTAGGATGTGGTTTCCGGTTTTTCTCTTTTCCAGTTTTTTCACTCTTACGTAGCCCCCTGCGCATCAGTGGCGTTTTTCGCCTTGCTTGGGGTGATATGATTAAAAAAAAAAATCTTTATTTGAAATATTTTACATGCAGATACGTCAAACCTCGTACGTCGAGTTAAAATTAATAGGAACTGAAAAACATTATTTAGGTAAAAAAATCAGGTACTGAAAATGGTAATTAAAAAGAGGAAAAGTTTGTGTTAGGTACTATATAGGATGTGCGTTGTGGTCCAGTGGATATCGACTCGGAACGAGAAATCGGAGAGCCGAGTTCGAATTCCAGTTGAATTCGTTGCAACCATATACGCACAAATGCCCTTGGGAAAGGTATTAATCCTTCTCTTCGCTCCAGCTATAGATCATATAACAAGACCGATTTGGTTCTATAGCCTTGGTTGGCAACCAGTCTACTGCAGAAAGCAATGGCAATCTACTGCGGGATAATCTTCTGCCCAGTCAGTCATGTCTCTTTCGAGACATGATCGCCAAAACGTGTATTACGTATGGGACTTAACTGACTGAATATAATAGTTGGAGACATGATTAAGGCTTCTACTGGGCATAAAGTGGGGGATCAATTTTTTTATTGTTATGAAGTAATAAACTGATCCCCCAGTAATAATATATAATACATTTCTTTCCCCTTTAGCTATGAGTCAAATAACATCACAAATTGGGTTCTATAGCCTTGGTCGGCAACCAGTCTACCGCAGAAAGCAATGGCAACCTACTGCGGGATAATCATCTGCCCAGTCAGTCATGTCACTTTTGAGACATGATCGCCCAAGCGTGTATCACGTATGGCACTTAACTGACTGACTGAATAAAATAGTTGGGAATATAATTAAGACTACTACTGGACATAAAGTAGGGGATCAGTTCTATATTGATATGAAGTAATAAACTGATCTCCCCTTAAATATTACTTAATAATATAATACATCTTTTTCCCCTTAAGCAATGAGTCAAATAACAGGACAGATTGGGTTCTATAGCCTTGGTCGACAACCAGTCTACCGCAGAAAGCAATGGCAACCTACTGCGGGATAATCTTCTGCCCAGTCAGTCATGTCTCTTTCGAGACATGATCGCCCAAGCGTGTATCACGTATGGCACTTAACTGACTGACTATATAGGCATAGTTAGTGTTCTAGGGTTAAAAAGTGCTCATTACAACACATATCCTAGATCAGATTTGTGTGCGTATATATATATTCTAAACATATACTGTTAAATATAAGAGACAATGAATGTCTATTATGTTTATGTTTATCTATTATGGTGGATGTTATTGTGTTACCATCCTTATAACCTCTCTGAAGATGGCTCATGTGAGCCGAAAGCTTAGAACCATCTTAATAAAAAATTATCAAAATGGAGAATTTTGTTTTTGTTTTCAACTGAAATTAAATACGATGTTTAGAATGGCTCATGATTAAACATAACAGACATTCATTGTCACTTATATTTAACAGTATATGTCTAGAAAATTATCTGATGCCTTGATACATTATATATATATATATATATATCTTCTCTTTCTCTTCTCTCTCTTTTCTCTTTCT
>JBBBDQ010002104.1:1000000-1015000 GCA_037127315.1 Ascarosepion bandense
TGTATTTAGTCAGTCAGTTAAGTGCCGTACGTGATACACGCTTGGGCGATCATATCTCGATAGAGACATGACTGAATGGGCAGAAGATTATCCCGCAGTAGATTGCCATTACATTTTGCGGTAGACTGGTTGCCAGCCAAGGCTATAGAACCCAATCTGTCCTGTTATTTGACTCATAATTAGAGGGGAAAAATGTATTATATTATTAAGTCGTAATTAGTGAAGGACCAGTTTATTACTTCATTATAATAGAAAACCGATCCCCCACTTTATGCCCGGTAGAAGCCTTAATCTTGTCTCCAACTATTGTATTTAGTCAGTCAGTTAAGTGCCGTACGTGATACACGCTTGGGCGATCATATCTCGATAGAGACATGACTGAATGGGCAGAAGATTATCCCGCAGTAGATTGCCATTACATTTTGCGGTAGACTGGTTGCCAGCCAAGGCTATAGAACCCAATCTGTCCTGTTATTTGACTCATAATTAGAGGGGAAAAATGTATTATATTATTAAGTCGTAATTAGTGAAGGACCAGTTTATTACTTCATTATAATAGAAAACCGATCCCCCACTTTATGCCCGGTAGAAGCCTTAATCTTGTCTCCAACTATTGTATTTAGTCAGTCAGTTAAGTGCCGTACGTGATACACGCTTGGGCGATCATATCTCGATAGAGACATGACTGAATGGGCAGAAGATTATCCCGCAGTAGATTGCCATTACATTTTGCGGTAGACTGGTTGCCAGCCAAGGCTATAGGATCCAATTCTTTACTTACTAACATTTTATTTTAGAAAAATGTTGGACTTTGAATGTCTAAGGAGTCACTCGCTTGGAGCTAAGCATTAGTTATGATGGTGGAAGGCGAAAAAGATTCCCTAAAAGACGCGTTACTGATCAAGATTATTTTTAGTGCCAAGAAACAAAACACTTTTTTTAGCTAATTTGGTTTAGCTAAGCTTATGGTGCGAAAATGACAATCGCTCCTAGCCACTATTAGCATGGATCAGGTTAGCCTCACTGGGAGCAAAACACTACACCTCCTTGGCCTACCTCACTCAGCAGACCTCAAGTGGAATGAGTATATCGAATCTATTTCTAAATCCGCTGCTAAGGAGGTCGGTTCTCTATGCATAGCCAGTTTTTCCCGTCTGAATCCATCCTGCACATATATAAATCTACCATCCGCCCGTGCATTGAATACTGCTGCTACATTAGCTAATTTGATGGTGCATATTTGATTTAGCTAATTTCATAGTCGAAAATGACAATCGCTCTTCCCTACCCTCTACCATTAGCATGGATCAGGCTAGCCTCATTGAGAGCAAAACACTGCGCCTTCTCGGCCTCACTCTCTCAGCCTACCTCAAGTGGAATGACTGCATCGAATCCATAGCTAAATATGCTGCTAGTGCCAGGAAGTTTTTCCCGTCTGAATCCATCTTGCACGTATATAAATCTACCATTCGAATAGTGCTGCCATATCTGGTCAAGCCTGAGGCCACATTATGCTGTAGTCTGCGCCAGCTTCTCTCCCACACCTGACGCATATATCGACCGACTGATTCTACTCTAGACCTCTTCTAAGAAAACTCACTAACAAACAAATCATGAACTCACACTACCATAATAGCAAAACTAAACCAGCTAATCAAAAAACACCCAAACCCATCAACATCTCCTTCACTAACATACGTGGCTTACATTCCAAATTTTACAGAGTAGAACCCTTCCTTCAATTAAACTCACCTAACATCCTAGCCCTCTGCGAAACTAACCTTGATTCCTCTATCCTCTCTTCTGAATTCTACGTCCCTGGCTACCTTCCCCTCTTCAGGAAGGACTTCAATGTCCACATTCATGGACTTTGTGTTTACGTCAGCGAACGCCTTCCTCTAGCTAGGGTGATCTCCCTTGAATCCATAGATCATTCTTATATGTGTTTCAGTCTCTCCTTTCTAAGCTCAGTTAGCTATCTGTTTTTTTTTTCTCTGTTGCTACCCATGATCTTCCGATTGTTCCATTCTTGACATCATCTCCAATAATATCGACAAGGCCATTTCCTCCCATCCATTTACCATATATTTGTATTTGGCGGCTTTAACGCTCACCATACCAAGTGGCTGGAGAACTCCATCATAGATATTGCTAGTGTCCATACCATGACTATTTCAATCACTCAGTTCCTTACGCAAATAGTGGAGTTCCCTACGCGTTTCTCTAACAACCCTAATGGCCACGACTCACTACTAGATAGCTGCCCTACCTCCAGCTCTGACTCTTGCAATGTCAAACAACTCTCCCTTCTCGGAAACTCTGACCATACGATAGTTTCCGTTAGCATCTCCTTCCAATCCCACTCAGACCAATCTTACTGCCACGAAAGAGCTGATTGGGACTCGTTCCGGTGATTTCTTGTGTGATGTCCCTTGGAACAAAGTATTTATTTAGCCTTCCCGTTGAAGACTGAGGTCTCCTCAGGCTGGCATCGATGCTTTCATCCCTGCCGGGAAGTTAAGATTTAATCCCACTCACCTCCTGGTTCTTCCCTACCTGCCCGGACGCCATTTCCCCCGAAATCACTTCTTTCGGCTTTTCCGGAGTCACGCGTCGGACCATAACAGACGTCTTTTGTTAATATTGCTCAATAACATGTGCATCAAATGAATTTATAAATATTTAATAATTACCTATATTGCAGTTTCATCAATGAAAGAATGAAGAAAATTTACGGTGATTCGGACGAGTTCATCTTTGCTTCCTTGCCTTGTAAAATTTTGCAAAGTAATAACAACAAAAGAACCATTCTATTTTCATTCGGCAATAAATACTACAAATAGTATGAAATAATATCATTTCTTTTTTTTTTTTTTTTTTAGCAATGAGCGCTTGGTAGAAGGAGGCAAAATTTTAGCGTGTGATATATCATGTAAACATACACCAGTAGTTAGAGTGCTCTAATTTATTACTAAATGAACGATATATATATTAAGTGAACATCCATTCTTGTGTGCATGAAAAGCGATAAATGAAACATTAATAAGAAATCAAACACCTGCACAATAAAATAAAATAAAAAGAAAGAAAAAGAAAATCAACCAATCGCAAGCCAGACCGCTCCCAGAAAATATACCAGGCTCCTTATAAATAAGAAAGGGAACCATGAGCCAACAGCAGAGAAATCCTGCTCCGATGAGTTAGGACATCATAACGGTGTTCTCACGAAACTTCGAACTTTGATTAGCTTTTTTACCTGGTGCTCCTCCAGGAGAATCTAAGCGTGCTATTAAATCGGCATCTCGGTGTCACCCCTTTTACCGTTGCAACAATTAAATGCAACATACTCTTCTACTCTAATAGTTTCTTTGCTCGCACTTTTCGCCTGTGAAACTTCCTTCCGTTTACTTGCTTCCCTTATAGCTACAATCGCCAAAAATTCAAAATGGTTGATGATTAACAAGAAGGTCAATTCTTCCTTGGACGGGTCTTGTTCTCACTTCAGCTGAGTGTATAGCCACCCACTTCAAGAGAAAAACCCTAACAAAACGCTAAAATGAACGGTGAGAAATTCTTTATGACCTTCAGTACCAACACCTCATCGTTGCTTGCATGCTCTGTCCACGATATCCGCAGCACCCTTCTGTAGAATCACATTTCCGCTGCTTCAAGTTTTGTCCTCATTTTCGATGATATTGTCCAGCATTAACTGCCATATTGAAGAACTGACATCACATAGCAATCCACGACTCTCTTCTTTGTTTCTATCGAAATTATCCTGTCTCTTAATACTCCACTCAGTTTCTGGAATGCATCCTTGCGATTTTTGATATCAAGAATATAAATGTATAGAAACGGCTGTGACCAAAAAGTGAGGGGTCAGTTTATATATTGATTGTAATATGGAACTGATCCCCCACTTCATATCCAGTATGCTTCTGTAGAACCACATTTCAGTTGCTTCAAGTTTTCCCTTCATCTTCGATGATATTGTCCAGCATTCACAGCCATATTGAAGAACCGATATCACATAGCAATGCAGTACTCTCTTTGTTTCTAGCGAAATTGTCCTGTTTCTTAATACTCCGCTCAGTTTCTGGAATGCATCCTTGTGATTTTTGATATCAGGAATATAAATGTATAGAAACTGCTGTGACCAAAAAGTGAGGGATCAGTTTATATATTGATTGTAATATGAAACTGATCCCCCACTTTATATGCAGTATGCTTCTGTAGAACCACATTTCCGCTGCTTCTAGTTTTGTCCATATTTTCGAAGATATTGTCCAGTATTAACTGCCGTATTGAAGAACTGACATAGCAATCCAGCACTCTTGTCTTTGTTTGTAGCGAAATTGTCTTGTTTCTTAATACTTTACTCATTTTCTGGAACGCGTCCTTCGCCATGCCAATTTGCCTTCGGATCTCTGTGTCGCATTTTCTGTCTCCTATTAGAACATTTCCTAGAATATTAAAAATATGATGGACCGAACTAAAGAAATAACTGATCCATTACTGGGATTAGTTTTTAATTTTTTGGTACAGTAAAAAATACTTATGATTCCTGCATAAACATTACATTTTTAAAATCCACTCCACGTTGTCGTCACCGGGCCCCACAAAGTTTCAAAAAGCAAAAAATAACATCACGTTTTTGTGATAACGCAAACATTCGGAACACAAAATGCACAAACAGGGACTTTAAATTTAATCAAGTTTCTAGTTTTCTTCGTAATAAAGAGACTATAACATTGATTGACTTAGATTTTTTACGTCTTATCAACCATATTTAAAACTGAAACAAGTTATGGGTTAAATCGTTGTTGTGGAGTTAATTTCGCAGTGGAGGCTAGTATTTGTGCTTTGACTTACATCCATTCATTTTTCTTTCAGTCTACGGTTTCGCTTTAACTGGAAACAACTATTGCTTTTTAGTCTTTCGTGCCAACGTCCAAAAGTCTAAGCTTCAGGACCATGGAAAAGTTTTAAAGCTTTCATTACACCTGGGCAACGCCGGGCTATACTTCTAGTCTTTTATAGTGAAGTGTATGTTTGTTGAAACAGATTAGTTTGATTTGGCCTTGTTAGTAAGATAGCCCACTGTAAGAGGGGTATAAAACAAGAAAATCAAATTGTGTATAGAAACAACAAATTTATATACATATAAATCAATTACGGTTTTTACAAATAAAAGTAATGTATTTTGTTTTATACAAGGTCTTTAAAATGTTCGTAGCAGTTTTTGCAAGAATGAGTTTATGTGTTCGTGGGCAGGAACGTATGTTTATGTATGTGTGAATGATATTGTTAGTAGGATAGTCTTAAATAGTTCCGTTCAGTTATCAAGTCTAAAAAAAGGCATACGGGTGAATCGTGAGAATAAGGAGGTGAGCGAGAAAGATAAAGATAATAATAATAGCGATTGATTGACGTTTGGCGAGGAACGTGTTAATTACGTTCGTCTTTTCTCTCTCACTACAGTCGTCTTGTTCTGTCTTTTTATTTCGTTTTCTGGGGCTCCGGACAGGTCATTTGAGAATTCACTCCCCGATGTGATTCTGGCCTTTCTATTTTGTTTTTAGATATTTCCTGGCTTTCTATTGGCCGAAAAACATTTTGCATCGAGGTGTGAAATTTCGCGAGTTTTGTGTGTGTTAAGCAAAGTTTTTGTAAATTCGTTTATTAAAAACAAATCAATCAGTCAGTGCTTAGCATTTGAATTTTTAAACCTGAACTTGTTTTGTTCACTACACGATACTCAATATTTTAAAATTGTATGTGTATAAAGGTTTTGATGTTTGTAAATACGGATGTCCAAATGCGACATTATCAGAAAATAAGATCGAAATTATAGTAAAATTAAAATTTATTAGTCAGTTTATATCATTTCCACAAACATCTTCGTAAGCTAAAGTACGAAAAATTCTGTAAAATATTGGATTGCTTAAAATGTTTTATTAAATTTGAAAAGTAATAGGTTCTTAATAAATAATTATATAAAAACAAGCGTTCACATTCTATTTTTTCAATTAATTATTACGGTTAACTCCCCCCCCCCTTAGAAATCATAGTTTATCGAGAAATGTGTCAAGACCTCATCAAAACTAGACAACATCTTAAAATCTGTTTTGGGCATTATTTTAAAATAAATGTAAATAATATTTGTTTAAAGTCTTATTAATTAAAATTTAAATCAACTCAGTCAGTAAGTTAATTGCCATACATGATACACACTTGGGAAATCATGGCTCGAAAGAGACATGACTGACTGAGTAGAAGATTATCCCGCAGTAGGTTGCCAGTGCTTTCTGCGGTAGAGTGGTTTCCAGCCAAGGCTATAGAACCCAATCTGTCCTGTTATTTGACTCATTGCTTAAGGGGGAAAAATATATTATATTATTAAGTAGTAATTAGTGGGGGTCAGTTTATTACTTCATAACAATAGAAAACCGATCCCCCACTTTATGACCAGTAGACATCTGAATCATGTCTCCAACTATTATATTCAGTCAGTCAGTTAAGTGCCATACGGTATACACGCTTGGGGAATCAGGTCTCTAAAGAGACATGACTGACTGGGCAGAAGATTATCCCGCAGTAGGTTGCCAGTGCTTTCTTTTTTTTTTTTTTTAATCATATCACCCCAAGCAAGGCGGTAACGCCACTGATGTGCAGGGGGCTACGTAAGGGTAAAAAGAATGGAAAAGAGAAAACCGGAAACCGTATCCTAAACAGAAAACAAGGGATGAGCCTCTTCACCTGTTCAATAGATGTGGGTGGAGTGTGAACCGGGCGATAGTTTGCCGACCAAGGCTATAGAACCCAATCTTTCCTCTTATTTAACCCATAACTGGAGGGAAGAGACGAATTAATACATTTCCCAAGGATATTTGCACGTAAGTGAATACAAGGAATTCAACTGGAATTCGAACTCGGCTCCCCGGTTTCTCGTTCGAAGCCGATATCTACTGCTGCTCAACGCACATCAACTACTTTAAAATCAACTGCTTTTCCTTAACTCGTGTTTCAGAAATAAATGAATATTTTATTTTTGAAAGTTTTTTTTTTTTAAGAGAAATACGTTGCGTTGACGGATTTGTCAATAAAGACAATTTTAATGATTTTACTGGTGATAAAAAGAATAATTGCAGTCAATTTAAATTTAGCTTCAAAATGTCAACTACCATACGTAAGACACGCTTGGGCTATCATGTCTCGAAAGGGACATGACTGACTGGGCAGAAGATTATCCTGCAGTAGGCTGCCATTGCTTTCTCCGGTAGACTGGTTGCCTGCCAAGGCTATAGAACCCAGTCTGTTATATTATTATTCCCATAACTGGAGGTAAGACACGGATTAATACCTTTCCCAAGAGTATTTTCGCGTAAGTGAATTCAAGCAATTTAACTGGAATTCGAACTCGGTTCCTCAATTTTTCGTTCCGAGTCGATATCCACTGCACGACACTCCACACCTACAAATTTTATCTTAAAGTACAGTATACGTTTAAAATACGTTTCATTTTTTTTTTAATTCCTGTTTTTTTTTTGTTTTTTTTTTTGTTAGTGTTTTTATTTCGATTTTTTTTTAATGCAATAAGGTCCCTTTCTGTGGTGGGAATTTCATTAATGTAAATCTAAAATTATTGTAGCTGTTATCGTTGTTGGTACTGAGTGGAAGTTGTGAAAATCTTAAAGTGGGTAGAGGCGATTAGGGGCAAGACTTTTTTTGAGGAGGAGGAGGAGGTCAAACGCAAGCAGCGTCTTCATTTTCATACTACACCCCTATCGTATACATAACTTAGAAATGAGTTTGCGTATAAGTATGTTAATTCCTTAAATTAATCGGAATAATTTTCATTCATAGAAGTGAAGTTCTAATCTATTCTTTTCCTCTTTTCCACTCTCAAGCAGTTGGAAGACAAGACAGGTTAATTTCAAAACAAAATCAAAGGTTTAATACTAACGTCAATACTAGCAGAACAATGTGATTTGTCTGCTCTGATCCCCACCTCTACAAATGCACAAAAAAGAAGCCGAAAATAAAATAATGCAACAAAATCCATAGAAATGTTTACAGGCACAACAGCCGTACAAAAATCAGCTAAAAAATTAATTTATATTTTTAGCAAAGTCTGAACTTACAATCAAAAAGCTACTTTGAAATAATGAAATATTTTTAAATAATATTTATCCATGACCCTAAATGAAAAAAAAAAGAACACGCAGGGGGGGGGGGAAAGTGCTGAAGATCAAATCTCGTCAAAATCAGTGATCAGTTTCAAAATTTTTTAAAGTTTATAAAAGTCGGTGGAGCTAGACAAAATTAAGGAAAGGGTCTGGCCTCTCCCACACACCCCACGTAGAATTGCCACTGATCTAGACGGTACCCACATCTAGCTCCTTGTATTTTTTTCTACGAACATCAATGTAAGACATTTTAATGGCAGAGATAGAATTCACCATTAGCCGAAGCTCGGTCAAAAAGTCAAGTTACCGTATTTAAAAGTAGGTTCTTTCCTCTTCAAAGAAACCAATTCTAAAGCGGATATTACCAACGTGGGGCGTACACCCCACAGGTGGGGGGGAATTTGATTTTTAAGGGGCAATTTGATTTTTTAAGGGGCAATTTGATTTTTTAAGGGGCAATTTGATTCTTTAGGGGGCAATTTGATTGTTAGATGTTTTCCGAATAAAATTCTTTGTGCTTGTGATCTATTAGCCTTAACATTCCAATAAATAAAAATTTAGCAATGTTAAATATATTTCATTCATCATTTGTCTTGGATTTTAAAATTATCATCGATTGCACTGCCACCTGGTGAATAACTTCCATTTTAAAATAATTTTAGAACTTCATTTTGCAAAGTTTCCAAATCCTTCGTATTTTCTGTGTTCATGACATTAAAAAATACTTTTCTGAAGTAAAAGTACAATGATTACTTTGATTAAAAGTATTTTTCTATCTTCTAGATTTCCAAATGGCTGTATTATAATATTATAGCCGATTTTCGCTTATAATATTCTTAGTTGCCATAATTCTTGCATTATCACAATTTATATGTCAAGTTTAAAATAAAAGCTTAAATCGAAGTATTGATGTTTTAAGCATCACCTAAAACGGAGTTCACTTTTTACATAAGAATTATATATCAACATATGGAAGTGGGGGCATCAGGTGATTAAGTGAGGCATGGCCAAAAAAGGTTGGGAAACACTGCTCAAAAGTATTTCAAATCAAAGGGTTAATACTAACGTCAATACTAGCGGAGCAGTGATGTGTCCTTAAAAATCTAAATGAAAAGGAAAACGCAGAGGAGAAAAGTGCTGAAGATCAAATCTTATCAAAATCAGCGATTGATCAGTTTCATAAATTTTTTAAGCTTATTGGGGGCAACAAAAGTGCCAGCCAAAATTCTGGAGAGTTCTTGGCCTTCTCTTTCTTTATGGAAACGCCACTGTTAGTACTGTCTTTATTAAGTGTTATGGTGAAACACACCTATTCTATAGTGAATAGACTCACCCACCTAATTTAAGTAAGAGTAGTAAGAGGAACGAGGTTCAGTCGATGTTGGACGATAGTAGTCGACAGTTAATCGAATACGAAAGTAGTCAGCGACCTGGCAAGATTACACTGCTTAACACATATTATATCAAGTTCCTAATGTTTGTACGTCGAACCTATTAGGACCGACTTTAGCACAAATACTAGCCTCCACTGCTAAAATAAGTACCCAACATTAAAGAAGTAGAATAATTTCCATTTTATGAATTTTATGAAATGTTCTGTATTTTCAGTCAAGTTGATTTTGTAGTCGCATAAACGGATCCTATTAATATTAAATATTAATAAAATTATTAAAACTGATCGAGCCAGAGGGCTCAATGTAATTAAATTTATTTATTTACACAGCCAATATTTATTACATATTTTAAAAAAAAAAAGGAGGTAAAGATCGCGAAAAAGAAAAAGGAAGAAAGAAAAAAGAAAAACGATTCTTGCTGTCGGAACTGTAAGTTGCCACTCAGTGACAAAAGCGAAAAGAGATACAGCGAAACCTATCGTATGCGACTACGCTACTGCCATCAAAATGGGTCGCAAACGACAGGTGGTCGCTCACTAAAGGCTCATAGTCATGACCTGTTTACGCCAGGAACGTATATTCCACTCATTAGAATGTACATATTAAAATTTTACCATGTAATCTGTTAATAAATAAATGAGAACATAAGAAAATGGCCTAACTTTAAAGAAATTTATTCAGCATAATTTATTTAAAAATTTAATAAAAACGTATTTACAACGGTCAACAAGAGACCAAAATATTTATTCGCAAAAATATTTATTAAGTAGACTTAAAAATAAGTATCAGATTTCAGTTTTTATCTTAGAAGTGAGTAATAGCAAAAGGGAATCTCACGATAATACAAGGGTAAAAAAAAAACATACAAAAAACTGACAGCGATCGTGGGTGGGGCTAGAGAAACAGAGAGATAGAGATAGATATACCCAGATAGAAATAGAGTAGATAGATACACAAAAAATTAAAGGAACGAAAGAGATAGACATTTGAGAAAAGAACATAATTGTGATTTTCCCAATCCCTGAATTATCCAAGTCAGACTACTATAACTCCCTTGAATATGTCAAATGCAATACATGTTGTACAAAACAACACCGTGAGGTGAACTCAGGCAATGTACATTTCAACAAGAAATAACAGTTTGATACAACACTACAATAACAAAACAATGAGGAAGTATTCCTGGCTTTGATCAAATCAAAATGAAATAGATTACTCATTTAGTTTCTCCTAATTTAGAAGTTCGCAGTGTACGACCAAAGTGGATTTTTTTTTTTAAGCGGTCGCTTGATCAGTGATTTTCACTCGTTGATGTTAGTCGCTGGTCGTGTTCTGGAAATGGTCGCTCACTAAGGGTCAATTAACATTAGTAAATCGTCCGTACATAGAAAAAGGATCGTTAAAAACAGGTGGTCGCATACGACAGGTTCCGTTTTATATTTATCATTGAATCTCAAACTTTTTTGTACCCATCAACTCCTTTCTCTCTTAATTTTTCTCGATTGATTCTCATGGTAATTAGACTAGAGGTTCTCAACCGGGGGTCCACATGGACCCTTCTGTTTGTTATTGTTATTGACCGATGGGTAAGTATCCAGGTCAAAAGGAAATATAAAAGAAATAAAGCCAAGATGTGAGGCAGATAATGAGTGTTAGTCAAAAGAAATACGAAATAAATAAATCCTCATTATAAAAAAAGGATCATCCAACCAGATCTGAGGCTTTATTGTAAGCAATGCATTGTTGGTAACCTTAAATTTACGACATTGCAAATTGTCAGGTTTATTTTTTACTTGATTATGATAAAGAAAAAATACGTGAATATGTCTACTTTTATTATTTTAGTACGACGTAAATTATTGTAGAAATTCCATTTTCAGTAACAAGAACCGTAAAAAGTAGAATTGGTCTGTTGAGCAAAATATCACCGTGGACCTCAGTTCATCATTTTTTGTGTGTGGACCCCAAGCAATGTTACATCATATTCCAGATGTGGACCACTGATATATATATATATATATATATATATATATATATATATATATATAATCATCCGCTGTATCACAGATCATCAGTACGGGTAGATTGCTTCTAGCCAGGATTGAAACCCGACCGAACTGACGTCAGTTGGTGATTCTACCTTTGAGCTATGAGCTCTCGGTAGAGGAAGGCGGACTTTAGCATGTTATATACAATGTAAACACACGCCAGTAACTGAGAGTGTTCAAATTCATTATAGTACAAGACCGTGTTTATTGCCACGGATCAGTTACCTATATTGGCCACACTACCACCCCCTTGGAAAACCACCTTGCATGTTACTGGTCCGATCAAAGTGTATTGACTTACAAAGAAAAATTCTGTTCGATGACAAAAAATTACTTTTAAATCACATTGCCGTAGACATTTCGCTATTTGAGAGGCGTTATATTTTGAAAGTTTCCTAAAATTAGGAATGTTGCCCCCGCCAATTCCAGTCGAGCGCCGCATGTGACTGCTGGAGACGAATACTCCTCTTCAAAACCACACAGAGCTGAACTACTATGTGATGGTCAAAACATTGGAAATTAACTGCACCAAGGACAGAATAATAATTGCCACAAAAATAGCTGAAAGCGCCCGGGACATTAGAAATTATAGACAAAACGGAAAAACGTTAATATGCTAGAATTTTTTTAAAAACATTATATATATATATATATATATATATATATACACACACACACACACACACACACACATATATATATATATATATATATATATGTGTGTGTGTGTGTGTGTGTGTGTGTGTGTGTGTGTGTGTGTGGATGAAAACGTCGTAAATCCTTGTAATTTTAAAAATTGGACGTTCAAAATGAGCGTTCAAAAAAAGACACCGTTACGTGAGCGTTCTTAAAATAATAACAATAAAAAAAAGATAAACGGTAAAATCTGTTATTGAAAATCACCTGAAGAGACCTCTCATAGTAGAAACCTAGGTCGCGTAATAACTCGTTTACAAATGGAAAATACTCAAAACCTCTACAATATAATTGTATTGAACACTTTTTAATACAAATGTGCACTGGTCTAATCTTATTATGACCAGAAACTAAGTAATTAAACAATTAATATATATATATATATATATATATATATATATATATATATATATATATATCCCTTTCGTTTACTTGCAACCCTGACAGATACAACCTCCAGGAATTTAAATGCAATGTCAATTTCCACCTCTTCCACCTGACTCCAGTCCTTCCCTCGTCTTTTCTACATCACCCCGTGTATCTTGTTCTTTCTTTTTCTCTCTTACCTTTGCAACTGTCATCACACCCGTATACCCATCCTTCTCTTGCCCTTTCTCTGACACCCACTGTAACTGGTCCGTCTTTCTCTTTGCTCTCCTCCTCTCTAAACTTTTACTCTCTTATGCGGCCCCCTGCGCGTTAGTGGCGGTACCACCTTGCTTGGGGTGAAACGATTTTTAAAAAATAGATAGATAGATAGATAGATAGATAGATAGATAGATAGATAGATAGATAGAAGTATATTTATACGCAGACACACACTATATACATATATAAAATTAGTACGGAATATATAATTAGCTCTGACCTATAATCTTGTTGATATGTAATGGTCGCCATCTTGTCTCCCTACTTCCAATTTCTTTCTTCTTTAATTTTTTTTCCCAAGCCGAACCCAACAATTCCAACGGTCAGATCCTCCCTCCATTTCATCTTCGTTCTACCTCCACCCCCATCTCTCAGGGTGCTACGCCGACACATCTTCAACCCGGGTTGACCTCAGGTCGAGGCTGGCGTCGTTGTAAGATGATTGGCAACTTCCAACAAGGACAGGTCGGGATGAGTAAGGGAAAAAGAAAAGAAAGGGTCGTCTGGAGAGTAATGGCTGAGAATTAAAATCTTCGTAGAGCGGAGGCGAGATTGCGATGGTGGATCAGTAAGATCGTAACTTGATATGTTAACATTTGCTCAGTTACGATCCAAAAAATATTCGATCTATGGGATTCCTATTCAAAACCGAATTAAATAGATCGTCAAAGAAGGAAATCATATTGAAAATTAAATATTTTGCGTGTCAAAAGAAACGATTTTTTACGAGTAAGCTAAGGACATTATGACTGACGTAGGAACTTCAATTTCAACAACGTTTTTTTTTCACAAAATATAACGCACACACACACACACACACACACATATATATATATATATATATATATATATATATGTGTGTGTGTGTGTGTGTGTGTGTGTGTGTGTGTGTGTGTAATACAAAAATCTAGAATTGAGGCTCCACCTACCGCGGTTTCACACGAACGGTTCTTCAGGGTAAGAGGCTTAAGACGGTTTATATTACTGTTCAGTCAGTTAAGTGCCATACGTGATACACACGTGGGCGATCATGTGTCGAAAGAGACATGACTGACTGGGCACAAGATTATCCCGCAGTAGGTTGCTATTGCTTTCTGCGGTAGACTGGTTGCCATCCAACGCTATAGAACCCAATCTGTTCTGTTATTTAACCCATAACTGGAAGGAATAAACGGATTAATACCTTTCCCAAGTGTATTTGCGCGTAAGTGAATGCAAGGAATTCAACACATATATATATATGTGTATGTGTGTGTGTGTGTGTGTGTGTGTGTGTGTGTGTGTGTGTGTGCAGTCAGTCATGTCTCTTTCGAGACATGATCGCCCAAGCGTGTATCACGTATGGCACTTAACTGACTGACTGAATATAATAGTTGGAAACATAATTAAGACTACTACTGGACATAAAGTAGGGGATCAGTTCTATATTGATATGAAGTAATAAACTGATCCCCCACTAATTATTACTTAATAATATAATACATCTTTTTCTCCTCTAGCTATGAGTCAAATAACAGGACAGATTGGGTTCTATAGCCTTGGCTGGCAACCAGTCTACCACAGAAAGCAATGGCAACCTACTGCAGGATAATCTTTTGCCCAGTCAGTCATGTCTCTTTCGAGACATGATCGCCCAAGCGTGTATCACGTATGGCACTTAACTGACTGACTGACTCTTTTAACGAGAATCCGCTTCGAAACATGCTATAAAACTATGACATTATTTAATTAAATAAACTTTAATATATTAAGAACATTATTATAGATATTAAGCAGGTGGAGGACGGAACAAGAATTGCATGGTGTAACAGTAGAAAGCGTGCTAAGAGCCACCAGGGATAGGGAGACGTGGAAAGCTATGATCGCCAACGTCCTGAAAGGAAATGGCACATAGAAGAAGAATATATATGTCAATTGTTTATAAGAAATTATAATGTGAGTATAAAATGAGGAATCAATTCTATATTATAATCAATATATAAACTGATCCCTCATTTTGTGCCCATACTATTTTCTATATATTTA
>JBBBDQ010002104.1:1020000-1025000 GCA_037127315.1 Ascarosepion bandense
CTTTCGTTTGCCATGATGATGGCTGGCAGGAAAGTGCATCTATGGTAGTGGTAGGCGATCATGGCTCTCCACGTCTCCCTATCACCGATGGCTCTTGGTATGTTTTCTCCTGTTACATCTCGCAAACCCCGTTCTGTCATCCACCTGATCAGGCCCTTCAAATATGTTATCCGCTGCCTTCCTCTGTCTCTTTTTCCTTCTATCTGGCCTGTCAGTATCAGGCTCTCCAAGCCCTCCTTCCTCATTGCATGTCCCAGGAACATCAGTTGTCTCTTCCTGATGCTCACTATTAATTTTCTTTTCGCTGCTATTCTTTCCAACACCTCATCATTGCTCGCATGCTCGGTCCATGATATTCGCAGCATCCTTCTGTAGAATCACATTTCCGCTGCTTCAAGTATTTCCTCATCTTCGATGATATTGTCCAACATTCACTGCCGTTTTGAAGAACTGACATCACATAGCAATCTAGCACTGACATGTCTAAAAGAAAATTTGCTGCCTAAACACACACACGCACACACACACATATATATATATATATATGTGTGTGTGTGTGTGTGTGTGTGTGTGTGTGTGTGTGTGTGTGTGTGTATTTGTTTCTAATGAAATTTTCTTGTGTCTTAGTATTTTACTCAGCTTCTGGATTGCGTTCTTCGCTATGCCAATATATATGATTTTTGGGTTGGTTGTTTTGTTTTTTTATGGCATATCAAACTCGGCGGGTAATTTATTGCCAACTAAATTTTATTTATTTATTGCTGGTAATACTTTTTTCTTTCAACAATTTATTGTTTTTTTTTTATAAGTTTTGTGTCTAGTAATACTTTTTTTTTCTAGTATCAAGATTCATTGGGATTTGTTTTTTTTAGGGCAGGGGCCCCCAAGTGCTACCCTGTTACTTAACCCATAACTAAAGGGAAGGGACGAATTAATACCTTTCCCAAGGGTACCAGTGCTTAAGTGAATGCAGGGTATTCAACTGGAATTCGAACTCGGCTCACCGATTTTTCTTTCCGAGAGAAAATATCCACTGCACCATAACGCACATCCGTCACTAAACGCTTACAGAACCTGGTATTCCAAAGCGGTTACCCATCTAAGTACTGACCAGGCTCAACGTTGCTTAACTTCAATGATCAGTCAGTAAGTTAAGTGCCACACGTGGGACACGCTTTCCATCGATGACTGACTAGACAGAAGATTTTCCCTTAGTAGGTTGCCATTCTGTGGTAGACTGGTTGCCAACCAAGGCTATAGAATCCAATGCTATTCTCTTCTTTTAAGTTAGGTGCTATGCGTGATACACGCTTGGACGATCATGATTCTTTCAATTCATGACTAAGTTAGAGATTTTCCCTCAGTAGATTGCCATTTCTTTCAGCGATAGATTGGTTGGCATCTAAGGCCACAGAATCCGATCGATCTATCTATCTATCTATCTATCTATCTATCTATCTATCTATCTATCTATCTATTTCTTTTCAGTCATCTATTCATAATTATCTATCTATCTATCTATCTATCTATCTATCTATCTATCTATCTCAGTCTGTTCATATCTATCTATCTATCTATCTATCTATCTATCTATCTATCTATCTCATCTGTCTATCATATCTATCTATCTATCTATCTATCTATCTATCTATCTAGTCTGTTCATATCTATCTATCTATCTATCTATCTATCTATCTATCTATCTATCTATCTATCTATCCCATCTTTTCATATCTATCCCTATCTTTTCTATCTATCTATCTATCTATCTATCTATCTATCTATCTATCTATCTATCTATCTATCGTTTCAGTCTATTCAATTATATCTATCTATCTATCTATCTATCTATCTATCTATCTATCTATCTATCTGTTTCAGTCTATTCATAATTATCTATCTATCTATCTATCTATCTATCTATCTATCTATCTATCTATCTGTTTCATCTATTCATAATTATCTATCTATCTATCTATCTATCTATCTATCTATCTATCTATCTATCCCAGTCTTTTCATATCTATCTATCTATCTATCTATCTATCTATCTATTTTCTATCTATCCCAGTCTTTTCATATCTATCTATCTATCTATCTATCTATCTATCTATCTATCTATCTATCCCTATCCCATCTTTTCTATCTATCTATCTATCTATCTATCTATCTATCTATCTATCTATCTATCTATCTATTTCAGCATGTTCAATATCTACCAATCAAAGCATGTTTATATCTATGTATCTGTCTATTTCAGTATGTTCGATGTTTATCTATCAAACCATGTCCATATCTATCTATCTATCTATCTATCTATCTATCTATCTATCTATCTCAGCATGTCCAATATCTATCTATCTATCTATCTATCTATCTATCTATCTATCTATCTATCTATCTCACATGTCCTATCTATCTATCTATCTATCTATCTATCTATCTATCTATCTATCTATCTATCTATCTATCTCAGCATGTCCAATATCTATCTATCTATCTATCTATCTATCTATCTATCTATCTATCTATCTATCTATCTATCTATCTATCTATCGAATTAGGGAAACAGAATCGGTTCTAATCGCCACATCTATTTCCCCACCTTGTCCCGATATCTACATAACAAATCTCAGGATGCAGTCTCATCGCCCTACGTCGTTCACATCCTTTCCCTCCGCTGATCAGCCAAGCGACCCAGTATACACCAAACGTCAAGAGGGTCGCAAACATAAATTTAATCCTGCATGAAGATTCAAGACGAAGAGCAAACAAGATGTCGAAAAGAAAAAAAAATCTTATTTCTTTTATTTAGGATTTTATTTACTTAGTAGGATTTTTTAAATTTTTATTATGCTTTATTTTATTCAAATTTATTTATTTGCCGTACGTATTCGAGAATAAGTCGATATCATCAACTATAATTTTAGGGTTAAAATAATGTGGGAAATCAGCACTTAACCCAAAGCCATTGTCTTTAACTGGAGCCTGCAACATTTTCTATGCGTGAATGCCAAGTGTGGTACAGGATGTGCGTCGTGGTGCAGTGGATATCGACGCGGAACGACAAATCGGAGAGCATAGTTCGAATCCCGGCTGAATTCTTTGCATTCACTTATGAGCAAATACCCTTGGGAAAGGTATTAGACTGTCTCTTCTTTCCAGTTATGGGTTAAATAATAGGACAGATTGGGTTCTATAGCCTTGGCTGGCAACCAATCTGCCGCTGAAAGCAATTGCAACCTACTGCGAGATAATCTTTTGCCTAATCAGTCATGTCTCTTTCGAGACATGATTGCCCAAAGCGTGTGTTACGTATGGCATTCAACTGACTGACTGAATGTAATAGTTGCGGACATGATTAAGGCTTTTACAGGGCATAAAGTGTGGAATCGAATTTCTATTGTTATGAAGTAATGAACTGATCCCCCACTAATTACTACTTAATAATATAATACATTTCTTTCTCCTCTAGCTATGAGTCAAATAACAGGATGATTGCGTTCTACAGCCTTGGCTGGCAACCAGTCTACCGCAGATAGTAATGGCAACCTACTACGGGATAATCTTCTGCCCAATCAGTCATGTCTCTTTCGAGACATGATCGCCCAAAGTGTGTATCAGGTATGGCACTTTACTGACTGACTGAATGTAATAGTTGGAGACATGATTAAAGATTCTACTGGACATAAAGTGGAGGATCTGTTATCTATTGTTATGAAGTAATAAACTGATCCCCAACTAATTACTACTTAATAATATAATACATTTCTTCCCCCTCTAGCTATGAGTCAAATACCATGACTGATTGGGTTCTATAGCCTTGGATGGAAATCAGTCAACCGCAGAAAGTAATTGCAACCTACTGCAGGATAATCTTCTACCTAGTCTCTTTCGAGACATGATCGCCCAAAGCGTGTATCGCGTATGGCACTAAACTGACAGACTGAATCTGTCGTTGAATTTATAACAAAAATAAATTTGTAATTTTATTTATTGTATTCTTTTTTTTAAATTTTCTATTAGTACCTTTTTTTTGTTTTTTTTTTTCCAACATTTATGGTAATTATCTTAAAAGATTTTTTAAAAATTATCTGAGGTACGCAATTATCCAGGGATGTATTTTTAGGGTCGCCGTTATCTGGTACATAAAGGCCCGGTACACAACTGTCCTGGTAACATGGACATCACCTAGCACCTGTTACGAATACAAGATATTACAATTTTAATGGATTACACCATCTTCAGAGGCAGGTAGTTTAGAACAAATAGGCCGGGTATAATTGTCAAAAACCGAAAAGAAAAAAAAAACTACCTATTAACTGATATGGCTTGCTTAGCGAACTGTAACATAGCAGCCAAGGAATTTGAAAAACTATCAAAATACTGTGTGACAGAATAATAATAATAATAATAATAATAATGATAATAATAACAAAATCAGAAAGAAAAAACTTGTCTATTAATTGATATGGCTTGTCCAGCGGATTGTAACATAGCAACCAAGGAATTTGAAAAACTGTCAAAATATAAAGACCTAGAAAACGAGATAATAAACATGGAAATTGAAAATAATAATAATATAAGTCAGAGTAAGTGCAACTGGAATTATTAAAAAAAAATATATAAAAAAAACAGCACATTGAAAAACTCCCTGAAAACCCCAGCTTAAGAGAAATACAAAAAAAATGTTTTTATAAGTACAGCCCACACACTAAGAACTTCGTTCATGTAACGCCGATGATATTATAGGATTTCGAAAAACAAATCATGAAATATAATCATAATACACTTGCCTTAGGTTTTCCCGCAGACTTCGTAGGTAGTGCGACCATAGCAGAAAAAATTGATGAGGATGATGATGATGATGGTGGTGATGAAGTGAGCCAATATCTTGCATTAAAAATTATCCCACTTTTACAGGGAAGAAACTACAAGAAACTTGAATGAACACCACCCACACCCGGTTACGGTGATAGGACCTTTAACAATTTTAAGGG
>JBBBDQ010002104.1:1030000-1187500 GCA_037127315.1 Ascarosepion bandense
CCTTCTCCTACCCTCTTCCTGACACCCCCTGTAACCTGTCACTCTTTCTCATAACTATGTAACCCCCTGCTCAACAATGGCAGTAAAATGCCTTGCTTGGGGCGACACGATTATGTAAAGGAATAAGGTGAAAAATGATTAACTAAAAGAATAAGAAAAGAAAGAAAGAGAGTAGATATAAGAGAAAAAAGAATATGCTGAAAAATACGAAAGTAAAAGAAGAAGGAAGGAAGGAAATAGGGAAATTGTAAAAGAAAGAAAGAAAGAAAGAAGAATATGGTGAAAAATGTGGAAGTAAAAGAAAAAGAAAGAAGAAAAACGTGAAAGAAAGAAAGAAAGAAGAATATGGTGAAAAATGAGGAAGTAAAAGAAAAAGAAAGAAAAAACGTGAAAGAAAGAAAGAAAAAAGAATATGGTGAAAAATGAGGAAGTAAAAGAAAAAGAAACAAGAAAAACGCGAAAGAAAGAAAGAAGGAAAGAAAGAAAGAAAATAGAATATGGTGTAAAATGAAGAAGTAAAGGAAAAAGAAAGAAGAAAAACGTGAAAGAAAGAAAGAAAGAAACAAAGAAAGTAAGAAAGAAAGAAAGAAAGAAGGAAGGAAATAAAGAAAAAAGAATATGGTGAAAAAGGAGGAAGTAAAAGAAAAAGAAAGAAAAATGTGAAAGAAAGAAAGAAACAAAGGAAGAAAGAAAGAAAGAAAGAAAGAAAGAAAGAAAAAGGATATGCTAACACATATTATTTTATATTAAGTTTACATTGTTGAATTATCCTCGCCATTCACGGACTTGACATCATATATATATATATATATATATATATATATATATATATATATATATATATATATATGCAGTAAATGCACAACGGCCTTTATTATAACAGAAAGGATTATTATTATTATTATTATTATTATTATTATTATTATTATTATAACACAACTTAACTGCGTGTGAAAACATCAGTCCATTAACAGGCTGTGAAATTCAAAGAATAAAGAACCAAAAACAACGCATAATTTAAAGTTGAAATTGTTTTAAACAATCCATCACACAAAAAAGTTTTTCCGCACCGAAATTATTACCAAGAGATGAACTGTTGAATTTTAACGCCCACCGAAAGCGACGTCGGTTTCGACATGGGAGGAGGCAATCTTTATGGTTCATGGGCCTTCAGTTTAATAGCGCCAATTAGAAAAAGCCGATTCGTCAGATTCCCAGACAACGTGGAGGTTGACCCATGTGCTGAAATGGCTGGGTACTGGTGGTAAATGATTAAAGAATATATATATATATATATATATATATATATATATCCTAGTGAATACAGAGCGGAGAATTCTTACAACGTCCCAAAACATTAATTTAAAAACAGTGCTCGATATATAATATATAGAGCTGTGAATATTTATTATAAATTATATTTTAGAACATGTACGTAATTATTCTATATATAAACTCTACGAAGGTACGCTCGTTTCGGCATTGAAACTTCCATGCCTCATCAGGAGGTGTGTAAAGAACTGGAAATGCTTTTTCTTTATATTTATTTAGTTTTGTTCGAGGTGTTGGTAGGGGTTAGTGAAAAGACCGATCCCGCTATCACTTTTGATTCATCTTTTTTGTGTAATCCTTCTTTTGCTTAATCACTTTTGATTAATCCTTTTTGTTTAATACTTTTGCTTAATCTCTTTTGTTTAATCTTTTTTGTTTAATCTTTCTTTTGCTTAATCTCTTTTGATTAATCCTTTTTGTTTAATACTTTTGCTTAATCTCTTTTGTTTAATCTTTTTTGTTTAATCCTTTTGCTTAATCTCTTTTGATTAATCCTTTTTGTTTAATACTTTTGCTTAATCTCTTTTGTTTAATCTTTTTTGTTTAATCCTTTTGCTTAATCTCTTTTGATTAATCCTTTTTGTTTAATACTTTTGCTTAATCTCTTTTGTTTAATCTTTTTTGTGTAATCCTTTTGCTTAATCTCTTTTGATTAATCCTTTTTGTTTAATACTTTTGCTTAATCTCTTTTGTTTAATCTTTTTTGTTTAATCCTTCTTTTGCTTAATCACTTTTGATTAATCCTTTTTGTTTAATACTTTTGCTTAATCTCTTTTGTTTAATCTTTTTTGTTTAATCCTTCTTTTGCTTAATCACTTTTGATTAATCCTTTTTGTTTAATACTTTTGCTTAATCTCTTTTGTTTAATCTTTTTTGTTTAATCCTTCTTTTGCTTAATTACTTTTGATTAATCCTTTTTGTTTAATACTTTTGCTTAATCTCTTTTGTTTAATCTTTTTGTTTAATCTTTTTTGTTTAATCCTTCTTTTGCTTAATTACTTTTGATTCATCTTTTTTGTGTAATCCTTTTGCTTAATCACTTTAGCTTAATCCTTTTGCTTAATCTCTTTTGTTTCATCTTTTTGTTTAATATTTTTACTTAATCTATTTTGTTTAGCTTTTATTTTTTTATTTTTTGTATAATAATTTTGCTTAATCTCATTTGTTTAATCCTTTTTTTAAATCCTTTTGCTTAATCACTTTAGTTTAGCACTTTTTCTAAATCTCTTTTGTTTCATCTTTTTGTTTAATCTTTTTTGTGATACACGATTGGGCGATCATGTTTCGAAAGAGACATGACTGACTAGGTAGAAGATTATCCCGCAGTAGGTTGACATTGCTTTCTGCGTTAGACTGGTTGCCGACCAAGGCTATAGAACCCAATCTATCCTGCTATTTAACCCATAACTGGAAGGAAGTGACGGATTAATACCTTTCCCAAGGGTATTTGCGCGTAAGTGAATACAATGGATTCAACTGGAATTCGAACTCGGCTCCCCGATTTCTCGTTCCGAGCCGATATCCACTGCACCACAACGCACATCCCTACCTCCCATTATAAAGCTAAAAAATTAATGTTACCTTGGTCATGGGTGGCCATCTCTTGATGGCACCATCAAGATTAAGATGGACCAAGGCTTAATGAGACCGACTGTCGGTGACTTACACCGACCATGTTCAGTACAGAATTACCAACCGTATACGGACTGGGATGTTTCTCTGTGAAGGCCCGGGGCCTGAGGTCAGTGTCTTACAGGGCGACGGTCGCTTTCTTGCAATGTTCAGTGTCTTGAGATGAATGTATGTTTTCTACTGGAAACACGGTTTTCAACTCGCAACCGTGAATACATTTTGTCAAAAGGGTTTGCCTTCTATTCGGCATGTGTTGATAAACGATCAAGAGTTAGTGAGTCTTTCGACGAGGCGTATGCTCTTGTCTTTGCAGATCCAGCTTTGCGTGCTGGTTGTTACGATAAAAAGATACGCTTTTCATCTCATTGTGGTTTATGCGCCTAATAAAAATACTGAGCAGCCTGATTTGTTTCGGTGGATAGTAAAGCGAGGGGATTGAAATGCCGTATAGGGGAAAAATCTGCCATTATCAACCCAGAAGGGGGTTTCTTTTCCCAGGCCTTTCCTCTGGACGGACGAACCGGTCAAGATGTGGTTCGATCCCAATCTTCTCTTGGAAATGAATTGGCCGAAGATGCAGAAATAGGCCAAGGTCACAGTTTGTCTGTGTTCTCGGAGGAATCTTTCCTTTAATGGAGAGGGCTGCAAAAAGAATTATAAGTTACTAGCGGAACCCGTGGAATTTCCACGGAAGGATAATTATGATTTCCTGGAAAGATTTTACTTTTTCATACTACAAATGATAGTAACGTCTTCAAATATAAAGGGATTGGATAATAACATAACGATAACACGGAGTGTAATTTTATTAAAATATCTAAAAAACTATTGTCCATAGAAGCTACTTTACTGTAATCTTATATTATATTAAGCGGCGTATGCACAGACCATAACCAAAATACAGTACGCTATTTTGTGAGAGATTTTGAAAAAGAACATTTTTTTTTATTAATGAAAAATCATGGCCCCTGTGTCCATTGTAAACAGAAAAGACCAACTGAGTAATGGTCAAGTATGTAGATGCCAGAAATTTCGTTATTAGGTCGCGGATACGACAACAAACCTATTTTTACTATATTGTACAATACACATATACACACACAAAATTACTGCTACAACCACCAGGTTAAGCTGCTACTGTTACGGTAATTCTACAGGCTCTGTCTCCTCTTACTTTTTACTACCCTTCCGTTTGACAAAGCTGAGAGAAAGGCTTAGGAGAGTAGCGTTTATAGATTATAAAATGATAGAGGGGAAGGAATAGCTCGTGTAGAGGGTAAGTGTGTTATCTTTCTTTAGTGGCGTAACGGACGGACGAACTAACTAAGGAAGAAATAAGCAGAATTATTATATGATTAACGGCATGTTTCCCCTTCCGTTGTCATAACTCCAGCAAATACTTCTGATGCCGTTGGTAAAAAGTAAACTTCTGTCCATTTTCTTATTTTTTTTTTAATCATATCACCCCAAGCAAGGCGATAACGCCACTGATGCACAGGGGGCTACGTAAGGGTAAAATGAATGGAAAAGAGAAAACCGGAAACCGCATCCTAAACAGGAAACAAGGAATGAGCCACTTCACCTGTTCAATAGATGAGGGTGGAGTGCGAACCGGGCGATAGTGTAGTCTATCTACTCCAATTAGTCTATCTACTCCAATTAGTCTATCTACTCTTCCCCCAAACACGCGTGCACTCACACACACACACACACACACACACACACATATCTTTAACGTTTCTGGATTTCCGGTTCCTTTTATGTCTACTTTAAGTCTATAATTTGGTCCTGGGTATGACGGTAAACTACATCCGGCAGCAACGCCTCTGATTGGAAGGTTGTGAGGAGCATGGAAGCATCTCTTAATTGCCGGTGTTCCCAGTCCACTATGACCCGGAGTGGTAGACCCTGTCACGGTTCTAGCTATGGGCAAATAGGTAACCCCCAACTTGGAACAAAACACTATAAAAGTATAAAAAATAGACTTTTATTGAAAAATATAATTTTTGAAGGAAAAAATTATTGCCATGACATATTTTTGAAGGAAAAAAATTATTACCATAATACATTTTTAAAGAAAAAAAATTATTGCCATAACACATTTTTGAAGGAAAGAAATTATTTCCATAATACATTTTTGAAGGAAAAAAATTATTGCCACAACACATTTTTGAAGGAAAAAAATTAATGCCATAATACATTTTTGAAGAAAAAATTTTTTGCCATAACACATTTTTGAAGAAAAAAAATTATTGCCATAATACATTTTTGGAGAAAAAAAATTATTGCCATAATACATTTTTGAAGAAAAAAAATTATTGCCACAACAAATTTTTGAAGAAAAAAAATTATTGCCATAATAAATTTTTGAAGAAAAAATTTTTTTGCCATAACACATTTTTGAAGAAAAAATTTTTTTGCCATAACACATTTTTGAAGGAAAAAAATTATTACCATGACACATCTTTAAAGAAAAACACTTATTGCCATAATACATTTTTAAAGAAAAAAAATTGTTGCCATAAAACATTTTTTAAGGAAAAATATTATTACCAGCAATACATTTTTGAATACAGAACTAGAAGACATCTTCAATTTTTAAAAATAAAAGAATTAATATTTTCATCAAAATTAACTTTTTCATATTTTATTTTTCGGCGTTTCCTTTTTTTTTTTCTTTTTTTTTTTCAATTTTTTAAACTGAAGTTATGCGTAAATCCTCCCTGATATTCGGTATTTTTAGTCACAAATAAGTCAGCTCTGTTTCTGCAAACTTCCGATGTTTGAGTTTTGTTTAATGGCATATCAACCTCTGAGGGTTAGTTAATGCCAAAAAGCGGGGGTTTAAGGTATTTTTTTAATGTTCGGCCATAGTGAGAAGGTTGATTTAGTCAGATTTTAATGAAATATTTTTGTTCTTATTTTTTTTATTTTAGAAAATTGAAATTGTTTTCTAGTTTTCAAAAATGTATTCAAAAATGTTTTGTTGAGAATAATTTTTTCCTTTAAAAATGTATTGTTGGTAATCTTTTTCCTTCAAAATGTATATCTTTCTATAAAAGTCTATTTTTATGTATATATTTCTATGAAAGTCTATTTTTATACTTTCATGGTGTTTTGGCCCAGTTTGGTTGTGAGGGAGTTAACTATTTGCTCATAGCTGGAACCCTAACAGGTGCTATTACTCCGGGTCAGGGTGAACAACAGCAGTTAAGATGTGGTTCCATGCTCCTCACAACCTCCCAATCAGAGGCCTTGCTGCCGGATGCAGTTTACCGTCATGCCCAGGACCAAACTTCCGATGTTTTTGGCAGGTTCAGTCTTTTCTTCTCTTTATTCTTTATTTACGGGTTGCCTTCTAGTAGCCTGAGAGAATGTGTTTGAGTGTGGGTGGGGGGTGAGAGAGAGAGAAAGAGAGAGAGAGAAGGGTTTTAAAGCAAAGCGCAAATGTCTTATTTTACTTTTTTAGTTGTTTTTATTTTTTGTTTATATACTTTATTTTTATATTTTACTAGCAGTATAGCCCGGCGTTGCTCGGGTGTAATGAAAGCTTTAAAACTAATCCAGGGTCCTGGAGCACACACTCTTTGGACGTTGGCATGAAAGACTAAAAAGCAATAGTTGTTTCCAGTTAAAGCGAAACCGTAGACGAAAAGAAAAATGAATGGATGTAAGTCAAATTTTGATTTCCTGGTATCGATATCAAATAAGTTTTTTTCGTCGTAAACTGAATTTTGAAGGCTAAATAAGTCCTCTGAGTAAATGATATCATGGGTGAGACAGAACTACAATTACACCTACTTAGAGCCAAACCCGAACCAAAAACTAAAATGTAAGGGCTGAAAAAATACAGACATACAGGCAGATAAACAGACACACACACAAATATCTTCCCTTTCATATATATGTATTATCGATTTTCTGCACTATTGTAAGAACTGCAACCTTGAAACTTCTGAATATCGTTTCTTATGTCTTTGTCTATGAGTGTATCAAATTTGATTTAAATCGGATCACTCCTTCTATAACCCGACTTTTTCGATTTTCGATATTTATCGGGTGTACCTCGACACAAAACCTAGCTAAGAACACTCGCAGACGCTTATAGTACAACTGTGTAAATTTTCAAGAAAATCAGTTCAGCCGTTCGGAGTCTATAGGTAACGGATACACACACACACACACACACACACACACACACACACACACACACACACACAAAGTTCTATTTATAAATAAGTTTAGATTTTTATCAGGACTCCCTACATGCTCTTACTAAAAACAGATTTAAATCTGTAGTGATTGCAAAAAGACGCAAGGTATAATTCTATCGAAAAGTGAGTCAACGTCACTTCTTCGTAAATGGCTTATTACACGTTTGTTCTTTCTACTTTTTCTTCTTCTTCTTCTTCTTCTTCTTCTTCTTCTTCGTCGTCGTCGTCTTCTGTTTTTCTTCTTCTTCTTCACCCTCCTACTACTTTTCTTCTTCCCCTCCGCCTCCTTTTTTCTTCTTCTTTCCCCTTATTACTTCTTCTTCTTCTCCTTTCTTCTTCTTCTTCCCTTCCTCCTTCTTTATCTCCTCTTTCTCCTACTCCTTCTCCTTCTCTTCCGCCCTCCTACTACCTTTCTTTTTCTTTTTCTTCTTCTTCCCTATTACTTTTTCTTCTTCTCTTTCTTCTTTTTCACCTCTTCCTCCTCTTTCTTTTCCTTTTTCTCCCCTCCTTCTCCTCCTCTTCTTTTTTCTTCTTTTTCTTTATTCATCTTCTTCTTTTCTACTATTACTTTTCTTCTTCTCTCTTTTTCACCTCCTCCTCCTACTTCATCTTCTCTCCTCCTCCTCCTCCTCCTTTTTTCTTACCTCTTATTGCTTTTTCTCCTTCTCTTTCTTCTTTTTCTCATCCTTCTTCTCCTTCTATCCTCCTCTTCTTTCTTCTTCTTTTTCTTATTCTTCCAAGACGAAAGTGTAGAAATTTAAAAGCAAAGTTAATACTCACCTACTAACCACTGGCCTCTAGCTCTCTCCCCTCCCCTGTATAACCTGCCCTTTCTCTCCTCCTATGTATCTGTCATCGCACCTGCTTTCTCAGTTTTCTATTGTTCCTTTCTAACTAGCTTGTACTCCTCGCTCTTTTCTAATTAATCTTTATACATTTATGTAGCCCCCTGAACATCAGTGGCGTTTCCGCCTTGCTCGGGGTGAAATGATTAAAAAAAAAAAATAAATAGAAAGGGAATGTCAGTCTAGAAAAATCATGTAGCGCAATTCCTGTACCATTTCTCGTCAATCTGGTACTGTACTACTCTATTCTAAATTTAAAAAGAATCCGAATGGTGTCAAACGATACCCAAAGTCTACCTTGCTATTTAATCAATAGCTAACGGATGATGGATTTTTATTTTTTGTGAAGAAACGTTTAAAATTCAGTATAAATCAAGATTTTCTAAAATGAACAAATTAGCCAGATTTAAATGAGAGCACACACATTATTAGAAGATATTCTGTCAATTAATCAGTTTCTGGCAAAATAAAAAGCTATTCTTATTTCAAATTATTAATACGATATAATATCCGAAGTGGATTTTTACGTAAAATTAAATCAACTTATAATGTATGAAGGCAGATAAAAACCGCTCAACGTATAAATTATTCAAATTAACCTGAAAGCAATAAAGCAACTAAAATACAAGAATTATTATGTGTGAGAAGAGAAAAAAATTATTAAACAGAGAGAAAAATAAAAGAATAGGACTTAAGAAAATAGAAGAAAACGATTCACATGGCATTTAAATTTTTGAAGATCAAACTTCACTGGAAAACAAGAACCGGGAAGAGAGTTTCACATGCGAGAAGTGCGAGAGAAGAAACTGTTAGCATAGAACTTTCGGTTGCATCTAGCCATTTTTAACTGTAAAATGATGAGAACTTGTTACCAATTTAGTGCTGATTTCGGCTAATTAGAATTTAGGCTAATTTCTATAGCGGAAAGTTAATCAGAAACAACGTTACGTCGGTGAGAACGCGAGTGACGCCGAGAGTAATGATGTCATATTTGGGCTGGAACTGTCCAGTACTCATATTTCCCCAATTCACTAGTGACCCCACAACGCACATATCAGACCTAAACTAGGGAAATGATGTCATATATCGGCTGGAACTGTCCAGTACTCACATTTCATTGAAACTACCATCGGGAGTCTCTGTGCCTTGAAAGAATATTGGGCGTATAACACACTAGTGACCTCCTAAGTGAAAATCGTACAGACTAAAGACACAAAAAAATTGGCCGGCTCCCTGTACCGCTGCAGTAAGTACCTGCTTCTTATCCTCTATTTTACAAGATCCAGATTGGGCCTAAAATGGAGAACTGCTGTCACAATTGGGCAAATGCGGCTCAGACCTCACATTCCATTTATTGCCCACTCTTCACTTTCCAGTTCCGGTAGTCTAAAAGAAGTTACTCAGACCTCACCCTGATAGAGTTCAAAAGCATCTGAGTCCGCGTAGTTGACAAATTATTTTCCATCTACCAAGCTATCTTTCACGGGCGGGACGTCGCAAGCCTCTCACTGCTAAGACCTGCCATGCCACCCATATTGTAGTAAACCACCCACATTTTCAGTGTTCCATCGGTGAGACGGAAGTTCTGTTTAAGCAGATTCTTCCCAAGAACCCCTGCTCTGTGGAGCTGACTCCCAAGAGGATGTTTTTTTTTCAGATCACTACAATCTTTATTTTTTCAAGTTTAGAGGTAATCGTTATTTTCCTCTACTCTTTGCATAAACGGCCTCTTTCTGTAACCCTCTACCTAGGCTTCTGGACATTGTACAGTTTGAACCTAATATGTAACCTATAATATATATATATATATATATATATATATATTAAATAGCTAACCTAAAGAGCCAACGAACGTACCAAGGTTTCACCTAACGGATCTTCAGGGAAGGTTTACTAAAGAGGCTCTAAAACCGAGACGAGTAACCTAAAACAAAAAGCGCTCAATACGAGCGCTTTTTGTTTTAGGTTACTCGTCTCGGTTTTTTTTCTTTGGGCGACGTACTTTGACTGATGTCCAAGTGCTTAGATCGTTCTTTTTTTATTACCATTTTTTCCTTCCGCGTATGTACTCGGAGGGTTTTTCGAAACGAGTATAGCGATAAGTTTACATATAAATATATATATATGAGGCTCCGTGACGAGCGACTATTGGATCTTAAATTCAGTCTACATGGAATTTGTACATAAAACCCATAGCGAAAGATGCAGAAAATAGGGTCGGCTCTCTGTACTGCTGCAGTAAGTACCTGACTCTTTCTAATATCCTCTATTTTACAAGATCCAGATTGGGCCTAAGAAGGAGAACTCCTCTCACATTCGGACAGATGCGGCTCAGACCTCACATTCCATTTATTGCCCAGTCTTCACTTTCCAGTTCCGGTAGTCTAAAAGCGTGTCGTCGTCCCTGCGGGTAGCTAATTATTTCTCAATTTACAATCGCTTTCCCACAGATGAAACGACGTAAACCTCTCGCTGCTCTGTCGTTATTTCCATAGAAAGTACTCAGATGAACTCCATTTTTCAGTTCCACCGTCTTGAGCCTTGACGACTAAGACCCGACATGCCACTCACAGTGTGGCGAACCACCCACATTCCCTCCCTATTACATTGGCGAGACGTAAGTTCCACTCAAACAGCTTCTTGCCGCAAACCACTGCTTTATAAAACCGAGCTCCCAAGAAGATGTTTCCTTGATCACTACGATCTTATACTGAAAATGCATATAAAAGAAAGTACAGGGTGTCCTAAAAATGTCAGTTAGTTAAGTGCCAAACGTGATACACGGTTGGGCGATCATGTCTCGAAAGAGACATGACTGACTGGACAGAAGATTATCCAGCAGTAGGCTGCCATTACTTTCTGCGGTAGACTGGTTGCCAACTAAGGCTATAGAACCGAATCTGTCCTGCTATTTAACCAATAACTGGAGGGGAGGGACGGATTAACACCTTTCCCAAGGGTATTTGTGCGTAAGTGAATGCAAGGAATTCAACTCGAATTTGAACTCAGCTGCCCAATTTCTCGTTCCGAGCCGATATCCACTGTACCACAACGTACACTCGCCTTTAAAAAAATGTACTCACTCTTTAAATGACAATAAATGCAGTGTTTATTGATTTGCTAAAAAAAAAAATAAAGGTTAAAATGCGTAATGAATGGATTTTCTCCCGAGGAGGCGCTGAACCTTGGGCGCCTGGTAGGAAATAAACCCAATCCAGACCTCAAGTATATGATCCATTGTCAAAGTGGCTGGAAATATGGTCGGCTCCCTGTACTGCTCCAGTAAGTACCTGACTCTTCCTGGTATTCTCTAATTTTACAAGAGCAAGATCAAACCTAAAATAAAGTACTGCTGTCATATTTGAGAAGGAGCTGCTCAGACCTCACTTTCAATTTATTGCTCAGTCTCCGCTTTCCAGTCACGGTAGTCTAAAAACGTCTCCTCGTCCATGTAGATAACTAATCGTTTCTCAATTTACAATCCCTTTCCCACGGATGAAACGACGCAGAACCATTGGAAGATCACACGGAAAACCGTCAAGAAAGCAATGTTAAAATGGTTAGGGTCATACTAGCAATCTTTCCGATACCATCCTAAAAGATACCATCCTAAAAGATATCATCCTAAAAAGTGCAGTGTGACGTTCGCCAGCAGGCCGGCTGTTTTTCTTAGGTCGCCACAAGGAAATGGATTTCAAGTTTCCCTTTCACGGTCGTTACACTGGGCAGTTGTGAAACAGACACCAAGCCGCTCCTACTTCCTCTTTGTGGGTCTGACTGTCAATCCACACGTCCAACTTTGACACACGCAATCCTCCGAAACAGCAAGGCACCGCCACCGCTGCTGGCACCTCGCTTTTTATGCCATTCCAAGACGGCCAAAATTTGTATGTGTGCAAATATCGTGTCGTTTTGAACGAGATAGGTACGCATAAACTGTGTCTTCAATAGCGGCCATATTTCTTTTTTGTTATTATCTTGCAGGCAAGACACGTTCTCGTTCGCTTCGAATTCTTAGGTAAGTCATGTCTTTCGTTACACAGAGACAGAAAAGATAGACTTGCAGCATTGTTGGATGGACAGTAATAACTTTTGGCGAGGCTTAAACATATGACACGCAAACTAAACACGCTATGTGAGTCATTTAGGTGCTTAGTTGCGCATCGCCTGTGAGACCACCTGTAATATAATAATCTGGCCCCACCCGAAGAAGGAAGTGAGGAAGCGGGGGCGTTTTCCGGCCGTTGAAAGGAACGGATGGTTGTTTGACCTTATTTCCGGCAGTAGCGGAAATGGCCACAAGAGGCAGACAGAACAGGTGTCTCTGAGAATTTACGTAGGCGTCGTGTAGGCGTCGCGGATCGAGGCAAAACCCGGAAGAAACAAGTTCCGGTTTTGGAAGATATAAAAAGACCTCGAAAACAAGGATTCGCCAGAAGTCGAAGAAGAAGCTAGAAGAGCTAAGCAGAGAGGCTACACTCCCGTCGAACCCACTTAGAGGCGCGCTCCCTCAACTCTCTGTTCACTAGGCCACACGGTCCATCGTCATAAATAAAAATATCACTGATATATTTTTATATATATACGTGTTTGTTGTTTGTCGCTATATAACACACCCACTTTCATGGCACCAGTAAGTATTTTAGTAAGTCAAAAATGCTGATACACGATGTTAGATGCACTTGCTTAAAAATTGTTTTTTGTGGAGACTTAAGTTTGTTTGGCCCAAAACTAAATGAACTTCAGATATAGCTTAGGAAACAGCAATGATAATTTTGAAGAAATAACTTTGAATTCTTCAATTCATGGAGCTTCGAAACCTTACTTTAAGTCTTATTCGAGCTATCAGTTCATTTTCGTCCGAAGGTTCGTGTTCGGCCAAAACTCCAATTCAGGCCGAAAATAGAGTTCTTCAAATCCCAAATCCCGTGGAAATCCAACTGCGTTAAGTTCTTTAAATTTCAAACCCCGTGGAAATTCAATTGGGTTGAGTTTTTCAAATACCAAACTCCGTGGAAATTCAGTTGAGTTGAGTTCTTTAAATCACAAACCCCAATGGAAATTCAATTGGGTTGAGTTCTTCAAATTCCAAATCCAGTGGAAATTCAACTGGGTTGAGTTATTCAAATCCTAAAACCCGTGGAAATTCAACTGGGTTGAGTTCTTCAAATCCCAAACCCCGTGGAAATTCAACTGGGTTGAGTTTTTCAAATCTCAAAACCCGTGGAAATTCAAGTGGGTTGAATTCTCTAAATCCTAGATGTATATTCTATTTTTGCAAAGAATTTTAAAACCGAAAATTAACTTTTGTTTGCAAATGTGTCAATCGCCCAAAAATGGCCGAAAGACTGAAAAATTAAAAAATATCTCAAAATTTTAAATTTCAATCAATATCATTTCTGTTTAAAATACTCCAGAGTATTTTGCTTACTGGAAACAGTAAATTCAACCATTTAGTTTTAATTAAATCTAAAATAAAATTATCAAGAAAACGTTTTTATTTTTAAGAATTCAATTTAAACTTTAGATATCGAAAATAACTGGTGGTGCCTGAATGAGTTGAATATATGGATTGAAATCTGATGAATAGAATAAATAAAGAACAAGTAGGAAAAAAGTGTTTTTAATCTAACGTTTCATTTTGTTTCATTTTAACAAGCTTATTCAGAGATTTTTCCAACCTATTCTTTACATATTCTCTCTCTCCCTCCCTCTCTCTCTCTTTCTCTCTCTCTCTCTCTCTCTCTATATATATATATATATATATATATGGTGGAACGTGCCATATGCGACCATCTTCGTCAGCGACCATCTATCGTTAACGACCGTTTTTCTACGTACGGACGATTTGCTAATGTTAATTGACACTCCGTGAGCGACCACCTCTAGAACGTGATCAGCGACTAACATCAACGAGTAAAAATCTCTGATCAAGCGACCGCTTAAAAAAAATCCATTTTGGCCGTACACTGCGAATTTCTAAATTAGGAGAAACTAAATGAGTAATCTATTTCATTCGGATTTGATCCAAGCCAGGAATACTTCTTCATTGTTTTGTTATTGTAGTTTTGTATCAAACTGTTATTTCTTGTTGAAATGTACATTGCTTGAGTTCACCTAATGGTCAAACATCGGCTGTTTTATGCAATATGTATTGCATTTGATATGTTCAAAGGATTTATCGCAGTCTCTGTTCTGACTTGTATAAATTCAGAGATTGGGAAAATCACAATTATGTCCCTTTCTCAAATGTCTATCTCTTTTGTTCATTTATTTTTTGTATATCTATCTACTCTATTTCTATCTGGGTATATCTATCTCTATCTCTCTGTTTCTCTAGCCCCACCCATGGTCGCTGTCTGTTTTTTGTATGTTTTGTTTATTTTCTATATATTATCGCAGATTCGCTTTTGCTATCACTCACTTCTAAGAAAAAAAACTGAAACCGGATAGTTTTTTTTAAGTTTATTTAATAAATATTTTTTGTGAATAAATAATTTGATCTCTTGTTGACCGTTGTAAATACGTTTTTTTTTATTTTAAAATGAAGTATGCTGAATATAGTTCTTTAAAATTAGGCCATTTTCTTATGTTCTCAATTATTTGTGAGCAGATTACATTGTAAAATTCTAATAAGTACATTCTGTTGAGTGGAACATACGTTCCTGAGGTAAATAGGTCATGACTATGTGCCTTTAGTGAGCGACCACCTGCCGTATGCGAGCAGTTTAGATGGTAGTTGGGGTAGTCGCATACGACAGTTTTCCACTGCATAAAAACATATATATATATATATATATATATATATATATATATATATATATTTTCTAGACATATTCTATTAAATATAAGAGACAATGAATGTCTATTATGTTTAATCATGAGCCGTTCTAAACGTCGTATTTTTGCTTTAATTTCAGTTGAAAATAAAGACAAAAATTCTCCAACATTTGGATAATTATTTATTGGTTTTCTTCTAAGCTTTCGGCTCACATGAGCCATCTTCAGAGAGGTAGTTTAAACTGAAATATTATAAAATATATATATATATATATATATATATATATATATATATATATATATATTTCCACTGCATAAAAACATATATATATATATATATATATAGTCATCCGCAGACAGATCTGTTTCGCTGTATCACAGCTCATCAGTACGGTTCGACTCCGACCGAATTGTCGCCAGTCGGCGATTCTACCTCTGAGCTACGGGCGCTCGGTAGAAGGGGGCAGACTTTTTAGCGTGTATATTATCATTATACACGCCCAATAGCTGAGAGTGTTCTAATTCATTGCTGAATGAACGATGCTGAATGAACGATATATATATATATATATATATATATATATATATATATATATATATATATATATATATACCGTATTTCCTGGGATGACTTACGACAAAATAAAATCTGCCGTTTTTGAAGGGTCACAAGTAAGAAAGTTAATGAATGACCCAAATTTCATTATGCGCCATGTCTTTGTGAAAGATTGAGGCGTTTTTATAAGCTATTTTGACAAGGTAATTTACAACGGACATCATAAATTAGGAATTTGCCTTAGAGTACAAACTAAACGCGACAGACTAGAACGGATGCCATTTTCAAAATCCCCGACTTTTCGTCTTCTTCTGTGTATTGAGTCCCTTCAGGATGTTGCCGATAATAGCTCTCCACAATTTCCTGTCATTAGCTCTTAATAACTTTTGTCTGTTTCCTATCTCTCCCAAAACCTGCTCCGCCAAAAATGACCTCAAGCTCGCCAAGTAGGTCATGCTCTGCTTTCCTTTGTCCCTTTCATCCGTAATTTGTTCTGTGAGTATCAAAATTTCGAAGCCCTCTTTCCTCATTATATGATTTTTCTAAGCACAGCTTAAATATGGCACAAGGCCGAAAGTATGGGACACCTAGTGAGGATTGAACTCACTACTCTATTGTAATGATTCTAGCGAGACAAGCTTGATAACCATTACACCACCTCTAGATCCCCTGGTGATTTACTAAACGCAGCTTAGATGTGACACAAGGCCGAAAGTATGGGACACCCAGTGAGGATCGAACTCACTACTCTATTGTAATGATTCTAGCGATACAAGCTTGATAACCATTACACCACCTCTAGATCCCCTGGTGATTTACTAAACGCAGCTTAGATGTGGCACAAGGCCGAAAGTAAGGGACACCCAGTGAGGATCAAACAAACTACTCCATTGTAATAATTCTTGCGAGACTAGCTTGTTAACCATTACACCACCTCGAAGTGCCCAAATGTAATATAAGCGTAGCTTAGATGTGGCACAAGGCCGAAAGTATGGGACACTCAGTGAGGATCGAACTCACTACTCAATTGTAATGATCACAACGGGACAAGCTTGCTAACCATTACATCACCTCGATGTGCCCCCTCTTTTTTCATTATGTGCCCCAGAAATTCCAACAGTCTCTTTCTTATGTTAGGTGTCATTTTTGTTGCCATTATTATATTCAGTCCATAATATCCTCTGTTTCCTTCTGTAGAATCACATATCCGTTGCTTCAATTCTCTTCTTCATTTATGACAAGATTGTCCAGCATTCACTGCTATATAGGAGGAACGGTATTAGGTAAGAGTTCAGTACTGACTGTTGTTTCTAACGTAACTTTTCACGTTCTTAAAACTTTGCTTGGCTTTTGGAAGGCATCTTTTGCTATCCGAATGCGACCGAGAAGCTGAGTTCTCATAGCTACATATATTTTACAAAAGATATCTGTTGTATGTATATAAGTAATGGTATGTTCCTATCTGCTTAAATACGTGGTGGACACTATTAGAGTAAATGGTGGAGTGATCATACTTGATCCAATTTCTCTTTTGGTCAACACTCTGCTTCCAAGCGGAGAGGAACCCAGACGGGGCTCCACCGATTGGTAGTAGAGTATTGGCTGTAGTGAATAAGCAAGAGCCCGACCCAGCCTTAAACCGGGTATACGGGGTATTTTTCGTTGAGCTTAAGGGCTCAGAATCCCCACTTTAATTGACCTTGGGAGGTGGGAAGGTAGTAAATCCCGGACGATCCCCCAATTTTGTTACGGGTTAAGTGTAACAAGAGAAAAAAAATGATTGACCAAAACTCAGAGATAAAAATCAAACAAATATTTAATTTACAAAAAAAAAAAAAAAAAAAAAAAATCACTAAATATAATATTTACAAATATACATTTTTTGTTGCATTCAAAACAAGAAACATAGAGTTTGCTACGGGCGAGTGTTACGAAGAGAGATGAGGAAGGTAAGGTGTCAAATATCTTTACCCAGTTAAGTTGGCGAGGAAGTTAAGTGCTATACCTTTTGGAAATCCTAAAATGAGTATATAAAGATTAACTATTTGTTTGGTCAATGAAAGAATCAAAAATATATATTTACCCATATAGTTCCATAAGGTTCTCTTTCAGGTTTTAGTTGGTCGGACTTTTCTATGAGATTCTTTCGACTGGATATAAATCCTTGAATCAAAACTGGAGTTGATAATGTCAGCAAATCCTTTTAACAACTCTTTCAAGTTTTAGTTGGTCGGCGACTTTACTTAAAGAGATTCTTTCGGCTGGATATAAATTCTTGAATCAAAGCCGGAGCTGATAAGGTCAGCACATCCTGTTATCAACTAACTACTCACTGCCCAAAACCTATTTTTATAGGGGCTAACACCTAATTTGAATATTTCTAGAATTATTTAGAATTCTCTAGATTTTACTCGAACATTCTTGTACCTTCCAAACGTTCTATTTCTAATTTTCTTATTGTTTCGACTGCTTCATCAATTAAAACTTTTTGTAATAACAAGTAGGACTCAATAGAATCCCTTACTACAACTTTTTAGACATTATTAATATAATTTTTATATATAAATGCATCATCGTAACATATTCTAAGAGGATCCCACAAGAATTTCTAATGCCTCGTTTTCATTCCCGTATGATCACATGTGCTCTACGCTCAAAAACAATAATGCGAAGAGAAGAAGAAAGGTATATATCGAGTAAAAGACGTTTTCATTTCTGTTTCTTCATATTTTGCTTAGCTTCTAGAAGGCATCTTTCGCTATCCCAATGCGCTTTTGAAATTACAAGTCGCCATCTCTTTATTCACTTCCGAGATATCTAAATTGTTGCACTGGCCTGAATTTCTTTTGGACTGGTTTACGGCTTATCAACCTTAATGGATTATTTAATGCTGACAAGATTTTTAGGATAGTTTCGTCTTAATAGAATATTTATTGTTTGTAAGAAATCAGCTTTCTTTGACGTATTTTCGTAAAATGGTTTTTGTTGAGTCAGATGTCATGCTGGTATGTTTTGTTTTTTTTTCAAAAATGTATTATTGGTAATATTTTTTTTTTTTTTACTTCAAAAGTATATTCCTGGAATTTTACAATAAAAGTCTTTCTTAGTGTTTTGACAGATGTGCGTTGTGGTGCAGTGGTTAACGACTCGGAACGACAATTCGGGGAGCCGAGTTCGAATTCCAGTTAAATTCCTCGCATTCACTTACGCACAGATACCCTTGGGAAAGGCATTAATCCGTCTCTTCCCTCCAATTATGGGTTTAATAATAGTACAGATCAGGTTCTATGGCCTTGGCTGGCAACCAGTCTACCACAGAAAGCAATGGCAACCTACTGCTGGATAATCTTCTGTTTATTCAGTCATGTCTCTTTCGAGACATGATCGTTTAAAATGTGTATCACGTATGGCACTTAACTGAGTGGGTGTTTTGACCCCAGTTTGAGGGATAAACTATTTGCCCATAACTGGGACCCTGACAAGTGCTACCACCTCGGTTCAGAGTAGACCTGGAAAGTAAGAGGTGGTTCCATGCTCCTTATAACCTCCCAATCAGTTCTTGCTGCCGGATGAAGTTTATTGTCATACCTAAGAACAACTAATTTCGGTATCTCTCATTTATAATTAAATTGGTTAAAACAAAACAAAAATGTCACAAAAAGTGTGTTGGACACTTTAATCATTTAATCGCAACGAGTCAGCTTTTATTGTGCAAAGTGCAGCTTCATTTTTTTTTTTTTGTTTATAAATACACACGAAATATACAGGCCAACGAATCATGCATTTGATAAACGCGATATCCCATTGACCTGAATAATTTATTGCTTTATATTTTAATATGAGCTTTGGTAAAAAATTATTCATCGATTCAGTTGACCTTTATGTTGTTTCAACTTTAACATTATTTGTTGTCTTTATTGCTTCCCAGAGATATTTCTGTTTAAATGTTGTTTTTCATTCTCACACACAACTTTTTTTTATGTTACACCAAAGGTTTTACAGATTAATATCTGGCTAGGCCATTACCCAACTGTAGCCAGACTGTTCGCCGACAAGCAATTCACAGATAGAACAATTGACCGACGCTTTAAGCCTTTTTCAAGTTCTAGCTCTCATCCAGTTTCTCGCATAAATTTCTGGGACACATAAATAAAGAGGGTTTGGAGAATTTAACACACACAAGACAAAGGAAAGGAAAAAAGAGATGGCGCAATTGTGTCAAGTGATAGCGATAAATGAACTGGGAGGGATATCTGTTGACCACCATTGCTTAAGGCCAGAAACAATAGGAATTTATGGAGAGACATATACGGGACAAAAATAATCCCATATATATTACGGAAATTAACGAAGATTGGTTATAAACAATCGGCAATTTGTAATGATTTGTTTCAACATTATTTTTGACTCGTATTTAAGCAGATATTTTGTATTTAATTAAACAGTATTATATATTTATATCTACCGGCCAGATTATTTACGATAAATTTTTATTACGTAAATGTGTGTTATTCGGCAGGATTCGAACCTGCGACCCCTATCCACATAGGAGAAGCTACCATGTGATCTGACACGTCTTAGACCCCTCGACCATCGGTCGAAACGAGGTTTTAATCAAGCCTATATAACACAATTTTCGAATTCATCGCAATATCCATATCTGCTCCGAAATGTATCGTAATGACAACAAATGTAAACATGTTACGGAAATTAACGAAGATTAAAGAAAACAAACCTCAAAATAATGAGGCCAGTAGAAATAATATATATATATATATACTGTTTGATTATAAAACAAGATATCTACTTAAATACGAGTATCGATCAAAAATAATGTTCAAACAAATCATTTCAAATTGTCGGTTGTTTATAACTAAGTTTCGGTAATCTTCGTTAATTTCCGTAACATGGTTACATTTGTTGACATTACGATACATTTCAGAGCAGAGATGGTTATTCCGATGAATAATCAGGCAGGTAGAAATAAATATATAATACTGTTTGATTAAAAAATAGAGTATCTACTTAAATACGAGTATCGATCAAAAATAATGTTCAAACAAATCATTTCAAATTGTCGGTTGTTTATAACCAGTTTCCTTAATCTTCGTTAATTTCCGTAACATGTTTACATTTGTTGACATTACGATACATTTCAGAGCAGAGATGGTTATTCCGATGAATAATCAGGCAGGTAGAAATAAATATATAATACAGTTTGATTATAAGCAGAATATCTACTTAAATACGAGTATCGATCAAAAATAATGTTCAAACAAATCATTGCAAATTGTCGGTTGTTTATAACCAAGTTTCGTTAATCTTCGTTAATTTCAGTAATATATATATATATATATATATATATATATATATATATATACACACACACACAAAACCTAAAGAGCCAACAAAACTACATAGGTTTCGCCTAAACTGGATCTTCAGGGAAAGCTAGCAGCCAGCCTTCCCTGAAGATCCCGTTAGGTGAAACCTAGGTAGGTTTGTTGGCTCATATGGTATTCTATTTTTTCTGCTCTGCTTACGTATTGAGCGCTTTTTTGTTATAGATTACTCGACTCGGTTTTTTTTTTCGTTGGGCTACGTACCTTGACTGATATTCAGGTGCTTAGCTCTTCCTTTTTTTTTACATCCATTTTTTCCTTCTGCGTATATACTGAGAGGGTTTTGCGAGACGAGTATAGCGATAAGTTTACATATATATATATATATATATATATATAATAATAATAATAATAATAATAATTATTATTATTAAACCGACTCTGCGTGTATTCTAATCTCAAAATTTTATAGAAGGGACTTTCTAAGACTATGAATGACCAGCAGAATCTAAATCCGTTATTGCCCTCGGCTATAAAGCTTTGGGCAAAGAGGGGGAAAAAAAGAAAACTGCGTGGGACCGACAATACATACGGTTCCTCTGACGAGCCGTTGTGCGAAACCGCGGTCGGTCTTGGCGATCTTGCTATTTTGTTAGTATATATATATATATATATATATATATGCAGCAAATCTAGGAGAAGAGTTAGTAAATAATCCTAATAGATCCTAGTATGATTAGGTTAAACATTAAAACTTGTTCAACAGAGAGCTCGACGTAAATTTAATTTACAGACCAGATATTTATTGATTTCTTATGTAAATTTAAATTTTACATTTAGGGAATAACCATTTTAACAGGTTCTTAGAACTCATTTTATTTTACACCCGGGCTTGGATTAAATAGATGTAATTCTAAAAAGCATGTTGAAATGGCTATTCCACAAATGTAAAATTTGAATTTATATATGTATATATATCAGTCAGTTCAGTGCCAAAGGTGATACACGATTTGGCGATCATGTCTCGAAAGTGACATGACTGACTGGCCAAAAGATTTTTCCACAGTAGGTTGCCATTACTTTCTGCGGTAGACTGATTGCCAGCCAGGGCAATAGAAGCCAATTTGTCCTGTTATTTGACTCATAGCTATAGGGGGGGGTAGAAATGTATTATATTATTAAATAGTTATTAGCAGGGTATCAGTTTATTACTTCATTACAATAGAAAACTGATCCCCCACTTTATGCCTAGTAGAAGCCTTAGTCAAGTCTCGAAAGTGACATGACTGACTGGCCAAAAATTTTTCCACAGTAGGTTGCCATTACTTTCTGCGGTAGACTGATTGCCAGCCAAGGCTATAGAATCCAATTTCTCCTGTTAATTTACTCATTGCTAGAGGGGAAGAAATGCATTATATTATTAGTAATTAGTGGGGGCTCAGTTTATTACTTCATTACAATAGAAAACCTATCCCCCACTTTATGCCCAATAGAAGCCTTAATCATGTCTCTATCTATTATATTCAGTCAGTTAAGGGCCATACGTGATACCCGCTTTGAGCGATCATGTCTCGAAAGAGATATGACTGACAGTGCAGAAGATAATCTCTCAGTAGGTTGCCATTGCTTTCTGCGGTAGACTGGTTGCCAACCAAGTCTATATGTTCTGTTATTTAACTCATAACTGGAAGGAAGAGATGTATTAATACCTTTCCCAAGGGTATTTGTGCGTAAGGAATTCCACTGGAATTCGAACTCGGCTCCCCGATTTATATAGGTTGTCCCAAAAAATGTATACACATTGGCTATCATTATTGTGTTCAGGGATTGAATCTGCAAAATAAATACAAACTGTTTATTGGCTATTTATAATTATTTAAAATATTGTCAAAATGCAGTGAAAAAAAAACAAAAAAACAATAAAATGATACTTGTAAATATTTTTTTAAATAACTAGAAGTATAGCCAGGCGTTGCTCGGGTGTAATGAAAGCTTTAAAACTAATCTATGGTCCTGGAGCTCAGACTCAGCCTAAAGAATATTTGAAAACATTAAAATAATTGCGACAATTTACCAATCGCACCTAGTATATATATATATATATATATATATATATATATATATATACACTAGCAGTATAGCCCGGCGTTGCTCGGGTGTAATGAAAGCTTTAAATCCATGATCCTGGAGCACAAACTCTTTGGACGTTGGTACGAAAGACTAAAAAGCAATAGTTGTTTCCAGTTAAAGCGAAACCGTAGACTGAAAGAAAAATGAATGGATGTAAGTCAAATTTTGATTTCCCGGTATCGATATCAAATAAGTTTTCTTCGTCGTAAACTGAATTTTGAAGGCTAAATGAGTCCTCTGAGTAAATGGTATCATGGCTGAGACTAAGAACTACAATTATACCTACTTAGAGCCAAACCCGAAGCAAAAACTAAAATAAAAGGGCTGAAAAAAATACAGATATACAGGCAGATAAACAGACACACACACAAACATCTTTACCTTTTATATATATATATATATATATATATATATATATATATATATATATATATATATATATTATCGATTTTCTGCACTATTATAAGTACTGCAACCTTGAAACTTCTGAATACCGTTTTTTATGTCTTTGTCTATGAGTGTATCAAATTTGATTAAAATCGGACCACTCCTTCTATAAGCCGAATTTCTTTTATTATCTATTTTCGATATTTATTGCGGGTACCTCGACACAAGACCTAGCTAAGAACACTCGCAGACGCTTATAGTACAGCTGTGTAAAATTTCAGGAAAACCGGTTCAGCTGTTTCGGAGTCTATAGGTAACGGAAACACCCACAGGCACACACACACACAGACACAGGAAAAGGTTCATTGATAAATAAGTTTAGATTTATATATGTATATATATATATATATATATATATATAGGGTGCCTCAAAAATGTATACACATTTTAAATAATTATAAACTTGTTTATCTAAACTTTTTTTATAAATGGAACTTTGTCTGCGTGTGTATGTGTGTGTGTGTCTGTGTGCGTGTGTGTCTGTGTGTGTGTGTGTGTGTTCGTTACCTATAGACTCCGAAACTGCTGACCGATTTTCTTGAAAATTTACACAGTTGTACTATTAGCGTTTGCGAGTGTTCTTAGCTTTGTTTTATCAGAGCTCGTCAGTGTGGCTGGAGCTGCTTCTGGTTGGGATCGAAAATCGACAGATTTGTTGTCAGTTGGAGTCTCTGCTCCCTAAGCCATAATCATTGACATGTTTACAGTGTCTCGTTCCCTTTTTAATGTTCATTCTTGTTTCTTTTTTCATTTTTTTTTTTTCACTTCCCGCATTTTTTTTTTTATGTCGGTGACGGTAGTGAACATTTGCTTTATCATACAGCCTCATGACGTCAGCATGTTTTTTCCCTGTTTTACCCCCAGAACTAATGGCGCCTGTCTCTTGACCAAGAAAATGACCGACACGATGTGTATGAGATAGCCAGCCAGTGATGATGCTATGACGCCAACAATGACGGGTCTGGACAATGTCTACTTATGCATCGAGCTGGCCGGTTGGCGAATTCCACAACCGGAAGTCAATGCTTTTGATCTGTCTTCGTGAAATATCTAATGACAATGTAAGATAGACGCTGGCCCAAGGAAGAGGTTGGGGGAAAAGGCGCTGCCTGGCCACAACTGTCTTGATTATTTTCTATGTTTGTGGGACACGCGCCGTTTGAGGAAATTTGTGACAGCAACAATCTCGAATGTTAGTTTAACTGAAATACGTTTTCCGAATCACTGACCGACACCGCCCGAAAATCCCAACAATACAAAAAGCACATGAGGAAATTGGCGGACCTGAAGGAGACTACCACCACCTTTAAATTTGTTGTTTTTCATTTTTTTTTTTTTTACTTTTATCAGTGCTATCTTATCGGTTAAACCCTTAACTTTTCGATTTCCAAAAATAAAAAATTTGGAAAAATTTCAATATTTCAACAATTCTTTGTGGGGTTGCTCAGCTTTTCATACAACGTAAATTGATCCTCCATTTTGGAACCACTGCCATTACGACATTACCACCACCTGTAAATTGGTTGATTATCAATATTTTTTTCTTTTTTTAGTGCAATCTTATCGATTAAACACTAAACTTTCCGATTGACAAAAAAAAAAAAAAAAAAATTGTAAAATTTTCAACAATTTTAGTGGGGGGCTCACTTTTTCCTACAACCTTATAGTAAATCAATCCTGTGCAATTGACTTTTTTGCTTGCACATATTCAACAACTGAATCCTTTGCGAAATTTTGGAGTAAAGCTATTCTTGGAGTTTCCGAGGAAGATGCCATCGTAAGAACTAAAGAAAACTTGAAAAAGACAAAAACAAGGGCAACAACTCGTTCCAAAAAAACAAAACAAAGCGACTCCAACGCCAGTGGTTCTATTTTATTTTTTTTTATTTTTTTTTAATCATATCACCCCAAGCAAGGCAGTAACGCCACTGATGCGCAGGGGGCTACGTAAGCGTAAGAAGATTGGAAAAGAGAAAACCGGAAACCACATCCTAAACAGGGAACAAGGGATGAGCCTCTTCACCTGTTCAATAGACGTGGGTGGAGTGTGAACCGGGCGATAGTTTAGTCTATCTACTCCAATTGAACAAGAAAAAAAAATGTAAAAAGATTGGAAAAGAAAACCGAAAACCGGAAACCACATCGTAAACAAGGAACAAGGGATGAGCCTCTTCACCTGTTCAATAGACGTGGGTGGAGTGTGAACCGGGCGATAGATAAATCTATCTACTCCAATTGGAAAAGAAAAAAAAGAGTAAAAAGATTCGAAAAGAGAAAACCGGAAACCACATCCTAAACAGGGAACAAGGGATGAGCCTATTTACCTGTTCAATAGACGTGGCTAAAATGGAGGATCGATTTACTATAACGTTGTTTGAGAAAGTAAGGCCCCGCTAAAATTGTTTAAATATTGAATTTTTTCATATTTCTTTTGGCAATCGGAAACTTTATGTCATTACCGATAAGACTGCGCTAAAAAAAGTTTTTAAAAAAAATGAAAAACAACAAATTTAAAGATGGTGGTAGACTCCTTCAGGTCCGCCCTTACTTTCTTTCATCATCGACCTGCCGTTTTCTTTTTATCAATTCATGAAAAGTAAGGCGAAAGTGCCATTAAGACGTAACAGATTGCTAGCAATAAAAGGCAATGAGATGAGGGCAGGCGGCTCGATGTTCGAGTAAGCTGCATGGTGGACTTTAGTTGTAAATGTATGGCTTGGTGCAACTAAAGAACTAGAGTAGGTTCCTTCAAAATTTTATTTTCGGTAATATTTTTCCTTCAAAAATATGTCAGTCAGTCAGTTAAGTGCCATACGTGATACACGCTTGGGCGATCATGTCTCGAAAGAGACATAACTGACTGGGCAGAGGATTATCCCGCAGTAGGTTGCCATTGCTTTCTGCGGTAGACTGGTTGCCGACCAAGGCTATAGAACCCAATCTGTCCTATTATTTAACCCATAATTGGAGGGAATAGACGGATTAATACCTTTCCTAAGGTATTTCCGATTTCTCGTTCCGAGCCGATATCCAATGCACCACAACACACATCCGTATGTATGTTTCTATAAAAGTCTGTTTTTTGTATATAATTCGATAAAAGTCTATTTTTATGCTTTCATTGTGTTTTGACCCCAGTTTGCGGGTTAATTATTTGCCCATAGCTGGCACCCTAACAGGTGTTACCCCTCAGAGTAAGGGTGGACCTGGGAACAACAGCAATTAAGAGGTAATTCCATGCTCACAACCTCCCAGTCAGAGGCCTTGCTGCCAGATGAAGTTTACCGTCATACCCAGAACCAGAAAATAAATTTTAGCGTTTTATGTCTGCCGAGTGTTAATCAGATGTGTGTCACAAAATGATGCTGGTTCTTTAATTACGTGTAGATAGGTTGGTCTATCGCCCGATTCATACACCTACCGGGAGTTTTGAACTGGAGTAGAGGTTTAGCACTTGTTTCCTCTTTAGGGTTGGGTTTCGGGTTTTTTAAAAAAGTCTACTTCGGGTTTTTTAAAAAAGTCTACTTCACCTCTAATAGTCAGTCAGTCAGTCAGTCAGTGCCATACTTGATACACGCTTGGGCGATCATGTCTCTTTCCATTACTTTCTGTAGTAGACTGGTTAAAAACGAAGGCTATAGAACCCAATCTGTCCTCCTGTTCAATTCTTTTATCCAGATCAGTCATTTAATTGCCATACGTGATACACGCTTGGGCGATCATGTCTCTTTCCATTACTTTCTGTGGTAGACTGGTTGACAATGAAGGCTATAGAACCCAATCTGTCCTGCTGTTCAATTCTTTTATTCAGATCAGTCATTTAATTGCCATACGTGATACACGCTTGGGCGATCATGTCTCTTTCCATTACTTTCTGCGGTAGACTGGTTGACAACGAAGGCTATAGAACCCAATCTGTCCTGCTGTTCAGTTCTTTTATTCAGATCAGTCAGTTAAGTGCCATACGTGATTCACGCTTGGGTGATCATGTCTCTTTCCATTACTTTCTGCAGTAGACTGGTTGACAATGAAGGCTATAGAACCCAATCTGTCATTCTATTCAATTCTTTTATCCAGATCAGTCAGTTAAGTGCCATACGTGATACACGCTTGGACGATCATGTCTCGAAAGTGACATGACTGACTGGGCAGAAGATTTTCCCGCAGTAGGTTACCATTACTTACTGCGGTAGACTGGTTGCAAACTAAGGCTACAGAACCCAATCTGTTCTGTTAATTAACCCATAACTGGGGGGAAGAGACGGATTAATACCAAGGATATTTGTGCGCAAGTGAATGCAATGAATTCAACTGGAATTCGAACTCGGCTCCCCGATTTCTCGTTCGGAGCAGATATCCACTGCATCACAAAGAGGTTCGTCTATCGCCCGGTTCATCCACTTTCCGGGAGTTTTGAACTGGAGTAGGGGTTTAGCACTTGTTTTCTCTTTAGGGTTGTGTGTCGGGTTCCTTGAAAAGTCTACTTCAACTTTATACTTCTAACGTCGTACAGGGTTGCTTATTTAGAATAACAAACAAAACAAAAGTAATGCAGATATACATGTAATTCTTTAAACAGCATCAATTACAACATTTAAAATTTATGTTTTACAAGCTTTAAAGATGACATCAGTCTGATGGCGTCCATTCTGCTCAATACACTGAATTAATCGTACTCTAAAGTTTCGGTCAACTCTTTCCAGCATATTGGTGTGTATGCTGGTGACAGCTTGACGAATGTTGTTTTTCAGGTGAGCCAGGGTGTTAGGACGATCGTTGTAAACAACTGACTTCAGGTAGCTCAATAGAAAATAGTCAGTTTTCTATCTGCGGTAGAGTGGTTGCCAACCAAGTCTATAGAACCCAATCAGTCCTGTTATTTTATTCATAGCTAGTGGGGGAAAATGGATTATATTATTAAGTAGTAATTAGTGGGGGAGCAGTTTATTACTTCATAACAATAAAAAACCGATCTCACTTTATACCCTGTAGAAGCCGTAAACATGTTTCCAACTATTATATTCAATCAGTCAAATAAGTGCCATACGTGATACACGCTGTGGGCGATCATGTTTCGAAAGTGACATGACTGACTGGGCAGACGATTATCCTGCAGTAGGTTGTCATTGCTTTCTGCTGTAGACTGGTTGCCAGTCAAGGCTATAGAACTCAATCTGTCCTGTTATTTGATTCATAGGTAGAGGGAGAAGAAATGTATTATATTATTAAGTAATAATTAGTGAGGGATCAGTTTATTACTTTATTACAATGGGAAACCGATTCCCCACTTTATTCTCAATAGAAACCTTAATAATGTCTCTATTATATTCAGTCAGTTAAGTTCCATATGTGATATACGCTTTGGGCGATCATGTCTCGTAAGAGACATGACTGACTGGGCAGAAGATTATCCCGCAGTAGGTTGTCATTACTTTCTGCGGTAGACTGGTTGCTAGCCCGAGCTATAGAGCCCAATCCTGTTATTTAACCGATATCTAGAGGGAAAAGACAGATTAATACCTTTCCTAAGTGTATTTGTGCATAAGTGAATGCACGAAATTCAACTGGAATTCGAAATCTGCTTATTTTAACTTTTAAAAAGCACAGAAATGTATTTTTATAACAAACAATAGTTGTTTTTTAAGTTGTCGATTGACAAGGCGAAGACATATTGATTTTTGTTCTACGGAGACAGTATTTGTAAAACATAATTTAAGAATATGACGTGAACGCCTTTTGTATATAATTTGTAATTACCCATTAATCTTAAAAATATTGTAAAATAATCTTCGTAATCTAATTTTAGAAATGTTAATTTTAAATTTACTATTGACATCACCCTTATTTTCTGATAATATTGTGCATGGTCAACCAAAAAATTGGCACGTTATATAAATAAAAAATGGTTTTAAAAATATTGGTGCAAAAGGATTTGTATTTAGTTTTTCGATTTTTGATTAGTAAATATAGTTTTCACTTAATAGCAATATCATCTACCATAATTAAAGGAATGGAAAGACATGAAAATTTCGCTAGAATAAAGAAGAGAGCACGTAACTATCAAAATTACTTACTAACCAGGTTAGCGCCATTTTGATATATTTCTTAACTTCCCAGTAATATTACAAATTTAAGAAAATATTAGCAAACTAATATTTAATTCATTTTTAGGGACTTTGACTTCATAGGCTAACCGATGAAGTGGCTTGTTGAGGAAATGTGAGAAAAATAAAAATAAATGTTAAGTTTACCATAATGACCTCTATTATTTTCTGATAATGGCGCGTTTAGACATCCGTATTTACAAAAATTGACACGTTGATAGGTAGAAGAAGTAAATTCAATCTTCGTACAGAAGGCAGCCGAAGAGAGTGACAAGAAAGGACTCCAAATAAACTGCAAGAAAACCGAATGCATGGTCATCAGCAAAAAGAGCAGCCCAAAATGCCAAATACAGGTGAGAGATACTAAAATCAAGCAGGTACAAAAATTTTAATACCTGGGAATTGTTCTAACAGAAGACGAAAAGTGCGACACAGAGATCCGAGGGTGAATTGGCAGGGCAAAGGACGCATTCCAGAAGCTGAGTAGAGTATTAAGAGAAAAGAAAATTTTTCTGTCTGTCTTTCAATATGGCAGTGAATGCTGGACAATATCATCAAAGATGAAGGAAAAACTTGAAGCAGCTGAAATGTGGTTCTACTGAAGGATGCTGCGAATATCATGGATCGAGCACGTGAGCAATGGTGAAGTTTTGGAAAGGATGAAAACGAAAAGGAAATTAATACTGAGCATCAGGAAGAGACAGCTAAAGTTCCTGGGACATGCAATGAAGAAGGAGGGATTGGAGAACCTGATACTCACAGGCCAGATAGAGGGAAGGTGAGACAAGGGAAAACAGCGGGTAATATACTTGACTGGCCTCAGCGGGTGGATGGCAGAACGGAGGTTCCATGGTATAATAGGAGAAAGCGTGTTAAGGGCCACCAGGGATAGGGAGACGTGGAAGGCAATGATCGCTTACGTCCTGAAAGGACAAGGCACATATAAGATGAATATATGTGCCAACTGTTTATCAGAAATTATAATGTGGGTATAAAATGGGGGATCGATTCTATATTATAATCAATATATAAACTGATCCCTCATTTTGTGGTCATACTAGTTTCAATACATTTATATTATAGGTTTATGAGCTTGAGCTAGCATGGTGTAACAGTGCTAAGAGCCACCAGGGATAGGGAGACGTGAAAGGCCATGATCGCCTACGTCCTGAAAATACAAGGCACATAGAAGAAGAAGAATTATTTTTAAATTAACATTTTAAAAAATTAAAACAATACTTCTAAAAATACGTTATTAATCGAAAAATAATTTTCTAATTAAATAATATTAATTTTAATGCATTTTGTATTTTACGATACGGAACTAATTTCAGGAAAACGAGCAGCAGTTTGAAAAATAATTGTTTTAAATTCTCCAAGGAGGTTAACTAATAAAATAAAATTTGTTATCAAAATTTAATTTCTCGAAATTTCATGAAATTAAGTAAGTGGTGGGAGTAACATATGTAGAAAATATATTTTTACTAAGAATAACAATAAAATTTCAAAAATAATTTAATTCACTTGTGACAAACTCCTGAAAGTTTTAATTTCCAACAATTATTGGATTTTTGGAAGAATTTCAAAATCAATGTGTTTTTGACCTGAAAAAGACTTAAAAAACACTTATCGTAAATATTACGTCGACCTTTAACGCAAAAAAAAATGTTTTTTAACCAAAATTTCGATCGTGCTAGAAAGAATTAAACATAATAAAAATATTTTATCTTTCCTTTTAATAATATAAAAGCGTTCTGACGATAAAACCTTTTTATCATATGATGTTCTTTTCAGTGAATTAACGTCAAGAAGACACAGCTGAAGTTTATGGGACACGTAATAAGTATGGGGGGGGGAGAACCTAATATTCACGGGACGGATAGAGGAAAGAGAGACAGGGGAAACCAACGTGAAACATGCATTATCGGCTATAATTATTAGCCCCCAGTTTTAAAAAAAATTATGTATTTCATACTATTTTTAGTATTTATTGCCAAGTGGATAATTCTAAATGAAAATAGAATGGTTCTTTTGTTATTATTACTTTGCAAAATTTTACAAGGCAGCTAGGAAGCCTTTGCTTCGGCCAAACAATAAGAAGAGACTAGCATGGGAAAGAGAGCACAAAAACTGGACACCAGAAGAATTCATTTGATGCACATGTTATTGTGCAGTATTAACAAAAATAGTATGAAATAAATCATTTCTTTTAAAAAACTGGGCAGGCCTAATATTTATGGCCAGTAGTGTACATGAAGTCGGAGCAGGGTTATGGACAGTTACCAAGAGGAAAAGTGATACCAGCCACAAGGGATAGCGGAAAGTGGAGGTCCAGGAACGCCTACATCCTGAAAGGATACGGCATATATAGAAGAATCTAAGAGGGAATAAACTTTGAGAAGGAAAGTCAGAAAGTGCGAGAAAATACATTGTTGAAGTAGAAGAGACGTTTACATTTAAGTATTTCCACAGATACAAATCAAGTAGCCTGCTTGAATTCATGTGGTCAGGGCACTATTACAACAGAAGTAGATAGCATTTGTCTATATTTCTGAGATGAGTTAGTATTTATAGTATTTACATTATTTGAATTATTATCCTGATCTTTGTTGCCTTTTGTACGACGTTTAATAATAGATCATTCTATTTGTCTATATTTCTGAGATGAGTTAGTATTTACACTATTTACATTATTCGGACTATTGTCCTCATCTTTGTTGCCATTTCTACGACGTTTAATATTAGATCATTCTATTTGTCTATATTTCTGAGATGAGTTAGTATTTACACTATTTACATTATTCGGACTATTGTCCTCATCTTTGTTGCCATTTCTACGACGTTTAATATTAGATCATTCTATTTGTCTATATTTCTGAGATGAGTTAGTATTTACACTATTTACATTATTCGGACTATTGTCCTCATCTTTGTTGCCATTTCTACGACGTTTAATAATAGATCATTCTATCTGTCTATATTTCTGAGATGATGTAGTATTTACAGTATTTACATTATTCGGACTATTGTCCTCATCTTTGTTGCCATTTGTACGACGTTTAATAATAGATCATTCTATCTGTCTATATTTCTGAGATGATGTAGTATTTACACTATTTACATTATTCGGACTATTGTCCTCATCTTTGTTGCCATTTCTACGACGTTTAATAATATATCATTCTATTTGTCTATATTTCTGAGATTAGGTGCTATTTACAGTATTTACATTATTCGAACTATTGTCCTCATTTTTGTTGCAATTAGTACGCGTTTAATAATAGATCATTCTATTTGTCTATATTTCTGAAATGAGGTAGTATTTACAGTATTTACATTATTCGGACTATTGTCCTCATCTTTGTTGCCATTTGTACGACGTTTAATAATAGATCATTCTATCTGTCTATATTTCTGAGATGATGTAGTATTTACACTATTTACATTATTCGGACTATTGTCCTCATCTTTGTTGCCATTTCTACGACGTTTAATAATAGATCATTCTATTTGTCTATATTTCTGAGATTAGGTGCTATTTACAGTATTTACATTATTCGGACTATTGTCCTCATTTTTGTTGCAATTAGTACGCGTTTAATAATAGATCATTCTATTTGTCTATATTTCTGAAATGAGGTAGTATTTACAGTATTTACATTATTCGGACTTTTGTCCTCATCTTTGTTGCCATTTGTATGACGCTTCTGCCGTTGTACGTTCCGACCTTCTTCAGGTGCAATGAATTTTGAACCTTTATTACACTCGCTGGGGTATATTATCGCAACAACGGTGATAAAATAGTCCAAATTATGCAAATCGTGTAGAAGTAGATAGGTTTCACTATCGTCCGGCTCAAACTCCTCCCCGGTTTTGGGCAGGATTAGAATTTACCCTTTGCTTCCCGTGGTTTTAGTTTGGTTTCAAGGTTTCTTAAAATTTTTTTCATTTTTTTTTTTGGTTTTCAATAGATTCCATGGGGAATCCTACAAAGTATAGTAAAATATGCACAAATGTCTCAGGATTTTGAAAGTAGGTATACTTGCCCCGTATTATTAGTCCTGTGCATCGGAAAACTGATGTCCTCTAAGTCCATCCCAAATTTTATGGGGGTGCCAAGTTAAGATTGTAGAAATTCTTGGGGTGCAAAAACTCTCAAGAGACCATACTAAACAACAGGCGCCATCATTTCTGATCTGGATTATTTCACGGGGTTTCCCAATAATGAATCTTCTACCATTTCTGTGTCCTCGGTAAGGCGATAAACTACATCCGGCTTCAAGGGCTCTGATCAAGATGTTTTGCGGAGCATGGCGCCACCTCTTAATTGATGGTGTTCTCTGATCCTCCTTAATCCGCGGTGGTAGTAGGTGTTAGGGTCCCAAATTTGGATAAATATTTAACTCCCAAACTGAGATCAAAACAATATGAAAGTATAAAAATACATTTTTAGAGTTAAAATTAAAAGCAAAACATTTCTGTAAAAAGAAATTACTAATGCTCCCAAGAAAATTAAATTTCGGTATTAAATTACCGATAAGGAGTTGATATGTCATTAAACAAACAAATCAAATCAAAGCTTCCAACATATCTACCATTCCTAATAACATCAACATTTTTCGCGTAAACTTATTTCACTTCAGAAACTAATCTATCACTAGGCTAACTTTTTCTTTAAGATTGATATTAATGCTACTGACGGTCTTATATCAAGTGCAGACTTTCCGGAAACATTCAATTACCGGTAAATGTTCGTTTTAGGTGCCGACGGCTTTTCCCCTTTCAAATTTATTATTTCTGTACAAATGTATATGCTGAACTCAAATCAACAATTAGTTATTGAAGAAACTTACCTTTTTTGGTTTGAAAGACCATAAAAAAAACGAACTATATCTCGCACTTTTTCTCTCCCGTAACTCTCACGAAGTCATGTAATTAACTTCAGAATGACGTCCTACGTAGGCAGAAATTTTCTGACGAATTTTGGTCGATTTTCTTCCTTTACTGAAACTTCCGGCGATGTACTTCCTGTCATGAAAGTAATAAGCGTAAAAATACAATAGCGCATTACATTCATTACTGGAAGTACATCGCCGGAAGTATCAGTAAATGAAGAAAAATCTACCAAAAATCTGCCCAAATTCGTCGCATACACAGTACGTCATTCTGCAGTAAATTACATGACTTCGTGAGAGTTACGGGAGAGAAAAAAGTACGAGATATAGTTCGTTTTTTTTTTTATGGACATTTAGATAAAAAAAAAAGGCAAGTTTCTTCAATAACTAGCAGTTGATTTGAGTTCAGCATATATATTTGCACAGAGATAATGCTATTTTGGATAAATTTGAAGGGGAAAAGCCGTCGGGAGTTAAAACGAACATTTACCCAATTAGCTCTTGTGGATATTTACAGTATTTTCACCTGCCAAAAATAGAGATTCTACGACAGTTGTTTGATTTCAACGTTCACTTCGAAAAGTCGTAATATTAAAAGTGGTTTATGGGTTCGAAAGGTGAAAGTTACTTCGCAAATTCTTGCGAAAATCCTTGGGATTTTACTCATATGATTATTATTTTTTTTTTTTTTAATCGTATCACCCCGAGCAAGGCGGTAACGCCATTGATGTGCAGGGGGCTACGTAATAGTGAAAAGATTGGAAAAGAGAAAGCCGGAAACCACATCCTAAACAGGGAAAAAGGGATGAGCATCTTAACCTGTTCAATAGACATGGGTTGAGTGTGAACCGGGCGATAGATAGATCTATCTACTCCAATTGAAAAAAAAAATAAAAAAGTGAAAAGATTGGAAAAGAGAAACCCGGAAACCACACCCTAAACAGGGAACAAGGGATGAGCCTCTTAACCTGTTCAATTTGTAATAAAGTATCGTCATCTATTACATATGACAATACGAATCTCCCATACGGAACACATTTTTATTCAACTCCGGACTTTCGTCAGTTAGCGTCGGCTAGTGCAGTTGTAGGGAAACTGTAGCTCGCAAGCCACAATCGGGCGCTAGTCTCCTCCGGCACGCGGGTTGCATCCAACTCATAGGCAGCTTTCAGATCGCAGGCCGCATCCAACTCTCGATATGCTTGAGTTCGCCCCACAAAATCATTAAAAAAAAAAAATTTTTTTTCGTCCATTAATCGATTTTCAACGGATGAGTTTTACTTCTGTCATTGTTTCTTTTTCGATTTTGGTTAATGTCCAATGGAAAGATATGAAAATCTACGACAATTTATTCATTTCATTACAAGTTCTTGAAAAATTAACATATTTATCGTGACAGCAAAATTTCTGTTTCATACTAGCCGACAATTTACTGCATTTCCACGAATTTCTTTAGAAAATTGTATATTGCACAGTTTGGCAGGTAATAATAAAATGTAACCATGTTATTTATTGTTGGTTCCAATGTAAAAGCAATAACTGTACAGATGTGTCCGCAAAATGTTCAGACGAATCGTGTAGATGAATGCTAGCATTACTTCCTAGCCAATAACATCGTCCCCTTTTAAATGTCATCCGCCATATTTTTCGCCTTTCTTGCCTTGTGTGTTAACAACATTCTCTGTTTTTGTTTTTGTTTTTGGTTTTGTTTTTTTTTGTTTTTTTTTAATCGTATCACCCCGAGCAAGGCGGTAACGCCACTGATGTGCAGGGGACTACGTAATAGTGAAAAGATTGGAAAAGAGAAAGCCGGAAACCACATCCTAAACAGGGAACAAGGGATGAGCATCTTAACCTGTTCAATAGACGTGGGTGGAGTGTGAACCGGGCGATAGATAGATCTATCTACTCCAATTGAAAAAAAAATAAAAAAGTGAAAAGATTGGAAAAGAGAAAGCCGGAAACCACATCCTAAACAGGGAACAAGGGATGAGCATCTTAACCTGTTCAATAGACGTGGGTGGAGTGTGAACCGAGCGATAGATAGATCTATCTACTCTAATTGAAAAAAAAAAAAGAAACCAAAGTGAGAAGATTGGAAAAGAGAAAGCCGGAAACCACATCCTAAACAGGGAACAAGGGATGAGCCTCTTCACCTGTTCAATAGACGTGGGTGGAGTGTGAACAGGGCGATAGTTTAGTCTATCTACTCCATTTGAAAAAAAAAAGAAAAAGAAAAGTGAAAAGATTGGAAAAGAGAAAGCCGGAAACCACATCCTAAACAAGGAACAAGGGATGAGCCTCTTAACCTGTTCAATAGACGTGGGTGGAGTTTTGCCACATTATTGTTGTATTGCCAAGTTTTGTCTTGCATATATATTGTTTGCATTTGCATATATATTGTTTGCATATATTTTTCCTTATATATTGTTTCCTAATATCGTGTTTCTTTATATAATGTTTACATATATATTGTTTTCTTATAAATTGTTTGCATATATATTGTTTGCATATATATTGTCTCTTTACATATTGTTTGTCTCTATATTGTTTCTTTATATAGTGCTTGCATATATATGGTTTGCATATATATTGTCTCTTTACATATTGTTTGTCTCTGTATTGTTTCTTTATATAGTGCTTGCATATATATTGTTTGCATATATATTGTCTCTTTACATTTTGTTTGTCTCTGTATTGTTTCTTTATATAGTGCCTGCATATATATTGTTTGCATATATATTGTCTCTTTACATATTGTTTGTCTCTGTATTGTTTCTTTATATAGTGCCTTGCATATATATTGTTTGCATATATATTGTCTCTTTACATATTGTTTGTCTCTATATTCTTTCTTTATATAGTGCTTGCATATATATTGTTTGCATATATATTGTCTCGTTATATATTGTTTGCATATATATTATTTGCTTAAATATTGTTTTTCTATATACTGTTTTCTTATAAATTGTTTGCCTATATATAATTTCTTTATATTGTTTATCTATATATTGTTTCCTTGTATAGTGCTTGCATATATATTGTTTGCTTATATATTGTTTCCTTATATACTGTTTGCATATATATTGTTTGTCTATATATTTTTTATCTATATATTGTTTCCTTATATGTTGTTTGTGTTTGTATTGTTTCCATATATTGTTTGGTTGTATATTGTTTGTCTATATATTGTTTCCTTATATATTGCTTGCATATATATTGTTTGCAAATAGATTGTATCCTTAAATATTGAATGGCTATATATTTTTTATCTATATATTGTTTCCTTATATATCGTTTGCATATATATTGTTTCCTTATATACTGTTTGCATATATATTGTTTGTCTGTATATTTTTTATCTATATATTGTTTTTTTATATATTGTTTGCATATATATTGTTTGTCTGTATATTTTTTCCTTATGTATTGTTTGCATACGTATTATTTCCATATATATTGTTTGTCTATATATTGTTTCGTTATATATTGTTTGTCTGTATATTGCTGGCCTGTATATTCTTTCCTTATATATTGTTTGTATACATAATGTTTCCTTATATATTGTTTGTCTGTATATTTTTTATCTATATATTGTTTTTTTATATATTGTTTGCATATATATTGTTTGTCTGTATATTGTTTCCTTATGTATTGTTTGCATACGTATTATTTCCATATATATTGTTTGTCTATATATTGTTTCGTTATATATTGTTTGTCTGTATATTGCTGGCCTGTATATTCTTTCCTAATATGTTGTTTGTATACATATTGTTTCCTTATATATTGTTTGTCTGTATATTTTTTATCTATATATTGTTTTTTTATATATTGTTTGCATATATATTGTTTGTCTGTATATTGTTTCCTTATGTATTGTTTGCATACGTATTATTTCCATATATATTGTTTGTCTATATATTGTTTCGTTATATATTGTTTGTCTGTATATTGCTGGCCTGTATATTCTTTCCTTATATATTGTTTGTATACATAATGTTTCCTTATATATTGTTTGTCTGTATATTTTTTATCTATATATTGTTTTTTTATATATTGTTTGCATATATATTGTTTGTCTGTATATTGTTTTCTTATGTATTGTTTGCATACGTATTATTTCCATATATATTGTTTGTCTATATATTGTTTCGTTATATATTGTTTGTCTGTATATTGCTGGCCTGTATATTCTTTCCTAATATGTTGTTTGTATACATATTGTTTCCTTATATATTGTTTGTCTGTATATTTTTTATCTATATATTGTTTTTTTATATATTGTTTGCATATATATTGTTTGTCTGTATATTGTTTCCTTATGTATTGTTTGCATACGTATTATTTCCATATATATTGTTTGTCTATATATTGTTTCCTTATATATTGTTTATCTATATATTGTTTCCTTTAATATTTTTTGCCTATATATTGTTTTTCTATATTTATCGTTTGTCTGTATATAGTTTCCTTATATATTGTTTCTTTATATATTCTTTTCATATATATTGTTGAAGTTTATTATATTAATCTACGCACCCTTGTAAAACAACTGTACTTTGTTCTTCTTTATAGATTTGGTTTTAACAGGTCAATGTTTGGCAAATTTGATGGTATGATGGACGAAGGGACTGATTAACGGACGTCACAGAATTTTATACATTGACAGATGAGTAAAATTAAAGTTATATATTGTCTTCAACACCTAAATAATATCCTTATAAATTATACTTTGAGTTAGAAGTATCCACTATTAACTTTGAATAGATGACCAGAGCCTAGTGGCTGATGTAATCCCCTGCACACCAGTGGCAGTTAAACTGCTTTGCTTAGGGGTGAAATGATGTAATCCCCTGCACACAAGTGGCAGTTAAACTGCCTTGCCTAGGGGTGAAATGATATAATCCCCTGCACACAAGTGGCAGTTAAACTGCCTTGCCTAGGGGTGAAATGATATAATCCCCTGCACACAAGTGGCAGTTAAACTGCCTTGCTTAGGGGGTGAAATGATTATATAAAAAAAACTAAAGAACCTCGAGATGAATAGCAGGAGAACCCAGCAAGATATGACAACAGTATTCAACGAATGGTAGTTTTATAAATGTGCAGCATGGTTTCTAACGAGAACAACTTCTTGCCCGGCACAGTGATCCAACCGTCCTAGCAGTAGATGCCTCTATAGATTCGATGTAGTCGTTCCACTTTAGGTCCGTTGAGAGGGTGAGGCCAAGGAGGCGCAGTATGTTTTTCTCAAGCTGATGGCTGGCAGGAAAGTTTCTCTATGGTGATTAAAGGAGAGCAGTTTTGTTTTGAAGGCATTAACATTACAAGCCTTGAGAGCCGGTTGAGACTTTATCTTAACCCATCCCTCAAGTGGAAGTCGTACTAAAGATGCCGAGAAAATGGTAGGTTCCCCGCACGTGTAAGTACCTAATACCTCGCGTGATGCTTTATTTTGCAAAAGACAAATGTGACCAAAAAATGGAGTCAGTCAGTTAAGTGCCATACGTGATACACGCTTTTGTCGATTATGTCTCGAAAGAGACATGACTAACTGGGCAGCAGATTGTCCCGCAGTAGGTTGCCATTATTTTCTGCGGTAGACTGGTTGCTAGCGAAGGCTATATAACCTAAAGTGTTTTAATATTTAACCCATAACTGGAGGGAAGAGACGGATTAATACCTCTCCCAAGGGTATTTGTGCGTAAGTGAATGCAAGGAATTCAACTGGAATTCTAACTCGGCTCTCTGAATTGTCGTTCCGAGTTGATATCCACTGCACCACAACGCAGATATATCGCCAGTTTATTTGTTTTCAGTTTAGATTTCAAAAGCTTCTCCGCGTCCGTGTGGGTGATGAATTATTTTGCATTGAACAACATTTTTTAACAGACAAAACGTAGCAAGTCTCTTACTGTTCTATCGCTATTTCCATTGAAAATGTTAAAATTAACTACTTTAGCCACTTTATTTTTTAGTATATTTAGCACTTCCACCCCACTGGCACCCCACCCCACTGGCTTATTCTGGTCAATCTGCACTCTTCCACCCTGGCCCCTATACCTCCGGCATCTTCCTCTTCAGGTTAAGGTGTCTAGTCGGTCTTAACCGAGCAAAGTGGTTGGTCGTAGGTCCCTGACCATCCATAGGTTAGTTAACGGGCTCAATGCTTTAAGTCTGCTTTCTGCCCACGTTGTGATTATTAGATCCAGAAAGCGTAACTATTGTTCGTTCACGATCGACTGAAGATGTAGACACTGGTGGAGCCGGTGTTAAATATTTAGAATACAGCAAAAAGAAATGGAAAATGTTTAAATGACTTACATTCTTTAGTTCCACCAGTTTTAACCTTCACGGCGATGACCCACCCTGCTACGCATATTGTAGCGAACCACCCTCATTTTCCTTCGTGTTTCATTAGTGAGACGTAAGTTCCATTTGAACAGTTTATCGACTCCAACCGTCTCTCAAGAGAATAATTTCGGGTTCATTGCATTTTCACTACAATTTAAACCGACGGTAAACTGCATCCGGCAGCAAGGCCTCTGAGTGGGAAGTTGTGAGGTGCATGCAAACACCTCTTAATTGCTGTTGTTCCCAAGTCCACCCTCACCCGGAATGATAGCACCTGTTAGGGTCCCAGCTATGGGCAAATAGCTAACCCCCAAACTGGGGTCAAAACACTATGAAAAACTAATAATACAAACATAAAAAAAATAGGATGTGCGTTGTGGTGCAGTGGATATCGACTCGGAACGACAAATCGAGGATCCGAGTTCGAATTCTAGTTGAATTACTTGCATTCACTTACGCACAAATACCCGTGGGAAAGGTATTAATCCGTCTCTTCCCTCTAGTTATGGGTTAAATAATAGAACAGATTGGGTTCTATAGTCTTGGTTGGCAGCCAGTCTACCGCAAAAAGCAATGGCAACCTACTGCGGGATAACCTTCTGCCCAGTCAGTCATGTCTCTTTCGAGACATGATCACCCAAAGCGTGTATCACGTGTGGCATCTGACTGACTCATACATAAAAATAGATTTTCATAGAAATGTATACATTTTTGAAGAAAAAATTATTACTATAACACATTTTTGAAGGAAAAAATATTTTCGACAAAACATTTTTGAATACAAACTAGAGGACATTTTCAGTTTTCTAAAATAAAAAAGAATAAAAACAAAATTTCTTTAAAATCTGACTAAATCAAGCTATAACCGAACACTATAACCGAACATTAAAAAAAAGAATAACTTAAAACCCACCATTTTGGCATTAAATAACCCACAGAGGAGTTGATATACCGTTAAACAAAACTTAAACTCAGACTCAAACAATTTAAACCTGTTCTAGTCTAGGGTTAACCGTTATCTTCCACACATATATCGAGATTATCCCGCAGTAGGTTGCCATTGCTTTCTGCGGTAGACTGGTTGCCAGCCAAGGCTATAGAACCCAATCTGTCATGTTATTTGACTCATAGCTAGAGGGGGAAGAAATGTATCACATTATTAAGTAGTAATTTGGGGGGTCAGTTTATTACTTCATAACAATAGAAAACTGATCCCCCACTTTATGTCCAGTAGAAGCCTTAATCATGTCTCCAAATAGTATATTCAGTCAGTCAGTTAAGTACCATACGTGATACACACTTTGGGCGATCATGTCTCGAAAGAAACATGACTGACTAGGCTGAAGATTATCCTGCAGTAGGTTGCCATTGCTTTCTGCGATAGACTGGTTACCAGCCAAGGCTATAGAACCCAATCTGTCCTGTTATTCTGCAATCCCCTGCCTTGGGCTTTTTAAAGGGTGAACCACATTAACATTTAATTTGACTTTTTTATTTGTACCAATCTCATTAATTTCTTCATGGATAGCCATCTTCATATATGGTTTCTAAAATTTTGTTCAATTAATCACAGCATTTCTAATTCTTATTCTTCTATGTGCGTTGTCATTTCAGGATCATAGCTCTCCACGTCTTCCTATCCCTAGTAACTATTAGTACCCTTTCTTCTATTACTCCGCGCGACCCCCGTTCGATCATCCACTTGCTCAGGCCAGTCAAGTACGTTAGACGTTGTTTTCCCCTGCCTCTTTTCCCCTCTATCTGGCCTGTTAGTATCAGATTCTCCAAACCCTCCTTCCTCATTGCATGCCCCAGGAACTTTATCGGTCTTTTCCTGATGCTCAGTATTAATTTCCTTTTCGTTTCCATCCTTTCCAAAACCTCATCATTGATCACATACTCGATACAGGATATCCACAGCATCCTTCTGTAGAACCACATTTCAGTTGCTTCAAGTTTTTCCGTCATCTTCGATGATATTGTCCAGCATTCACTGCCATATTGAAGAACTGACAACACATAGCAATCCAGTACTCTCTTCTTTGTTTCTAGCGAAATTGTCCTGTCTCTTAATACTCCGCTCAGTTTCTGGAATGCGTCCTTCACCATGCCAATTCGCCTTCGGATCTCTGTGTCGCACTTTCCGTCTTGTTAGAACAATTCCCAGGTATTTAAATTTTTCCTGCTTGATTTTAGTATCTCTCACCTGTATTTGGCATTTTGGGCTGCTCTTTTTGCTGATGACCATGCATTCGTTTTTTTTTTTTTTTTTTTTTTTGCAGTTTATTTGTAGCCCTTTCTTGTCACTCTCTTCAGCTACCTTCTGTAGGAAAATTGAATTTACTTTATTTACCTATAAACGTGTCAATTTTTGTAAATACGGATGTCTAAACGCGCCATTATCAGAAAATAATAGAGGTAATTATGATAAACTTAACATTTTTTTCTAACATTTCCTCAACAAGCCACTTCATCGGTTAGCATATTAATTCAAAGTTTCTAAAGTTGAATTAAATATTAGTTTGCTAATATTTTCTTAAATTTGTAAGAATACTGGGGAGTTAGGAAATATATCCAAACGGCGCTAACCTGGTTAGCAAGTAATTTTGATAGTTCCGTACGCCTTAGTTAAGTTTACCAAACATCAGTCTGTCAATAGAGCTGTTAACACCCACAAAAAAAAAAAGTATTAAAAATTGCTATTCTTCGATATATTAAGTTAAAAGTAAGCTAATCTTCCACAAAATTTCAGAAAAGAATATTTTATTTTTAAAAGTTATTTTTAATAAAAGGATTTATGGTGTATTAATAGATTTGTAAACATGGGCAATTTTGGTGTTTTTATTGGTAAGTCGATCCATTCAATATAAATTTTCCTTTTTCTCAATACTCTACTTAATGCATCCTACGCTATGCCAATACACCTTTGGATCTCAATGTCACGCTTTCCGTTTTCTGTTTGAACAATTCCCAGGTATTTAGATGTTTTTAAATCATTTTCCCCCTAAGCAAGACGGTACCGCCACTGATGTGCAGCGGGCTACAAAAGAGAATTAAAGTTTTAGACAGGAAAAGCGTGAAGATAAATACAAACCAGCTACAGAGGGCGGAAGAGAAAGGGCAAGAGAAGGATATGAACAGAGGAGTGAAGACAGTTACGAAGGTCGAGAGAATGGAACAGAACATGATACTAGGGGTGATGTGGAAAGGGCTGGAGTTAAGTGGATAAGAAATGGGAATTGACTTTGCATTTAAATTTTTGGAGGTTATAATCGCCAGGAGAGCAAGTTTATGGAAGGAAGTTCCACAAGCAGGAAGCGCGAGAAAAGAAGCTGATGGAGTAGAACTGTCGCCTGCATTTGGTTGATCTAACTGTAAAAGAGTGGGACCTTGTTGCCAGTCTGGTTGCCCAAGTAAGTGAAGGGGGCAACAGTGACCTAAGTTCTCCAGAGCAAAGACCATGAAATTTTCTGTACCTGCTTGATTTTAGTATCCTCAACCTGTAGTTAGCATTTTGGGTTCCTCTTTTTACTGATGACCATACATTCAGTTTTCTTGTAGTTTATATCTCGTCCTTCCTTTACGCTATCTTTAACTATTTCCTGCAAGAGGTTTTTTATTTTCCTTTCCGTGTCTGCTATCAGCACTGCATCGTCTGCATCTAAACTTATTTATGAATGGAACTTTGTGTGTGTGTGTGTGTGTGTGTGTGTGTGTGTGTGTGTGTGTGTGTGTCTGTTACCTATAGAATCCGAAACGCAGTTCTTACAATAGGGCAAAAACTCGACAATATATATATATATATATATATATATATATATATATATATATATATATATATATAAACGGCAAGATGTTTGTGTGTGTCTGTTTATCTGTCTGTGTGTCTGCATTTTTTCAGCCCTTTTATTTTAGTTTTTGCTTCGAGTTTGGCTCTAAGTAGGTATAATTGTAGTTCTTAGTCTCAGCCATGATATCATTTACTCAGCGGACTTATTTAGCCTTCTAAATTCAGTTTACGAAGAAAGAAACTTATTTGATATCGATACCGGGAAATCAAAATTTGACTTACATACAATCATTTTTCTTTCAGTCTACGGTTTCGCTTTAACTGGAAACAACTATTGCTTTTTAGTATTTCGTGCCAACGTCCAAAGAGTCTAAGCACTAGGCCCATGGATTAGGTTTAAAGTTTTCATTACACCCGAGCAACGCCGGACTATACTGCTAGTATATTATATAGTTCAGATAGTGGCCTTTAATAACGAATCCTGACAGGTCTTCTAGAGCAGGGGTTTTCAAACTGTGGTCCGCAGACCACAGGGGGTCCGCAAGGATAAGATAGGGGGTCCGTGGATTAACTCATCACGTGAAATTCAAAGTATAAATTTTCAGTGTTTGGATATTTATTTTTACTTATTAATGTTATCAAATGAAAATTTTAATTTATCAATTTAAAGTAAGCTTAAAACCAGTTTTTTCAATGTTAATGCAAAACTATAAGCTATTTTTAGTAAAAATTTATGAATAAATTTCATAAGCGTTTATAGTGGGTCTCGAGACTAAAACTTGATATATAAAAGGGTCCGTAATAAAAAAAAAGGGGTCCGTCAAAAAAATTTGAAAACCCCTGTTCTAGAGCTCTCAGAATTGTAGGTTGAATAGATCTGGTGAGAAGATGCATCTTTGTCTTACACCACTTTCTATCCTTGTATATCTGCTGAAATTATTTCCTCTTTGTATGCAAGCGTTTTGCTGCCAGTACAGGTTCTTGATTACTTTAATGTCTTTCCCGAATAAGACTATAATGCCGAATTATCTAACACACAGGCGAGAAGTGTGAGAAAAGAAACTGTTGAAGTAGAAGTGGTGGTTACATTTTACTTCATTTTTTGGTGATTGTAGCTGTCAGGAAATCATATAAACAGAAGGGAGTTCCACAGGGGGGAGAACTGTACATGTTTATAAGCTGAATCTTGGACGTTTATTTATTAGCTGTATCTTTCCAATATATTGTGTAATTGTTATCTGTCACCGTCAACTATAATTTATTCAATATTAAATTGTTCTCCTCACTTGGAATATCGTATTATAGTAATAATGTTCCATATAAGAATGTTTTTATTTCATCTGAATTTAATCGATAGAATAGGTACGTATTACTTACCCAATTAGACGAGTCCCTAATTTTTGGTATTTATTTATTTATTTATTTATTTTTATCGAAATGGACGAGCTCCTAATTTTTATTTATTTATTTTTTTTTTTTTTCGAGTTGGACGATCTTCTAATTTTTATTATTCATTTATTTATTTATTTTTTATATTATCGAGATGTACGAGCTCCTAATTTTTGTTATTTATTTATTTTTTATATTATCGAAATGGACGAACCCCTAATTTTTGTTACTTATTTATTTATTTTATCGAGTTGGACGAGCCCGTGATTTTTGTTATTTATTTATTTTATATTATCGAGATGGACGAGCGCCTAATTTTTGTTACGATATTATAGAGTCGGACGAACCCCCAGTTTCGTTACGTGATAAGTGTAACAAAAGAAAAAAAAACTGATCAAAACTTAGTGTTAAATCACATACAAATATTTAACTTATGATAAACACAAAATGATATATATATATATATATATATATATATATATCCAAAATTTACAATTTTTTGCATTCAAAACAGAAACGTAGAGTTTACTACTAGCAGGCGAAGTGTTACGATGGGGATGGAAAGGCCAGTATCTTTACCCAGTAAAGTTAGTAAAGTATTTTAAGTGCTATACTTTTTGGAAATCCTTAAATGCATATATAAAGAATAATTTCCAGTATGGTCAATGAAAAGGTAAAAAAAACCTATTTACCTTTTTAGTTCCATGAGGTTGTCTTTCAGGTTTGAGTTGGTCGGAAAGCTGGATATAAATTCTTGAATCAAAGCCGGAGTTGATAATGTCAGTAAATCCTTTTAACAACTAACTTCTCCCTTTCCAAAAATCCACACCTAATTTGCATATTTCTAGAATTATTTAGAATTCTCTCGATTTTACTCGAACATTCTACAATCTTCCAAAACGTTCTATTCCTAATTTTTCTATTTAACAACAACTTCATGAATTAAAACTTTTTTGCAAAAACAAATAGGACTCCATAGAGTCTCTTACTATAACTTTTTATACATTATTAATATAATTTTTATATATAAATCCATCCCCCTTAACAATATATATATATATATATATATATATATATATATATATATATGGTGACATTTCAAAGTGAATCTTTATTCTGATTAGTTAAAAGGAACACAAACATAATTTTATATCTTCCCAAATACATAAATAGCATACCGATTGTTTTTTTTTTTTGTATTTAAATATAAATCATTTTCAGAACCAACATCCAACATTGCCTGATGACGAGATAGAAATCTTGAAACATAGAAATTTCCGTGTTGCAATGTACTTTTAATTCATAATTTTATGATTATGTTATGCTCTACAATAATGATTTTATTGAGCACTTTTTATAAAATAGTAAATGCCAGGGAACTCAAAGTCGTAAAACCTTCGGTTCTCTTTACCTGGATTTATATATATATATATATATATATATATATATATATATATATATATATATAATAATAATAATAATAATAATAATTATTAAACCGACTCTGCGTGTATTCTAATCTCAAAATTTTATAGAAGGGACTTTCTAAGACTATGAATGACCAGCAGAATCTAAATCCGTTATTGCCCTCGGCTATAAAGCTTTGGGCAAAGAGGGGGAAAAAAAAGAAAACTGCTTGGGACCGACAATACATACGGTTCCTCCCAGTAAAAAGTTGTTAGTGTGTTTGCTCTGCGTTACTGCCTTCTAGTTAAATACTTTTCGGTTGTGTGTATCGAGCACTTTTCTTTTCTGGTTGTTTGTTCCGTTAGAGGGTTTTTTCTTTTTTCTTTTTATGTGTGTGTGTGTGTGTGTGTGTGTGTGTGTGTGTGTGTGTGTGTGTGTGTGTGGGACGGATGCCTACATCACTAGCCTTTAGGAGCTAGTGCTTCCCTAGATGAACGGTGTGGTTGCTGGAAGATCGTATGTCTGGCAACCTGACTCCGCACCATGCCACAAAAACAAGAGAACCCAGTCGTGGATGTCGCACAATTTCTATGACCACATCACTCCTTACATCTCGTCACCTAACTCTCCAGTTTGCAAACCCCTTGATTATCATGTGTGGGGGGCGCAGTTGAGCGAAAGATCAACAAAACTCTTTGTAACACTAAAGATGAACTGAATGCAAGGATTATGGCAGCGTTCACCAACTTATACAAGGAGACCGTCTAGAGGAGTTGCAGGAGATTCCGATGTCGTATTGAGGTCGTGGTTGAAGCCAGTGACGATTTTGTTGAAAAAAAAATTACTCTTTCATGACATTTTTGTGTAATTTTGGTAAATATATTCCTTAAAATGAGATGTCAGTGTTATTTTTATTTTTGCATAATTTAGATATCAATTTATCCATTCCACTATGTATATTTTATCATATACATACATGCATGTGCATATATATATATATATATATATATATATATATATATATATTAAAAAAGGATTAATTCAAAGATGTTGAATGGCCATTTCGATATGAAGATCCCTACGGGGGACGACACATCACCTCAGCAACAGAAAAAACCTTTCAGAAACTGGAGAAAAATTAGTCTACTTTTCCTTTTTAAATAGATTGCAAAGAAATTAAAAAATAAATAATAAAATAAAAGAAAAGAAAAAGAAAAATAAAGGGAAAGAAAAAGAAAAAGAAAACGAAAAAGAAAAAGAAAAAGATAGAATAAAATCAAATAAATAAGAAAAGAAAAAAAATTGACATCGTCTGGGTTCGCAAAAAAAAGGGAGAATGTAACTAAAAATTAACAGACAGCCGTGTTAAATCGACGTAAGTTTAAGCAACACGGAAAAAAGGTGGTAAGAGAGATAAAAGAAGTATCTGAATTAAAATATATATATATATATATTCAGATAAAACTTAGTAGGGAAATAGCCATTTTCAGCATGTCATTTTAAGGTATGCATTCTTCGACCCTTATAAACAGAGAATGAGGAAACATTCTAAGCCCAGAGGTTAGCTTAGGTAAAGAAAGGGGTTGGGATGTATTGGTTTTATTTGGGTTAGGCTATTGGAAAAAATTTAGTAGTAATTTCCTCTTTGGTATTGGAAGGTATGTGGCTTGACCCTTGAGTAATAGTGGTAGGTGGTAGGGGAAGTAACTGCTTGGCCAACTTTAATTTTTTTTTTTAATCTTCATTGGGACTAATTGGGGGAATAGGATAACTATTGTAATTTATACTTAGTTCTATGACGACACATACTTATGATCTCCCTTCGTTTGTTTAGGAGTATATTTTCTTGCAATTTTAAAATTTTAATTTTTTTCTGTCAAACATAGATTACACCTATCTCTTAAGCTACCATCCGCCCGTGCATTGAATACTGCTGCCATATCTGGTCGGGTGCCCCTGCTGTTCTCCTCCGGCTTCTCGATAAGGTTCAGAGGAGGGTCTGTAATGTGATAGATACCGACTTGGCAGACCGCCTTCAGTCTCTCTCCCACCGGCGCGACGTGGCTTCCCTGTGTCTCTTCTATAAATACTTCCACGGCTTCTGCTCCGATGAACTTAGATCACTAGTGCCCCCTAAATACGAATTTGAACGAGATACTAGATTAGCAACTAGATCCCACCCTTTTACAGTGAAACCGATAAAATGCAGCCGTAACTTCTACTCCAACAGTTTCTTTCCTCGCACTTCCCGACTGTGGAATTCTCTTCCAAATGATTGCTTCCCCGACGGCTACAATCACCAGGAGTTTAAATGTAAGGTCAATAGACACCTCCTAACACACTAACCTGCTCCCATTCTATCAAACACTCTTCCCATCTGCCCAACCCTCATCCTCGCTATCCTTACTCATGTGTCACCTTCCTCCTGACATTCCCTATGTCTAACCACTCCTTCTCTTTACCTTCCCATATGTAGCCCCATGCGCAATAGTGGCAGTGGAATGCCTTGCTTGGGGTGAGATGATTAAAAAAAAAAAAGCTATTAGGGGTCCTGGCCTTGTCTAGGAGTTCCCTTTTTTATCTGGGGATCTTACTTTCTTTTAATTCCCAGTATTTTCTAGAAAGAGCTGTTTGGTATCTTAAACTAGATATGCACGCACACGCAAACACACACACACACACACACACACACACACACACACACATGTATATATATATATATATAGAGAGAGAGAGATTGAAAGAGAGAATATCAAAAAGATATACAGATGAACGTCAGTAGTTACGTGTGAGTAATATACCCAGAAACATTCAAATACATACATAGATTGATTTCTTTGAGTACTTGCTTTCGTGTACGCGTGTACATACACATGTCTACACATCCACTCGTTCGTATTGACAGGAGAAAAGATAACGACCATGTAATAAGGCGTTTGTGAAGAAGCAACGTTGACTCTCGCTTTTCGACAAAAAAAATATACCTTCCGTTACAGAATTAAGTAAAGCCGTCGGCGCCATTCAGTCTAGCGAGCCGCCATTTTCACATTGTCGTTGTACGCCGGTTTACGACGAGGCTGAGAAAAGACGAAATCTTCGACAAGAACAATTCTGATATGAAAATGATCTCTGTCAGAAAATATTATTTTCATTCAAGACTTCTTTTTCTTTTTTTTATCGTTCATTATTATCTATTTTTCTCCTTTTCGCATTCTCTCAATTTCGTTCTTTTCTTTTGCTCGTTTTTTTTTTTTGTATGTCTGCTTTTTTTTTTCTTTCTTTTGATTCTTATTTTCTCTCAACTTGCCGCTCACTTTCTTCCTTTTTCTTTCACTTTCATTTTCTTCTTTTTATTTTAATCTCTACTCCGATTTTTTCAATAATTTTCTCTTTCAGTTTGCTTTTCTTTCTTTCTTTCTTTATTTGTTTCTTTCTTTCTTTATTTCATTCTTTCTTTCTTTCTTTCTTTCTTTATTTCTTTCTTTCTTTCTTCATTTCTTTCTTTATTTCTTTCTTTCTTTCTTTCTTTATTTTTTGTTTCTTTCTTTCTTTATTTCTTTATTTCTTTATTCATTTCTTTCTTTATTTCTTTATTTCTTTCTTTATTTATTTTTTGTTTCTTTCTTTCTTTCTTTATTTCTTTCTTTCTTTCTTTATTTCTTTCTTTATTTATTTCTTTCTTTCTTCATTTCTTTCTTTATTTCTTTCTTTCTTTATTTTTTGTTTCTTTCTTTCTTTATTTATTTATTTATTTATTTATTTCTTTATTTTTTGTTTCTTTCTTTATTTATTTATTTATTTATTTCTTTCTTTATTTCTTCATTTCTTTCTTTATTTCTTTATTTCTTTCTTTCTTCATTTCTTTCTTTATTTCTTTATTTCTTTCTTTATTTTTTGTTTCTTTCTTTATTTCTTTATTTCTTTCTTTATTTTTTGTTTCTTTCTTTATTTCTTTATTTCTTTCTTTCTTTATTTCTTTCTTTCTTTCTTTCTTTCTTTATTTCCTATATCGTTTTCCTTTTTGTTATCTCTTTCTGGATTAGTCCAACTGTTTTCTCCTTCATTTTATTTTCGTTCGTTTTCCTTTTTTATGAGTTTCTCACTTTGTCCAACGATTTTCTAATTTTCTTTGCTTTTAATCTTTCTTTCTTTCTTTTTTTTTCTTGGTTTCTACTATCACTTTCTTTTTCTTTTTTTTTTTATCGCTTTCTCGATGAATCCAACTGTTTTCTCTTTCACTTTTTTTTCTTCATCCGAAACTTCTATGTTATTTTTTATTTCTTACACACTTTTTGAAGTATTTTCTCATTCCCTTTTCTTTCATTCTTTCTTTCTCTCTTTTTTTCTTTTTTTCTTCCTTTTTTCTTTCTTTCTTCTCATCTTCACCCGTAGTTTCCTTTCCTCCCTCGCTTTCTTGTCTTTCTAATACTTCTTTTCGTGTTTTTCTTATTTTTCTCTCTTTTTTTTTTCGTCTTTTTTTTTTCGTTTTTATGGGTTTAATCTTTATTTTCATTCCTTCTTTCGTCTTTCTTATTAGTTTCTACTTCTCTTTCCTTTCTTTTTCTTTTTACTTTCTTGTTTTAATCTTCTCCATCTCTTCATCTTTCTTTCTGTTTCTACATCCCTTTCTCTTACAAATTAAATCTATCTATCTATCTATCTATCTATCTATCTATCTATCTATCTATCTATCTATCTAATTCGGTCTGTACATATCTATCTATCTATCTATCTATCTATCTATCTATCTATCTATCTATCTATCTATCTAATTCGGTCTGTACATTATCTATCTATCTATCTATCTATCTATCTATCTATCTATCTAATTCGGTCTGTACATTATCTATCTATCTATCTATCTATCTATCTATCTATCTATCTATCTATCTATCTATCCAATTCGGTCTGTACATTATCTATCTATCTATCTATCTATCTATCTATCTATCTATCTATCTATCAATTCCAACGGTCTGTACATTATCTATCTATCTATCTATCTATCTATCTATCTATCTATCTATCTATCTATCTATCTATCTATCCAGTTCGGTCTGTACATTATCTATCTATCTATCTATCTATCTATCTATCTATCTATCTATCCAATTTGGTCTGTACATTTTCTTTCTATCTATCTATCTATCTATCTATCTATCTATCTATCTATCTATCTATCTATCTATCTATTACTTCTTTTTTTATGTTTTTTTCTTTCTCTCTTCTTTTTCTCTGTAGAGTTTCTTTCTTTTTATAAGGTGATTATTATTTTCTTTCTACCCTCCATTTCTCTCTCTCTCTCTCTCTCTCTCTCTCTCTCTTTGTCCTATTATACTCACGTTCTCTTTTGTTTCTTTTCTTTCTCTATCTTTATTCTTTGTTTTTTAACATTTTCTTTCTTTCGTTCTTTCTTTCTTTCTTTCTTTCTTTCTTTCTCGCTTTATCACTCTTTAATTCCTCTTAGCCTTTTCTTTTTCCTTTTTTCTTTCTTTCGTCATTAAAGTCTTTTTTATTTCTCATCCTTCCTTCCCAGTTTTCTTCATATTCCGCAAACTTTTCGCCATTTTTTTTAATTTTCAGAATTGAACTTCCCATATATTTTCTGTAAATATTGAAGTTCACTTGCCTTTAACTTTTTCATTGTTTTCTTTCCAGTGTTGACGCATGCGTATACGTAAATTGCTATTTTATTCTATTTGATTTTGTTTTCTTCGTTTAAAATGGTCTTGCTTTTTTTTTTTTTTTTTTGGTTTCTTTGGTCTTGTTTAGTTTCTCTTGTCTTTCTTTATTTTTTGGGTTTCCTGATCACATGAGAAAAAGTATGAATAGTCAAAAATGGCGGTTACACTTCTGCCGCCACCACTGCTATTTACCTCCTTTCTGCCTCGTTTTCGTTATAAGAACCGGAAATGTTTTGTGTCCTCTGCGTGACTGAGCTAACAATTGCTGTAATGACATTGACTATATTTGTTACGATGCCTATAATATGAGCAATAATGATGAATGTTAAGGTTTCATAGCAAGTGTTTTAATAAGTATGGTGATAATACGATGGTGGACTGAAAAGTTAATAGGCTGACTATGAAGCAATGATGCTACAACCGTGAAATCTTGCATTCATTTATCTTAACTCTTCTTCTTAATAGCTGCAGTGTTTTCTTTTGTTATTTTTTTGCGGGGGGGGAGGTTCAAGGTAAACTCATACTTGACTGTGCAAAAAAGACTTCAAATCTAACCAGTAGTGACCTCTCTTGAAAATGTACAAAATTTGGCATCGTGATGCCTTCAAATTTTTTTGTCATTTCACTCCAAGCAAGGCGGTACCGCCACTGATGTGCAAGGGGTTTACACAAAAAAAGTTAAAGTTTTAGTCAGGAAAAGATTAAAGACAAAACAAAGCAGCTACAAGGAGTGAAAGAGAAAGGGGAAGAGAAGGACATGAATACAGGAGTGAAGACAGTTGAGAAGGTAGAGAGAAAGGAAAAGAACAAGACACACGGGGTGATGTGGAAAGGGCTGGAATTAAGTGGATAAGAGATGGGAATTGATTTTGCATTTAAATTCTTTGAGGTTATAGCCATCAGGAAAGCAAGTATATGGAAGGAAGTTCCACAGGCGGGAAGCGCAAGAAAAGAAGCTGATGGAGTAGAATTGTCGCCTGCATTTGGTTGATCTAACTGTAAAAGGGTGGGACCTTGATGCCAGTCTGCTTGCCCGAGTAAATTCTTGTGGAAAGAGCACCAGTGACCTAAGTTCTTCGGAGCAGAAGCCATGAAAATATTTGTAGAAGAGACAGAGAGAAGCTGGCTGGGGTCGAGCTGTCAGGTCGGGACAAATTATATTACAGATTCTTCTTTGGAACCTGTCGAGAACACGAAGACGAACAGCAGGGAAAGGGTTTATTTATCACGGACATAGATGCTGAAATGTTTGTTACATTAAGGGATAGCACCATAGCTTTATCAATCGCATAAAATTGGGCAGTTGAATCTCGGAGAGGAAGCGAAGAGGACTCAAAGACTGGTTATCCTGCAACTGCCACCGCCAAAGAATATATTGATGATGTTCACTACATGGTGATGAATAACAAGTCACTGACAAACAAATCTAATAGCCAATGCTATTAGTATATCCTCAGAGTTGACAATGAATTTGGCATGAGCAAGGTGTTTGTTCGATGTGTGTCACGTCTGCTGTACACCTGATCAAAATATGTTCAAGGCAAACTAATCTGACGAGCTTTTTTTACCTGGAGCCCCGACCACATGACTTTAAGCGTGCTACTAGAACAGGTCAGTTAAGTGCCATACGTGATACACGCTTTAGGCGATCATGTCCCTTTTAAGACATGACTGACTGGACAGAAGATTATCCCGCAGTATGTTGCCATTACTTTCTGCGGTAGACTAGTCGCCAGCCAAGGCTATAAACCGAATCTGTTCTGTTATTGGATTCATAGCTAAAGGGGGAAAATGTAAAATATTATTAAGTGGTAATTAGTGGGGGATCAGTCTATTACTTCATAACAATAGAAAACCGATCCTCCACTTTATGCCCAGTAGAAGCCTTAATCATGTCTCCAACTATTATATTCAGTCAGTCAGTTAAGTGCCATACGTGATACAAGCTTTGGGCGATCATATTTCGAAAGAGACATGACTGACTGGGCAGAAGATTATCCCGTAGTATGTTGCCATTACTTTCTGCTGTAGACTAGTCGCCAACCAAGGCTATAAACCGAATGTGTTCTGTTATTTCACTCATAGCTAAAGGGGGAAAATGTATAATATTATTAAGTGGTAATTTATGGGGTATCAGTTTATTACTTTATAACAATAAAAAACCGATAGCTAAAGGGGGAAAATGTATAATATTATTAAGTGGTAATTAGTGGGGGATCAGTTTATTACTTCTAGCTATGAGTTAAATTATCTCTCAGTTATGTGTTAAATAGCAGGAGAGATTTATGGTTGGGTTACCGTGAAAGAAAAGACTGGGTACAAGGTTATTGAAGAAAGATGAACGGGATTCAAGAAGATTAAAGATGGCAAATGGCGTTGTATTTAGATTTTTTAGAAATCCTAGCTACAAGGAATCCAAATAAACGGGAGGAAGTTTCACATTTGCGAGAGAAGGAACTGTCTGAGTAGAAGAGGCGGTTACATTATGGGGTATGGGTTAAATAGCAGGAGAGAATTAGTTTTGTAGACTTGGTTGTCAACCTTTATACCGTAGAAAGTAGTGGCAACCTACTGCGGAAAATCTTCTTTCGAGACATGATCGCCCAAGCGTGTATCACGCATGGCACTTAACTGACTGATCTGGATAAAAGAATTAAACAGCAGAACAGATTGGGTTCTATAGCCTTCGTTGTCAACTAGTCTACCGCAGAAAGTAATGGAAAGAGACATGATCGTCCAAGCATATATCACGTATGGCACTTAACTGACTGATCTGGATAAAATAATTGAACAGCAGAACAGATTGGGTTCTATAGCCTTCGTTGTCAACTAGTCTACCGCAGAAAGTAATGGAAAGAGACATGATCGCCCAAGTGTGTATCACGCATGGCACTTAACTGACTAATCTGGATAAAAGAATTGAATAGCAGGACAGAGTGGGTTCTATAGCCTTCGTTGTCAACTAGTCTACCGCAGAAAGTAATGGAAAGAGACATGATCGCCCAAGCGTGTATCACGTACGGCACTTAACTGACTGATTTGGATAAAAGAATTGAATAGCAGGACAGATTGGGTTCTATAGCCTTCGTTGTCAACTAGTCTACCGCAGAAAGTAATGGAAAGAGACATGATCGCCCAAGTGTGTATCACGTATGGCACTTAACTGACTGATCTGGATAAAAGAATTGAATAGCAGGACAGATTGGGTTCTATAACCTTCGTAGTCAACTAGTCTACCGCAGAAAGTAATGGAAAGAGACATGATCGCCCAAGTGTGTATCACGCATGGCACTTAACTGACTGATCTGGATAAAAGAATTGAATAGCAGGACAGATTGGGTTCTATAACCTTCGTAGTCAACTAGTCTACCGCAGAAAGTAATGGAAAGAGACATGATCGCCCAAGCGTGTATCACGTATGGCACTTAACTGACTGATCTGGATAAAATAATTGAACAGCAGAACAGATTGGGTTCTATAGCCTTCGTTGTCAACTAGTCTACCGCAGAAAGTAATGGAAAGAGACATGATCGCCCAAGTGTGTATCACGCATGGCACTTAACTGACTAATCTGGATAAAAGAATTGAATAGCAGGACAGAGTGGGTTCTATAGCCTTCGTTGTCAACTAGTCTACCGCAGAAAGTAATGGAAAGAGACATGATCGCCCAAGCGTGTATCACGTACGGCACTTAACTGACTGATTTGGATAAAAGAATTGAATAGCAGGACAGATTGGGTTCTATAGCCTTCGTTGTCAACTAGTCTACCGCAGAAAGTAATGGAAAGAGACATGATCGCCCAAGTGTGTATCACGTATGGCACTTAACTGACTGATCTGGATAAAAGAATTGAATAGCAGGACAGATTGGGTTCTATAACCTTCGTAGTCAACTAGTCTACCGCAGAAAGTAATGGAAAGAGACATGATCGCCCAAGTGTGTATCACGCATGGCACTTAACTGACTGATCTGGATAAAAGAATTGAATAGCAGGACAGATTGGGTTCTATAACCTTCGTAGTCAACTAGTCTACCGCAGAAAGTAATGGAAAGAGACATGATCGCCTAAGCGTGTATCACGTATGGTACTTAACTGACTGATCTGGATAAAAGAATTGAACAGCAGGACAGAGTGGGTTCTATAGCCTTCGTTGTCAACTAGTCTACCGCAGAAAGTAATGGAAAGAGACATGATCGCCCAAGCGTGTATCACGTATGGTACTTAACTGACTGATCTTGATAAAAGAATTGAACAGCAGGCCAGATTGGTTTCTATAGCCTTCGTTGTCAACTAGTCTACCGCAGAAAGTAATAGAAAAAGACATGATCGCCCAAGCGTGTATCACGTATGGTACTTAACTGACTGATCTGGATAAAAGAATTGAATAGCAGGACAGATTGGGTTCTATAGCCTTCGTCGTCAACTAGTCTACTGCAGAAAGTAATGGAAAGAGACATGATCGCCCAAGCGTGTATCACGCATGGCACTTAACTGACTGATCTGGATAAAAGAATTGAACAGCAGAACAGATTGGGTTCTATAGCCTTCGTTGTCAACCAGTCTACGGCAGAACGTAATGAAAAGAGACATGATCACCCAAGCGTGTATCACGTATGGCACTTAACTGACTGATCTGGATAAAAGAATTGAATATCAGGACAGATTGGGTTCAGATTGGCTCAGTCATTCATGTCTCTTTCGAGACATGATCGCCCAAGTGTGTATCACGTATGGCACTTAACTGACTATTCATACACAATTTCGTAACTGTCTTTCTTTCTCGTGTTTTTGTTTACCTAAAGCGTTATTATTATTTGCGTTTTCAGAACGTTTTAGTCATTTTCACTTGACTCAACTCACGTTCGTCACTTCTGTCGTCACGTATTGAACTTACAATTTTGAGGGCGAAATCAGTGGATCCAACGAACGCTTTTATCCACTGTCATGTGTCCTCACGGATAAAAGATAAATACATCCGGAAGTGGCATGACTCATGGAACGAGAACGATCTACTCCAGTGATCAAAATAAAGGGTTCCGTTCAAAATTCCAATCATCTCTAGACGGCTTGAACGTACAACGGCCGAAACATCGTGAAGATGACCATAACGATGAGAACAACAGCCCGAACAATGTAAATACTTTGAATAGTTACAATACATAATCTCAAAAAAAGAGACAGATCCTGAAGAACACCGGAGCGTACAACGGCCGAAACGTCGTGAATATGTCAATAAAGACGAGGACAACAGTCCGAACAATGTAAATATCTTTATCTCAGAGATTACAAATACTAAATTTTTATGTATTTAAAAAAAAACTTCTTTTTTTTTCTTTTACAACAGGTAATACATATAAGCGGATGTGCGTTGTGGTGCAGTGGATATCGGCTCGGAACGAGAAATCGGTGAGCCGAGTTCGAATTCCAGTTGAATTCATTGTATTCACTTACGTTAAAATACCCTTGGGAAAGGTATTAATCCGTCTCTTCCTTCCAGTTAGGGGTTAAATAACAGGACAGATTGGGTTCTATAACCTCGGCTGGCAACCATTCTACCACAGAAAGCAATTGCAACCTACTGCGGGATAATCTTCTGCCCAGTCAGTCATGTCTCTTTAGAGACATGATCGCCCAAGCGTGTTTCACGTATGGCACTTAACTGACTGAATGCATATAATGTTTATATACGCATAGTACATATATGTTCCAAACGTTATCAAAACCGGTTTAGGGATAAACTCTCGCCGTCTACAAAATGGTGGCACAGGTCTCAAATAGACCCTGACAACTAAGCCCAACTTCAGCTCGGGGAATGAGCGCAGGCGGAAAATTGGCGCTTCATAACCATCAGTTTCGGGTAGATTGAGCTCGACAGCTCAGGAAAGCAGTCCACCTAGGGGGAAGGAAAATCCTGATTTTAGGATGGAGTAGGCTATGGTTGTAAATCAAGAGAGGAAACCTGGAATGTAGCCCTGAAGGCGGGTACGAGTCCAAACTGACATCTTTCTGGCAACTTCCGCAACCAAGTTGACCAATCTTGTATTCCTTTTGATCTTGTCGGTATAGACGTAGGGTGGAGCATCTAGTCTAGGCAACGCACGCCCTCCATATACCATTGCTAGTCTAGGAGAAGGAAAACCATTTGATGATTTGCTGGTTTTATATCTTTGATTTCTTAGAGAAGAAACGGAGTAGAGTCAACGATGCAAAAGGAACCGGCAAGCCATTGCACTATTCTGCATTTAATGTCACCATGAACTACAATTGTAAGATAGAGTGGTGTGTTGAGCAACCGAGAGGATCAATTTGTTAAAACCTTAGCCCAGTGTACCGCTTCTCAAATAGCCTCTCACAATTAAGTGCATCTCCTAGCCGGAGAATGGGCGAGGGCGGAAAACCGGCGCCTCATGACCAGATGATTCGAGAATGGAGCTCGACAGATCAGGAAGATAGTCCATCTTGGAGAAGGTACACCCTGATTTTAAACTATTTTGGTCTTGCGGTCATATCCAAACACAGAGAACGCTATGAAAATGTAATGCCCTCTATTCCTTTGAATTTTGTCGGTACGTCCGAGAGGGGGTGAGGTAGTTAGAGTAGCGCACAACCTCAGTGTACTATATAATAAGTTTGAACCCTGGCGACCAAAAACTGAATTTTGGCACAAACACGGCACCATATTTTTCTCGCGAGATAAATGGATGCCTACTAATAATAATGCTGATCGAATGCAAGGCTCGAGAGCAACTCAAGGTACAGAACTACTGAATGAGGTTGATTTATGGACATAAGAAGAAAAAGTAAAAAGCCAGTCATTGTATTTTCAGCCAAAAATTCTAGATTTTATATAGTTTTAAAATTTCCACGCAATTTTTGCTTTTTCAGGTTATCACTTTTTTTTATTTAATCTACGGTCGGATGTGCCTGTCAATCACACCCAGTGGTCCTTTGCTTTTCAACCTGGTTGACGCTTGTTTTTTTTGTTTTTTTTGCACTTTGTTGATATCATCTACAGCCGGATATATCTATCACCCACTTACCCGCAACCGTTTCACTTTGTTGACTTTACGAACTGCCGGACGTACATCCGCCGTGCAAGGTAATACATTACACGCATAAGATGAAGATAAATAGCGGTTAACTCTAAACTTGAATATTGTAATGGTTTGGGAAGCATCCTCGCGGGAGTCTGTTTCACAAAATAGTGTTTTTTTTTGTTTTATTTTGTGTTTTTTTTAATTGTATCACCCCGAGCAAGTCGGTAACGCCACTGATGTGCAGGGGGCTACGTAATAGAGAAGAGATTGGAAAAGAGAAAGCCGGAAACCACATCCTAAACAGGGAACAAGGGATGAGCCTCTTCACCTGTTCAATAGACGTGGGTGGAGTGTGAACCGGGCGATAGATAGATCTATCTACTCCAATTGAAAAAAAAAACAAACAAACTGAGAAGATTTGAAAAGAGAAAGCCGGAAACCACATCCTAAACAGGGAACAAGGGATGAGCCTCTTCACCTGTTCAATAGACGTGGGTGGAGTGTGAACCGGGCGATAGATAGATCTATCTACTCCAATGGTTCTTAGAAAAAATTCTGCCCTTTGTAACAAAAACACCGTCACTAAGTCTCGTCAGCGCAAGGAAAATAACAATTATTCATTCTCGTTCCAACAGTATTGCATTGGTAACTTCCTCCTCATCATCAATGCAATCCTGTTGGAACGAGAATGATTCGACTCTGTGTATGCTGCATGGTGGGGTTTCGTTGTAAACGTCCGAACGGGTGAAACTAATGAATTGTTGTAACATTTTCCATGGAAATAGCGAAAGAATAATTGTTATTTTCCTTGTGCTGACGACACTAAGTGACAGTGTCTTTGTTACAAAAGGCCAAGTAAAATTCTTGTGAATTTGCGACACGTTAAATCTTTATTTCTTCTCCAGAGCTTCTTTCCCGATATTTGAGAAAAATGTTGTCCCGTAAGTTAAGATAACACCGAAATTGAATGCGAAAAAATCAAAAATGCCTTCCACAAGTTAAGGAGACTATTAAGAAACAGGAAATTTTAGAAATTAAGTAAAGAGTACTGAACTGTTGCGTCATATCTATTTTTGTCTACACTTGAATAGTGTAAGTTGTTTTTCAGAAACTAAACAAATTATTGACTGTTCCGTTAAGACGGATCGAATTTAACATTAAATAAAACAGTGTTATTAATGAAATTTTGAACTGTTGCGTCATATCTATTTTTGACTACACCTGAATAAAGTAAGATGTTTTTCAGAAACTAAGCAAATTATTAAGTGTTCCATTAAGACGGATCGAAGTTAACATTAAATAAAAAAGTGTTTTTAGTGAAATTTTATTGATTACACTATTGGATCATGTCAATTATTTGGAAAATAATATCGCTTAAATGTCCGCAAAGACATCGGCGGCACACCTCCACTCAATGGTGAAAATTTTTGATGACGTCCCTTAATAGTTGTTCCTCGATCTCACCGATATGCAATTTTATTTCATCCTTCAGCTGTTGAATTGTTGTTGGCTTGTTGTCATAGACCTTACTTTTGAGATGATCCCAAAAGGAAGAAATCTAAAGGCGTCAAGTTGCACAATGGTGGTGACCAATTGACATCACTGTTTCGAGAGATGACCTGGTAACTTCCCTTATTTGAACGTCCATTTTCGTAATAGGGTTCGATAAGTTTAACACGTTCTTCAATTGTTAGCCATACCATGGCTGAAAGTGCCAAAAACTGAAGTTGTTAAACCTGAAATAATTTGAAAAAAAAATTAGACGCTTAAACCTAATCCACATTTCAAATTATGAGAACACTCTTTATTATGAAACTAGAAACAAAGAAAAGAGTACTGAACTGTTGTGTAATGTTTATTTTTGTTTATATTAGAACTAGCAGTATAGCCCGGCGTTGCTCGGGTGTAATGAAAGCTTTATAACTAATCCGTGGTCCTGGAGCTCAGACTCTTTGGACGTTGGCACGAAAGACTAAAAAGCAATAGTTGTTTCCAGTTAAAGCAAAACCGTAGACTGAAAGAAAAATGAATGGATGTAAGTCAAATTTTGATTTCCTGGTATCGATATCAAATAAGTTTTTTTCGTCGTAAATTAAATTTTGAAAGCTAAATAAGTCCTCTGAGTAAATGATATCATGACTGAAACTAAGAACTACAATTATACCTACTTAGAGCCAAACCCGAAGCAAAAACCAAAATAAAAGGGCTGAAAAAATACAGACATACAGGCAGATAAACAGACACACACACACAAACATCTTGCTTTTTATATATAGATATTATCGATTTTCTGCACTATTGTAAGAACTGCAACCTTGAAACTTCTGAATATTGTTTCTTATGTCTTTCTCTATGAGTGTATCAAATTTGATTAAAATTGGACCACTCCTTCTATAACCCGATTTTTTCGATTATCGATTTTCAATATTTATATTCGACACAAAACCTAGCTAAGAACACTCGCAGACGCTTATAGTACAACTGTGTAAGTTTTCAAGAAAATCGGTTCAGCCGTTTCGGCGTCTATAGGTAACGAACACACAGACACAGACGCACATACACATACACACACAGATAAAGTTCCATTTATAAATAAGTTTAGATTAAGAAAGATGCCTTCCAGAAACTAAGAAAAGTATTAAGCAACAGGAACATTTCGCTGGAAATAAACAAAAGAGTACTGAACTGTTGCGTATTATTTATTTTTGTTTACATTAGAATTAAGGAAGATGCTTTCCATAAACCAAGCAAAGTATTAAGAAACAGGATAATTTCGTTACAAACTAAAGTTAGAATACTAAATTGTTATGTGATATCAGTCCTCAGATATGACAGCAAAAAATGGACACTCTAATTACAGATGAAGAAAAGATTTGATACAACAGAGATGTGGTTCTACAGAAGGATGCTGAGAATGCGCTTGACTGAATATGTAGGTAAGGACCAAGTTATGAGGAAAAACTAAAAAATGTACACTAAAACTGAATAAGAAAGAGTTAAAATTTCTAAGATACATGATCAGAAAAGCGGGCTTAGAGATTTCGACACTCACAGGACATCATGAAGCAAGAAAGAATGAGTTTGTGTAAATGAATAGCAGAACAAGGTCTGGAAGGGATAGTAGAGCTACAAAAGATAGGAAATAGTGGAGAGCCATGATCAATTTTTTTAATGAGCTTGTGTAAACCGATGAGCAGAAAAAGAGTGGGATGGATAATAAAATGATAAACGTTACTTAGAGCTACAAATAGTAGGAAGTAGTAGAGAGCCACAATCAGCCTATTTAATGAGCTCGTGTATATGGATGAGCAGAAAAAGTAGTGGGCTAGATAGTGAAAAGAGAAATCTTATTAAGAGCTAAGAACTCTTATGAAGTTGTGGAGAGACATGACCAAACTAATTAGTGAACATTTGCAATCGATGGGCGCAAAAGGGTGTGGGAGTATTGGTGAAAAGTGAACCGTTACTAATAGGTAAAAAGCTTAGGAAGTTGTAGAGAGCCATAAAAACCTACTTAATGAGCTTGTGCAAATGGATAAGCAGAAAAAGGACTGAGATGAATTGTGAAAAGAGAACCCTTATTTAGAGCTTAGGAAGTTGTGGAAAGCCATAATCAACCTACTTAATGAGCTTGTGTAAATGAATAAGCAAACAAAAGATTGAGATTAATAGTGAAAAGATAACCCTTACCCAAAGTTAAAAAGCATAGGAAGTTGTGGAGAGCCATAATAAAGCTACTTAATGAGCTTGTGCAAATGGATAAGCAGAAAAAAGGACTGAGATGAATAGGGAAAAGAGAACCCTTACTCAGAGCAAAAAAGCTTAGGAAGTTGTGGAGAACCATGACGAAAATACCTTCTCTCCCTTACTATCATTCACTTCTCTCTCTCTATCTCTCTCTCTCGCTCTTCACTGTATACCTCTTTACCTTTCTGCTCTTCTGTCTTTCTCTGTCTTTCACAGAGACAACTCTTCCCTCTCGCTTTTACCACTCCTCTTCCCCCTCCCTCTCTCTTTGCTATAATTCCCTTTTTCTGTCTCTCTCTTTATCGTACTTTTTCTCTCCGTCTTTTTTTTTTTTTTCTCGTGCGCCTATCTTCATTCTCACTTCCGCTCTCTTTTAACACATACTTCATTTCTCTCCCTCTCTCCGTCTCTCTGTTCCCTCTCTTTCTTTTTTTAATATCATTCACTTTGTCTATATCTCCCTTCTTATTTCTCTCACTCTATCTGTTTGTCCTTCCTTCTATCTACCTGTTGATTATTGGTATTCCTTCCTTGCCAATTCCACTCTTTTATCACCCATTGCTCTTTCTTTCGCTCTCCCTCACTCTCACACACGCACACTTTCTCTCTCTCACTTATTCTTCCTTTCTCCCATTCACCTTATATATATATATATATATATATATATATATATATAATTATGAATTAATTGTACATTGCGACACGGAAATTTCTATATTTCGTGATAGATTCTCTTCATTAGGCAATGTTGTATGTTGGTTGTGAAAATGATTTACCTGGATTTATACCCTGATTGAGCGCTCTAGAAAAATGGTGGACTTTGAAAAACAGTAGCTACTCTAGCATATATGTATCGTTCATTCAGCAATGGGCGTGTATAATGATAATATACACGCTAAAAAGTCTGCCTCCTTCTACCGAGCGCCCGTAGCTCAGAGGTAGAATCGCCGACTGACGCCAATTCGGTCGGGTTTCAATCATAGGTAAAAAGCAATCGGCTGTCTAACCGTACTGATGAGCTGTGATACAGCGAAACAGATCTGTCTGCTGATGACTATATATATATATATATATATATATATATATATATATATATATATATCCATCCGAGTGAATAAGAAACGAAAAAAGATATATATATATATATATATATATATATATACTGATACCAAATCCTTCGAGTTTCGATCCCGGTCAGAAGCAATTAGATATCTAGCTACACTGATGAGCTGTGATACCGAGAAACAGGGCTGTATGTAGATGAGAAATATATATATATATATATATATATATATATATATATATATATATATATATATAATCAAAATAAGTCAGATGTTTGTATAAATCCATTGGTAATATTTTATTTCGCGGGTCTCTTATAGACCGCTCATCAGACCAAATTCATACTGATGAGCGGTCTATAAGAGACCCGCGAAATAAAATATTACCAATGGATTTATAAAACCATCCGAATTATTTTCATTATTATTATACCCTGTTAAATCATAACATTGAGTTCTTATTGGAGTTAATCCCCAGTGGGATTTACCTTACCAAGTAACAAGGATTGTACTTCATATATATATATATATATATATACAGTGTAACCGTGATATAAGAGAGTTGTCGGGACCTGATAAAACTTATCTTATTTTATATACAAGTTCTCTTATATACGGGTTATATTATATCCGGGTTTGGTCTATTTTATATACATTACCACAGGCTCTAATCTGGGACCAGAGAAAATCTCTCTCATATCCGGGCTTGTCTTATAACGGGGTCTCTTATATCCGGGTTATTATTACGCTCTACAGTCTTTCTTTCTTTCTCTCTCTCACTCGCTTTCACTTTCTCTTATTCAAGAGCCTTTCTTTCCTCTCCCTTTCACTCTTAAGTACATAAATATTTATCTCTTTCTCTCCCTCCCTCTCTCTCTCTCTTCCACTGCATCATTCCGTTCCTCTATTTCATTTTTTCTCACACTCTTTCTCCTTTTCTCTCATGCACTCTCTTTCTCTTCATTTTGTATTGATCTCATTCACTTTTTCTTACGCTCTACAGTCTTTCTCCCTCTCTCTCACTCCCCCCACTTTCTCTTCCTTGCTATCATTGTATCAATTTCATTCTCTTTTTCTCACACTTAGTCCATCTATCCGTCTCTCTCTTTCACTTCCTCTATCTCGAACGACTTTTTTTTCCTTTCTCACTTTCACTCTGAAATTCTCAAATAATTATTTCTCTCTCTCTCCATCTCTCTCTCTCTCTCTTCCATCATTCCGTCCCTCTAACGCACTTTTTCTCACACACAGACACTCTGCTTCTTTCACTCTCGATCCCCCCACTCTCTCATTCTCTCTTTCTTTCTCTCTCTCTTTTATCTCTCTCTCTTTTATCTCTCTCTCTTCCATCATTCCATCCCTCTAACGCACTTTTTCTCACACACAGACACTCTGCTTCTTTCACTCTCGATCCCCCCACTCTCTCATTCTCTCTTTCTTTCTCTCTCTCTTTTTTCTCTCTCTCTCTCTCTTCCACAATTCCGTTCCTCTAACGCACTTTTTCTCACAAACATACCCTCTGCTTCTTTAACTCTTGATCCCCCTACTCTCTCATTCTCTATTTCTTTCTTTCTCTCTCTCTCTCTCTCTCTCTCTCTCTCTCAAGCCGAGTATTTCTTTTTCCTTTCACCTCCTTTTCTGTTCACTTATTTTCTAGACACCCGAGAATTCGGTTATGGACGACAAGGCGCCTTTTCTAATCAACGGGAAAAGCGTGACAAAACCCTCTCAGTCACGCTGGCGTGTGAGGCGGAGGCGATCGCACCTATCACACCACAACACACCACTTAACCAATACCTCCACTACCATTACATACTAAATCTCCACATCGACATAATACTGCGTGCCCACTTCGGCAGCAACCAACAGATTAACTTCATTAATACACGAACTTACCACGACACAAACGAAAAAAAAAAAAAAGTTGAATATAAACAGGAGATGTGCGTGGTGGTGCAGCTCGGAACGAGAAATGGGGGAACCGAGTTCGAATTCCAATTGAATTCTTTGAATTCACTTACGCACAAATTCCCTTGGGAAAGGTATTAATCCGTCTCCTCCCTCCAGTTATAGGTTAAATAATAGGACAAACTGTGTTCTATAGCCTTGGCTGGCAACCAGTCTACCGCAGAAAGCAATGGCAATCTACTGTGGGATAATATTCTGCCCAGTTAGTCATGGCTCTTTCGAGACATGATCGCCCAAAGCGTGTATCACGTACGATACTTAACTGACTGAATATAATAGTTGGAGACATGATTAAGGCTTCTACTAGGCATAAAGTGGGGGATCGGTTTTCTTTTGTTATGAAGTAATAAACTGATCCCACACTAATCTAGCTATGTCAAATAATAGGACAGATTGGGTTCTATAGCCTTGGCTGGCAACCAGCCTACCGCAGAAAAATAATGGTAACCTACTGCGGGATAATATTCTGACCAGTCAGTCATGTCTCTTTCGAGACATAATCACCCAAGCGTGTATCACGTATAGCACTTGACTCACTGATACCCCCACTGCTTGTAGTACTTTCTATAAAGATCTATGTACCGTGTCCTATCAGTACTTTGACGGTCATGGCTCTCCCCGCCACTTTCTGTCTTTGGTAGCTGTAAGTAAGCTCTCAGAAACGTTATACATCAGTAAACATTATTATCTAAAACAAAAAAACATTTTTACAATTTAAAAATAGTTTCTGGCTTTAAATAACTTTTTATCAGCATAGTTACCGATTAATTTTTCTAACTGTAGTATTTATGCTCGTGATATATGTTTTATAGATACTTGATAAAATCGAAACAATCTGCAATTTTATTGGTTCTAACCTGACATTTTGGCTTCAGACACTTCCCCACCATCCTACTGTAGCTTCCTTGCGTCTTTTCTGTAAATATTTACATGATAATTGAACGTCTACGGCCATATCGTGTTGAATACACCCGTTTTTGTCATATCACCGAAATTAAGCAAAATCGATCCTGCTCAGTACTTAGATGGGTGACCATCTGGGAATACCAGGTGCTAAGAATGGTCCACCGGTCCTCCAGGTTTGGGGTTTGGTCGTAGGGCTAACAACCCAGCCCCATAAAAAATAGTTTGTTACGGAAACAGTAACAAAACGTTACCATTGGGTGTAAAAGGGGGAGATGATGATGATGATGATAATGGTAACTGAATGGCCACTCCTCAAGATAATTTTAAATCAAAATGGTTGTAAGCAGGGCTCTATTCTTGAATTCCCTTTATTACGCATTTTCACCAACGACCTTCTTGCTGACATCAGTCCCCGACTTGGTATCTATGCGGACGGCACATCTATTTATTCCGTCTTAATACCAAGTCTGATCGGTTTTAATAAAACCTAGAGATGTGCGTTGTGGCGCAGTGGATATCAGCTCGGAACGAGAAATCGGGGAGCCGAGTTCAAATTCCAGTTGAATTCATTGCATTCACTTACGCGCAAATATCCTTGGGAAATGTATTAATCCGTCTATTCCTTCCAGTTATGGGTTAAATAACAGGACAGATTGGGTTCTATAGCCTTGGTCGGCAACCAGTCTACCGCAGAAAGCAATGGCAACCTACTGCGGGATAATCTTCTACCCAGTCAGTCATGTCTCTTTCGAGACATGATCGCCCAATCGTGTTTCACGTATGGCACTTAACTGACTGACTGAATATAATAGTTGGAAACATAATTAAGACTACTACTGGACATAAAGTAGGGGATCAGTTCTATCTTGATATGAAGTAATAAACTGATCCCCCACTAATTATTACTTATTACTTTTCCCATTAAGCAATGAGTCAAATAACAGGACAGATTGGGTTCTATAGCCTTGGTCGGCAACCAGTCTACCGCAGAAAGCAATGGCAACCTACTGCGGGATAATCTTCTGCCCAGTCAGTCATGTCTCTTTCGAGACATGATCGTCCAAGCGTGTTTCACGTATAGCACTTAACTAACTGAATTGGCAGGTTATCTTTTTGGTTCGTAAGTTTTCTTCCAGTTCTACTCTCGACTCGTCTATAGTATCTTTGCCTAACGTTCTACTTAGAACTTACTCATCAACTATGCGATATGTATATAATAGAATTTGTGTTTACAATTTACAGTAAAAGGGTCGGACCTAGTTGCTAATCTTGTGGCTCGAGTAAATTTATACATAGAGGGCACCAGTGAGCTAAGTTCATCGGAGCAGAAGCCGTGAAAATATTTATAGAAGAGACACAGGGAAGCCACATTGCACCGATGAGAAAGTGACTGTATCTGAACTGCCAAGTCGTGATCTATCACATTACAGATTCTCCGATGTATTTTTGTCAAGGTGGGTAGCAGGAGCACCCGACCAGATATGACAGTAGTATTCAATGGTAGATTTATATATGTACAGGATTGTTTCAGGCGGAGAAAAAACTTCCTGGCCCTACACAGAGAACCGAATTTCTTAGCTGTGGATTTTATATAATCATTCCACTTGAGGTCTGTTGTGAGAGTTAACCCGAGGAGGCGCAGTGTTTTGCTTTCAGGGAAACTAGCCTGATCCGTGCTAATAGAGGGCTGGTAGGAGCGATTGTCTGTGATGGTTAATAGATAGCAGTTATCTACGTTTTCTGCAATAGACCCCAAGAAAACATTTATGGTATAAATGTAAGTTTTTAAGAAATGTGTTCCTGTGTAAACGTGTTTAACAGTTGACGATGTGTTTACATGTTTTTTAAAAAAAATATTACCAGCAATAATTTTTGAAAAATAATATATTACAAGTAATACATTTTTTAAATAAAAAATTATTACCAGAAATACATTTGACTCTCACCCACAATCTATTGTTAAACATATATCTCATTCAGTTGAACTCAAAATAAATAATTCCTCAACTGAAGACATTTTCTATCAACACAGTCATTACTACAATACAGGCTTAAAAAATAGTGGCTATAAATGCAATGATATTAGATAAAATAAATAATCATAATTGAAATAAGAAAATAATTTGTTACTCACCACAGTTTAACCAAATGGATAGTACCAAGTTAGGCAATAAATTCCTTAATCTCGTTCAAAAACACTTCCCAAATAATAATCCACTTAGCAAAATTTTTAATAAAAATACACTGAAACTTTGTTATAGCTGCACTGTTAATTTTGATATCATCATAAATAAACACTAAATGAAATCCTAAAACAACATTATGATATTAATTTTAACCAATTTACCACAAATAAAGATAACACAATTTCCTGCAATTGTCATAATCCTAACGTAACTCCTTTGCATATATATATATATATATATATATATATATATATATAAGAAAAATTAAGGCAGACACGTTATTTCATGGTAAACCGGAAGTATAAAGCCTATTTCAGGAGAACCATCATCAGCTTCTGTCTTAATTTTACAAAGAATTTTACACGAATCCTTTGTAAAATACAGAGGGAAGCTGGTGATGGTTCGCCTGAAATAGGCCTGCTCTTCCGATTTACCATGAAATAACGTGTCTACCTTAATTTTTCTTATATTTGCTTTATATGCATTTATATACATATATATTTAGAGCTCGAGTTATCCTACCACTGTATGTACAGGATATTCCTTTGGATTCTTCTATACCCACACTGCACGGGGATATATATATATATATATATATATATGAGCTTCCACATCCTTCTCTCCCTTGTAACTTTTAATAAGTCTTGTCTTTTGTTATTTCTCTCAGACCCTGTTCTGTCAAATATCTGGTCAAGCTCTCCATTACGCGACAGAAGCTTCTCTGCCACCCTCTAGCTGCCCTTCTCCAATCTTTACGTTGCCCCCAAATATATACTATTTATAACAAGAAATTCTAAAAAAATTGCCAAACATCAACCTTCGTAACCGAAAAAAAAAAAAAAAAAGAAACGGAACGTCAAAAAGACGGTTTTTCCGATGACGCCGCTATTATTTTAACTACCTTCGCTCCTCGGCAATTTTTATTGTTTACAAAGCGAGAATTAAAATTGTAATAAAAACTAAACATATGAAAATGAAATTATACATTTTCTTTGTTATTGGGAACTGACAACAAAAATGTTTATTAGGTTTTTTATTTACACTATTCATTTGTCATATTTTTTATTAAAATGTTTGGCTAATTGCCAATAAATTCTGACTTTAAAAAATGGTAAAAATTAATGATTTCCTTATAATTGGTTCACATATATTACTAAATTTAGTAAATGTTTATACATTTTTGAATAAAAAACATTAATTATAGCATTTAATTAGACTTAATTGTATTAGATTTTAGAAGGTTGTAAATATAAAATTATTTTATATTTCTTTTACAAAGCGAGGGTTATAAATGTAATAAAATCTTAAAAAAGAAAAGGAGTGTCAAAAGGACTGTTTTTCCGATGACGCCGCTATTATTTTAACTACCTTCGCTCCTCGGCAATTTTTATTGCTTTAAACAGCGAGGATTAGAATTGTAATATAATCTAAACATATGAAAATGAATTTATACATTTGTTATTGGGAATTGACAACAGAAATATTTATTTGGTTTTTTATTTACACTATTTATATATTATATTGTTTATTAAAATGTTTGGCAAAACATCAGCTAATTGCCAATAGATTCGGTCTTTAAAAAATGGTAAATATTAAGGATTTCCTTATTGTTGGTTAATATACAGGATGTCCATTAAGTCGCAATACCATTACAAGTATTTATTGCTCAGAAATCAGCTGACATAGAGTATTGCAGTTTTTTTGTAATATGTTGTACATCTCAAGTTTACATTCAGTGCTTTCATTGGCTACATTTCCAACGTGCACCTCTAGTTGCCCTCACAATGTCAAGAGGATATTCCATCTCCCTCCATATCAACGTCAGCTGAATAACTTCAACAATGCGTCTACGAAGTGTTGCAAGATCATGAACAGGAATCTGGTAGACACGATCCTTAACGTACCGCTAAAGGTAAAAAAATCAAACAGTAGACGTTGATATGCTGCAGCGCGTATGGCGGGAGAGAAATATCGACTCGGCATTGTGAGGGCAACTAGAGGAGAGCATGTCAACTTGAGGAGATGTACATCATTTTACAAAAAACTGCAGTCCTGGGCATGACGGTAAACGGCATCCAGCAGCAAGGCCTCTGATTAGGAGGTTGTGAAGAGCATGGAACCACCTATTAATTGCTGTTGTTCCCAGGTCCACTCTGACCCAGAGTGGTAGCACCTGTTAGGGTCCCAGCTATGGGCAAATAGTTAACCCCCAAACAAGGGTGAAAACACTACAAAAGTATAAAAAAAACTTTTATAGAAATATATACATAAAAATAGACTTTTATAGGAAAATATCCATTTCTGAAGGAAAAATATTACCAACAATACTTTTTTGAAGAAAAAATTATTGCCATAACACATTTTTAAAGGAAAAAAATTATTCTCATCAAAAACATTTTTGAATACAAGCAAGAAGACATTTTCAGATTCCTAAAATAAAAAAGTAAAAAAAAAAATTCATTAAAATCTGACTAAATCAACCTTCTTATTATAAATGAACTTTAAAACATATATTTAAACCTCACTTTTTTGGCATTAAACAACCCCCAGAGGTGTTGATATACCGTTAAACAGAACTAAAAAAACAAATCTACATCGTCTCTCTCTCCCGTTCTCTCCTTTAATATCTCTCTTACCCTTTCCTCTCTTTCTTCGTCTCTGTCTCTCTTCTCTTCTCTGTCTCATTGCTCTACTCTCTTTACCGTCACTCTCTCATTATTACCAGTAATAAATTTATTGATACAAAACTAGAAGACATCTTCACTTTTCTAAAATAAAAATTTAAAACATTTCCTTAAAATCTGACTAAATCCAACCTTCAACCGAACATTAAGAAAAATACCTTAAATCCCCACCTGTTTGGCATTAAATAATCCACAGAGGTGTTGATATGCCTTTAAACAAAACGCAAACTCAAATTCAAACAAAAAACTAATATGCTGCAGCGCGTATGAAGAGGGGGAATTCATTTTCATCCTCATTTTTTTAGGGGTACACAGGAATCTATGAAAATACCAAGGAGTCTAGAAGAAGAAAATGTTTGAAAACCCCTAGTTTCGAAGTTAAAAACTCGTTCTTGGTGGGGGACAGAAACTAATGGCAGTTCCTTGTACTGCTCCAGGAAGTACCTTACTCCTCCTTTAAAAAACCCCAGATCAAACCGGAAATGGAGTTCTAGTATTATAACTGATCCAGAGCTGCCTAATCTTGAGTTCAAAAGCGTCTATGTGGCCTTGTGGGTGATGAATTATTTTCACCCTCTAACACCTTCCCCATACATATGAAACGTTGCATGCTTCCCTCTACTCTATCACTATTTTTACAAAATATTTTCTGACGAGCTATATTCTTTAGTTCAGAGGGTTCCCAAACTGAGGTACATGCACCTCCAGTGGTACATTTGAACTCTTCAGGGAGTACCTTGACTCCGAGAGATTAGCCACTACTGTATAATGCATGATGTTTGTTGGTTATTTTGTTTATATGGCATATCAACCTCGGCGGGTCATTTATTGCCAACTAAATTTTATTTATTTATTGCTGGTAATACCTTTTTCTTTCAACAGTTTATTGTTGTTGTTGTTTTTTTTTTAATATAAGTTTTGTGTCTAGTAATACTTTTTTGTTTTCGAGTATCAAGATTCATTGGGATTTGTTTTTTTTTGTTTTTTTAAGGGCAGGGTCCCCAAGTCCTAACCTTGTTATTTAACCCATAACTGGAGGGAAGGAACGGATTAATACCTTTCCCAAGGGTACCAGTGTTTAAGTGAATGCAGGGTATTCTCCACGTCTCCCTGTCCCTGGTGGCTCTTAGTGCGTTTTCTTTCGTTCCACCACGCAACCCCCGTTCCGTCATCCACCTGCTCAGGCCCGTCAAATAAGTTATCCGCTGCCTTCCTCTGTCTCTTTTCCCCTCTATCTGGCCTGTGGGTATCAGATTCTCCAAGCCTTCCTTCCTCATTGCATGTCCCAGTAACTTCAGTTGTCTCTTCCCGATGCTCACTATTAATTTCCTTTTCGTTGCCATTCTTTCCAACACCTCATCATTGCTCACATGCTCGGTCCATGATATCCGCAGCATCCTTCTGTAGAACCACATTTCCGCTGCTTCAAGTTTTGTCCTCATTTTCGATAATATTGTCCAGCATTTACTGCCGTATTGAAGAACTGACATCACAGCAATCTAGCACTCTGTTTCTAGTCAAATTTTCCTGTCTTAGGACTTTACTCAGCTTCTGGAACGCGTCCTTCGCCATGGCAATTCGCCTTCGGATCTATGTGTATACCCTAAAACCTCACATTTTTGGTATTAAATAACCCACAGAGGTGTTGATATGTTATCAAGCAAAACTCAAACTTAAATAGATTTAGCAAATGTTTATAAATCTAAACTTATTTATAAATGGAAGTTTGTGTGTGTGTGTGTGTGCGTGCGTGTGTGTGTGTGTGTGTGTGTGTGTGTGTGTGTGTGTGTGTGTGTGTGTGTGTGTGTCCGTTACCTATTGACACCGAAACGTCTGAACCGATTTTCTTGAAAATTTACACAGTTGTACTATAAGCGTTTGCGAGTGTTCTTAGCTAGGTTTTGTGTCGAGGTACCACCGAAAAATATCGAAAATCGATAATCGAAAAAATCGGGTTAAAGAAGGAGTGGTTCGATTTTAATCAAATTTGATACACTCATAGACAAAGACATAAGAAACGATATTCAGAAGTTTCAAGGTTGCACTTATAACAATAGTGCAGAAAAAAATATATATAAGGTAAGATATTTGTGTGTGTGTCTGTTTATCTGTCTGTATGTCCTTTATACAAATCCACAAATTTTATCCAATTCTCACCAAACTTCACACAAATATTCTTTAGGCTGAGTCTGGGCTCCAGGACCATGGATTAGTTTTAAAGCTTTCATTACACCCGAGCAACGCCGGGCTATACTGCTAGTTTATTAATAAAAAATATTAAGTATTGCATTGCTTCAGTTTTTAACTGCATTATTTTTAGAATGTTGGAAATAGGGTCTTCATTGTTTTTAGTCTTCTATTGCATGTGGATGATACTATGATATTTGTGTTGTCAACGAGTATGATAACGGATATATTATTGATAAAAAAGAAAACAAACCAAACATTCAATAATATCAACTACGAACATGCTAACAAAATATTTGCCATGTTCGGTACTTAAAACATGACACTATTCTACAACATATATATCACCACATACATTCCGTTACACATAAATTAACATTCATTCCCAAAATGGCTAAAAAGTATAGCCGAAAGTGCTCGGATAAACAAAACATTTGGACAATGTTTATGTAATTTATGTCCCCCACCAAAAAAAAATAAATAAATAAAAAAAGCAAAATAACATGAAAAATTATATAAAAAACTTAACCATAATACCTTGTAGGTCATTTTATTGAAACCAGCATAAAAGAGAGATTACTGTCCAAATATAGAATATATATATATATATATATATATATATATATATATATATATATATAAGAAAAATTAAGGCAGACACGTTATTTCATGGTGAATCGGAAGTATAAGGCCTATTTTCAGGCGAACCATCATCAGCTTCCGTCTCTATTTTACATATCCTTTGTAAAATAAAGACGGAAGCTGATGATGTTTCGCCTGAGATAGGCACATTCTCTCGAATCACCATGAAATAACTTGTCCGCCTTCATTTTTCTTATATTTATTCTATATGTATTTATATGCATATATATGTTTAGAGCTCTTTTACAGAATTATCCTACGACTGTATGTACAGGATACTCCTTTGGATTCTTCTATACCCACACTGATTGCTGATACCCCGGTTTACACTCCACCAGTGTCTACTGAACAGGTGAAGAGGCTCATTCCTTGTTTCCTGTTTAAGATGTGGTTTCCGGCTTTCTCTTTTCCAATCTTTTCACTCTTACGTAGCCCCCTGCTCATCAGTGGCGTTACCGCCTTGCTCGGAGTAATATGATTAAAAAGAAAAAAAAAATATATATATATATATATATATATATATATATATATATATATATATATTCCCTATATATATATATATATATATAGGGAGAGTGAGAGAGAGTTTAAGGTATTCTGTGTTTATCAGTAAAATTGCTCAGTATAAGAAAGACAGCGTGTGAAAATATAAAAAGTGATCACTGAGGTCAACACTGAGTGGCGACAATGTGTTTCCTGCTTGAACACATCTGATATGGATGTATATTTGGGCAGAAATATTCCATTTAAATAAGTTTCGTTAAAAACGACCGACAAGGAAGATTTTATAAATTTTTAATTTTAATTCTTTTTTATTTGATCCATGCCTGATGATTTGAACGTGCATAAAAGTCAAAGCTGTACCAAACTACGAGGAAAAAAAAAATATATATATATATACATTAGTAATTGTCTATATTTCTGAGATGAGGTAGTATTTACAGTATTTACAATATTCGAACTATTGTCCTCATCTTATGTTGCCATCTGTACGACGTTTCAGCCCTTGTACGCTCCGGCCTTCTTCAGATGCTAGGAAGCTCGAAATTTCTAACACCTGAAGAAGGCCGCAGCGCACAACGGCCGAAGCGTCGTACAAATGGCAACAGAGATGAGGACAATAGTCCGAATAATGTAAATACTATAATATACATTTTTATATATATGTATGTGTTTGTGTGCGTGTGTGTACGTGTGTGTGCATGTATATATGTGTGCGCGCGTGCATATGTCTCTGTGTGTGTGTGTCTGCATGTAAACGTGTGTTTGTGTGGGGGGGGCTTGAAAGAATCGATATATAATCTACAATTTCTTTTCTAGTTAAGAAAAACAAAAAAATAAAATAGAAAAAGAAAGCCTCTTTCTATTCTGACGAATTTCAAATCGGAAAAAGTCTGTACAGTGCATTAGTCGAAACGTAAAAACAAATGATTGAATGTGTTCTATTTTCTGGGCAATACTAGCAATTTAAGGTTCGTTAGATTATCCCCCACCTAACACACACACACAAACAAACCATAACCAATACCAGCACCGCCACGGCCCCCATATTCTCCGCAAACGTGGCCTTGTACGAGACACGATCAGCCGAAAGTCGAAGGCGACCATCACTCGTCTGAAAACGTGCGTCCACCTAGTCATACGCACAGAGTGAAACGTCATGTTCCTATGCAGATTGCTCTCAAATGCTGAGACACATTAAAAACGCAAGAGGCTGAATCAAATTTTGCTTAGTGAAGTGGCAATACACTGGTAGACATAATGGCGACAACGATATTAGTAACAGCTATCGTAGCCATGGCCCGACACTAACAGCAATGCGAGAGATATGGGCAACTAGAGAAGAATTAATGGTTGTATTAATAATAACGTTTGTGGCTGCGGCATTGTTAAAATATGAAGTCATTTTAGAAAAATTAGTAGCTGTTGGACTAGACACATACACAATATATATATATATATATATATATATATATATATGCGGTTGTATTTGAGGTCAGCGACATGTTGGCTGCTTTATTTGTACTCTGCTTAGCATTTGATACATAAATCATAAAGTTTTTATATATTTCACTTCTCGCCTTCTCTTGCACTTCCCGCCTGTGGAATTCCCTTCCGTTTACTGGCTTTCCCGACAGCTACAATCTGCAAGAATTCAAATGTAAAGCTCCTATCTCATTAACCTGCATCCTTTCTCTCGCCCTCATGCTCCATTCTTCGTTCACTCCACTCTCATCATTCTTCTCTTACCCTCTTCCTGACAGACCCTATAACCTGTCACTCTTTCTCATAACTTTCCTCCTATGTAACCCCCTGCTCAACAGTTGCAGTAAAATGCCTTGCTTGGGGCGACATGATTATATATATGGAAGAATGGTAGACTTGGAAAAACAGTAGCTACTCTAGCATGTACGCATCGCTCATTCAGTAATGAATTAGACCACTCTGGCTATTGGGCGTGTATAATGATAATATACACGCTAAAAAGTCCGCCTCCTTCTACCGAGCGCCCATAGCTCAGAGGTAGAATCGCCGACTGACGCCAATTCGTCGGGTTTCGATCCTGGGTAAAAAGCAACCGGATGTCTAACTGTAATGATGAGCTGTGATACAGCGAAACAGATCTGTTGGTGGGGGTTAGTGACTCCCTTATCACTAACCCCCTCCAACATCCCACACACAGCTGACCAAATATAAGAAAAGAGGCTTTCCATTCCTGTCCACACCGCCTGATGAGACAGTGAAGTTTCAATGTCGAAACAAATGTACCATTTGTAGTGGATATATATATATATATAAAATTATGTACGTGTTCTAAAATATAATTTATAATAAATATTCACAGCTGTATATATTATATATCGAGCACGATGTTTGTGTGTCTGTTTGTTTATCTGTCTGTATGTCCTTTATACAAAATTTTATCCGATTCTCGCCAAACTTCACACAAATATTCTTTAGGCTAAGTCTGAGCTCCAGGACCATGGATTAGTTTTAAAGCTTTCATTACACCCGACCAACGCCGGGCTATACTGCTAGTATATATATATATATATAATAAGCTTTGGTTATAATTAAATTAGACCAGTACACAGATGCATCAGAAGGTGTTCAATATTGTAGAACTTTTGAATGTTTTTCATAAGGAAATGAGTTATTTCCAAAACCTAGGTTTCAACTTTTCTGTTTTTGTAGGCGATTTATAATAACGCCTGTAAACGGAAACACTCTACTGAAAATGATTTATAACTTTTGATAATCTTACCACGTTTGAATGAAACAAATGTCATAGAATTTTATTACTAATTTCTGTTTTTTCTTTCTGAAGAAGATTATCCCGCAGTAGGTTGCCATTGCTTTCTGCGGTAGACTGGTTGTCTACCGTGTGGCCATGAATGGCACAACTCCTGACACTGCATGAGCGCTTAGCTACCATCCCGTTACCAAGTGTGGCAGTTCGTGGTACAAGTGCAGAGTTGCGGCCCCATGAACCTCCAGTTTCAGTAGATGCCAAAACCAACAGAAATTGTCATTTCAAGCTGATGAATCCGGAATCTGTGCTAGATACCCACAGAAGCGGTCGTCCTTCCACGTCCAGATTGGAAGAAATTATGCAAAAGATGGAATTTAAATATTGTACTGTACATTTGGATGTGCGTTGTGGTGCAGTGGATATCGGCTCGAAACGAGAAATCGGAGAGCCGAGTTCGAATTCCATATCAGTTCGTTGAATTCATTTACGCGCAAATACTCTTGGGAAAAGTATTACTCCGTCTCTCTCTCTCCCCTCCAGCTATGGGTTAAATAACAGGACAGATTGGGTTAAATAGCATTGGTTGGCAACCGGTATACCACATAAAGTAATGGCAACCTACTGTTGGGAAATGTTCTGCCCTATCAGTCATGTCTCTTTCAAGACATGATCGTCCAAGCGTGTATGAAGTATGGTAATTAAATTATTGTACATCTACCATTATACTGCTCAAAATAATTAATTAAATTATGAACAATTTTAAATAGTGAGTTTCTTTCTACCCACGATATATATATATATATATATATTGAATCATATCACCCCAAGCAAGGCGGTAACGCCACTGATGCGCAGGGGGTTACGTAAGAGTAAGAAAAAAGAGAAAACCGGAAACCACATCCTAAACAGGGAACAAGGGATGAGCCTCTTCACCTGTTCAATAATCCGCAGACAGATCTGTTTCGCTGTATCACAGCTCATCAGTACGGTTAGACATCCGATTACTTTTTACCCAGGATTGAAACCCGACCGAATTGACGATTCTACCTCTGAGCTATAGGCGCTCGGTAGAAGAAGGCAGAGTTTTAGCGTGTGATATGTCATGTATACGCATACCAATAGCTGAGAGTGTTCTAATTCATTACTGAATGAACGAGGCGTAGATGCTAGAGTAGCTAGGGTTTAAAATCCTGGATTAAAAAGAAATCGGATGTCTAACCGTATTGATGAGCTGTGATACAGCAAAACAGATCTGTCTGCGGATATATATATATAGATATATATCCGAGTGGGTACAGAACGAAGAAAGATTTTTTCCGTCCAAAACATTAATTTAAAACAGTGCTCGATATATGATGTATAGAGCTGTGAATATTTATTGTAAATTATGTTTTAGAACATGTACATTATTTTTGAATATATGTCCTCGACAATCATATGTTTGTTTCAACGTTGGGTATGTTTCTTCGGGAGGTAAAAGCAAAACTGAATTCATATATATATATATATATATATCTCCGTAAGCGGACAAGTTATGGTCTCTCTGTACTAATACGGAGACACTAACGCGTAGAAGTGTGTATGAATGGATCGAGAATGCAAAAAGTGGTTGATCAAAAGTGACGCACGAAGAATGATCTGGGCTCCCGTCAACGTTCAGCGCTGACGAGAAGATTCAGCAAGTTCGCGAGACGGTAATGACGAAGCGGCGTGTTATCATCACTGAGGTAGCATGTTCTCTTCAGATTCAGATCACTGCTCTTTGTTTCTCCTCAGTGCACACGGCAAGCGGGGCGTCCATGCTTACTGTGTAACAGCGGCAAGAAAACTTTTAAGTTTATGAGTCAGTTTTCCTTGTGTTCCTATGAGATTTTCTTTTTTTGTATTTAAAGTTTTAACTGAATGTGTAGATTATTCTAAATGCATCTGGAGTGATATATCTGGAGTGATGCATCTGGAGTGATGCATCTGGAGTGATGCATCTGGAATGTTTTTGTTTCTTTTTATTGTGTACCAAAGATGGTCAGCACACTTTCCTGTCGTCCCATGATTATTTTATTTAGATAAATCTGACGCATTCATTTTGTAAGAAGAATCTGGTCTGATGAGCGGTCTGTAAGATCTCCGTGAAATAAGCTATTACCAATGGATTTACAAAAACATCCAACTTATTACATATATATATATGTGTGTGTGTGTGTGTGTGTGTGTGTGTTTCATTGACTTTCACGGACAAAGAAAATTTAGTAAAATTTTTATTCTCCTTTTTTTTTAGTTTTTATTCGTTTTTTCTTTTCTTTTTTTTTTTTTTTTTGGGAAATTTTTTCAGTTTTCTTCTATAAAGTCCTAGAGAGTATCACCTCGAGCACTTTTAAATCTACAACTAATATCTTCAGGTTTGAAAACAGTCGAGGCTTCTTCGCCGTATAATATATATATATATATATATATATATATATATATATATATAGGTGGTTTATACTAGTGGATATACATTGCACAGTTCAATATTTACTTTTATAAATCATCGTTCAATACGGAAGTAAAGCATATATATGTAGTTGTTGCTATTATTATTATTATTATTATTATTATTATTATTATTATTATTATTATTATGTCATTTTTCATCATAATTCGGTTTCTGCTATAGTCGTACTACCTATTAAGTCTGCGGAAAGACCTAAGGCAGGTCTTGGTGTGTTACGGCTCCATTTCATGTTTTTCTACCTCCTCTAACATCCCTAGCGTTACATAGACAAAATTCTCCTTAGTGTGTGGGCAGTACTTAACAAGACAATTTTTTGTATATCTCTTAAGCTGGGGTTTCCAGGGAGTCTTTCAATGTGTTGTTTTGTTCCATTTTTTATCATTCCAAGGGCACCTACTATCACTGGCACAACTCTTGTTTTCAATTTCCACATTTTTTCTATTTCAATTTCCAGGTCTTTATATTTTAACAGTTTTTCAAATTCCTTGATTGCTATGTTACAATCCGCTGGACAAGCCATATCAATTAATAGACAAGTTTTCTCCTTCTGGTTTTTAACAATAATGTCTGGCCTGTTTGCTTCAATTTTTCTGTCTGTGTAGATGGTGTAATCCCATAGAATGGTTACATCTTCTAGTTCTGTAACCGGTGCTGGGTGATGTTCATACCAGTGTTTGTTTACAGCTTTTCCATAATGTTTGCACATTGCCCAATGTAAATATTGCCCAACTCTATCGTGGCGATTTTTATATTCATTTGGGGCAAGCACAGAACAGACTGAGATTAGGTGGTCTATTGTTTCTTGGTGTTTATCACAAAACCTGCATTTTGGATCCATATTATTATGCATAATATTTGCCTGAAAGTTTCTAGTGAAAAGACTTTGGTCTTGTGCTGCAAGAATAAAGCCTTCAGTTTCAGACTTTAATCCAGATGCACGTAACCATCGATGAGTATTAACTTTGTCAACATTGGATTTATTGGCACGTTCTGGATATTGGCCATGCAGAGGTTTGTCTTGCCAGCGCTGTTTCATCTGTTCAAGAGCTTTATCTTTGGCTTTCATTTTCATATTTTTTTGCCGCAATAGTTGGTTCTTGGCTACTGTTTTGCTTTTCTACAGAATCTACTAACTGTAAATCTTGTTTGTATTTACTGCCTTCTTTTATTATTGAATATTTTTTCTTTCTTTCTTCATGTTGTCTTACTAATTGTATCATCCAATCCTTTGTTGTTTCTATGTATGTTAGTAAGCCAATAGTTGTTGTCTTGTATGACAATTCCAGCTGAATAAGACCTCTTCCACCTTCTTTACGGGGTATGTATAGACGGTCTACATCAGCCTTTGGATGATGCATCTTATGCTTAGAAAGAAGCTTTCTTGTTTTAGCATCCATTCGCCTGATGTCATTTAGAGTCCAGTTTAAGATGTTAAAGCTATATTGGACAACTGGGATTGCAAGGCTATTAATGGCCATAACTCTGTTCTGTGAATTTAATTCAGTTTTTAATATCATTCGTAGCCTTCTATAGTACTCTTTACGCACTATTTCTTTCATTTTTTTTATGGTGAATGTTTTCGCTCTCATTTACACCTAGGTATTTATAAGCTTCTTCTGGTTTCAATTCTTTTATTGTTACAGCAGGGTCTAAGCTAATTGAGGATGTTTCTTGTATTGATCCACGTAAAACTGTAGCTTTAGCACATTTATTCAAATTAAATTTCATTCCAATGTCTTCGCTGAAGCATTTTACAGTTTGCAGAAGACCTTCCAGCTCATTATCATTCTTAGCATATAACTTTAAGTCATCCATGCAAAATAGATGGCTTATTTTCTTTTGGCCTATTTTATAACCACATTCTGTCTTATTAAGTTGACTGGTTAGTGCTATTAATGATATGCAGAATAGTAAGGGAGATAAAGAATCACCTTGAAATATACCTCTTTTGATGTTTATTTCATCAAACTTATAGGTTCCATTTATATGATTGAGGTAAAGGGTTGTTTTCCCTATAGACATGCACTATTTGATGAAATTGATGATGACGGGCGATATCTTGTATATATTTAAAGTCTTTAAAATCCAGGAATGTGGCACACTATCGAATGCCTTTCGATAATCTATCCAGGCAGTACTAAGATTTTTCTTTGTACTGTAGCAGTTTTCCAGGATCATTTTGTTAATTAGCAATTGGTCTTTACAACCATAACAGCCACGTTTGCACCCTTTTTGTTCAAGCGGTATCATGTCATTACTTTCTAAGAATAAATATGTCTGTTTTGTTAAAATAGATGTTAATAGTTTATATCTTGTCGGAAGACATGTAATTGGTCTGTAGTTTTTCGGGTTGTTTGTGTCACCATTCTTGGGTAGAAGAAATGTAATTCCTTTGGTCATCCATGCAGGAATTATTATTATTATTATTATTATTATTATTTAGCATACTGCAACTTAAAAGCTTTCAATTTTCGGTGTTCAATACACCATCATCATGCAGTGAAATGTGGTGAATATGCTTAGTGATATACAGTGGAACCTTCGTCAGCAACCACCGGTTGTTAACGACCGTTTTTTCTATGCACGGACGATTTGCTAATGTTAATTGACGCTTAGTGAGTGACTACTTCCAAAATGCGCCCAGCGACTAACATCAACGAGTGAAAATCACTGATCAAGCGACCGCTTTAAAAAAAATCCATTTTGGTTGTACACTGCGAACTTCTAAATTAGGAGAAACTAAATGAGTAATCTATTTCATTTTGCTTTGATCTAAGTCAGAAACACTTCCTCGTTGTTTTGTTATTGTAGTGTTCTATCAAACTGTTATTTCTTGTGGAAATGTATATTGCCTAAATTTACCTCACGGTCAGACATCGGCTGTTTTGTACAGCATGTATTGCATTTGACATGTTCAAGGCATTTATCGCAGTCTCTGTACTGACTTGGATAAATTCAGGGATGGGAAAATCACAATTATGTCCCTTTCTCAAATGTCTATCTCATTCGTTCCTTTATTTTGTGTGTATCTATCTACTCTATTTCTATCTGGATATATCTATCTCTAGCTCTCTGTTTCTCTAACACCACCCACGATCGCTGTCAGTTTTTTATGTTTTGTTTTATTTATTTTTTATATGTATTATCGCAGATTCTCTTTTGCTATCACTCACTTCTAAGAAAAAAACTGAAATCCTATACATCGCGAATTTTTCCAATCTACATATTTTATAAGAAATGGCTAGTACTATTACAGGTACGAAAAGGAAAGCAATAACTGACTTTTTTTTAAAGTCCACTTAATAAATATTTTTTATGAATAAATATTTTAATTTCTTGTTGACCGTTGTAAATAAGTTTTTAAAAATGTTAAAATGAATTATGCTGAATAAATTTCTTTAAAGTTAGGCCATCTTTTTATGTTTTTACTTATTTATTACCAGATTACGTGGTGAAATTCTAATATGTACATTCTGATGAGTGGAATATATATTCCTGGCCTAAATAGATCATGACTATGAGCCTTTAGTGAACGACCACTTGCCGTATGCGACCAGTTTTTGGTGGCAGCGGGGGTGGTCGCATACGACTGGTTCCAGTGTATATATAGCTAAGATATAAAACAACAAAATAATCTAAAAATTATTATTTATATAATTCATATAATTTTTTATATTTATTATTTTTAATACTAGCAGTATAGCCCGGCGTTGCTCGGGTGTAATGAAAGTTTCAAAACTAATCCATGGTTCTGGAGCTCAGGCTCTTTGGACGTTGGCACGAAAGACTAAAAAGCAATAGTTGTTTCCAGTTAAAGTGAAACCATAGACTGAAAGAAAAATGAATGGATGTAAGTCAAATTTTGATTTCCTGCTATCGATATCAAATAAGTTTTTTTCGTCGTAAACTGAATTTTGAAGGCTAAATAAGTCCTCTGAGTAAATGGTATCATGGCTGAGACTAAGAACTACAATTATACCTACTTAGAGCCAAACCTGAAGCAAAAACTAAAATAAAAGGGTTGAAAAAATAGAAACATACAGGCAGATAAACAGACACACACACAAACATCTTGCCTTATATATATTATCGATTTTCTGCACTATTGTAAGAACTGCGTCCTTGAAATTTCTGAAAATCGTTGCTGATTTCTTTGTCTATGGGTGTATCAAATTTGATTAAAATCCGACCACTCCTTCTATAACCCGATTTTTTCGATTATCGATTTTCGATATTTATCGGGGGTACCTCGACACAAAACCTAGGTAAGAACTTATAGTAGAACTGTGTAAATTTTCAAGAAAATCGGTTCAGCCGTTTTGGAGTCTATAGGTAACGGACACATACACACAGACACACACACAGACACACACACAGGCACACACACACACACACACACACACACACACACAGACAAAGTTCCATTTATGAATAGGTTTAGATTTTAAAAGAATTGTTTATGAAGGCGTTTGAAAATTAGGGCGAAGAGTCGCATTTTTAGCCAGACATAAAAGTGTCAAAAGTAATGGAATAAAACTGTAGCCAATATATCATTTTTTAGAAGCGAAGAGTGGAAAAATAAAAACAAATAATAACCATTAAAAACATGAAATAATTCTTAAAGGGTTGGTCAATATAAAATGAAAACGATTTGCAAGAAAATAGACGTGACAAATTTAATCTTTTAAAAACAGAAGTACCAGATAACAGATGACAAGTAGAAAAAGTAAAAATAAACTAACGTTTAGTTTCAGCATCAGTCAGTTTAGTGCCATACAGGATACACTCTTGGACGATCATGTCTCGAAAGAGACTGACTGGGCAGAAGATTATCCTGCAGTAGTCTGCCATTATTTTCTGCGGTAGACTGGTTGGCAGCCAAGGCTATAGAACCCAATTTGTCCTGTTATTTGACTCATAGCTAGAGGGGGAAGAAATGTATTACATTATTAAGTAGTAATTAGTTGGGGGTCAGTTTATTACTTCATTACAATAGAAAACCGAACCTCCACTTTATGAACAGTAGAAGTTTTATTTCTGTTTCCAGCTATTACATTCAGTCAGTCGGTTAAGTGCCATACGTGATACACACTTTGGGCGATCATATCACGAAAAAGACATGACTGACTGGGCAGAAGATTATCTCGCAGTAGGTTGCCATTACTTTCTGCGGTAGACTGGTTGAAAGCCAATGTTATAGAACCCAATCTGTCCTGTTATTTGACTCATAGCTAGAGGGGGAAGAAATGCATTATATTATTAAGTAGTAATTAGTGGGAGATCAGTTTATTACTTCATTACAATAAAAAACCGAACCCCCACTTTATGCCCAGTAGAAGCCTTAATCATGTTTCCAGCTATTATATTCAGTCAGTTAGTTAAGTTTCACACGTGATACACGATTTGGGCGATCATGTCACGAAACATACATGACTAACTGGACGGAAGATTCTCCCGCAGTAGGTGGCCATTGGTTTCTGCGGTAGACTGATTGCTAGCCAAGGCTATAGAACCCAATCTGTCCTGTTATTTAAATGGAGGGAAGAGACGGATTAGTACCTTTCTCAAGTGTATTTGGGCGTAAGTGAATGCAAGAAATTCAACTGGAATTCGAACTCGGAACCACGATTTGTCGTTCAGAGTTGATATCAAATGCACCACAACGCACATCCGCACTTTCAGGGATAGTTTTGTAAATTATAGCTAATAGTGAACATATTGAGATAATTTTACATATATCTAAGAGTGTGAACAGTTTTACGAAGGCAGTAAGTAGTAATTTCATTATGTTATATAAGTCAGTTTTGAGGACTTTAATTATATGGATTTTTTCTTTTAAACAAAATCATATTTCATGTAACGATTTAGATGTTTTAGCTTCGGTTAATATATTCCATTTTACAGTAACAGTTTAATTTGGATCTTTCAACTGCCCTTAGTATTTGGAAGAAGTTGAGTTACAACAGATATTATTATTATAGATATGTTGATACAAACGTGTCTTAAAAGTATTTTTAGTACTCCCGATGTAATGTTTGCTTAGATTTGGATTTTCTGTAGTGGAGATGGTAGTTTGGTATACTATGAAATTTGTGAGGCATTCATTTTGCAGAGGACATAGATTGAGGTTATGACAGTTGCAAATATTAGAATTATTATCATTATTTATTATAAGTTGGTTATGATTGCTAATTTTGTTATATTGTTTTTGGTTTTTATTGTTGTGTTTTTTTTATCATATCAAGATTATCATTGCAGCTATAACTAATTTTCAGTGAATTTTTATTAAAAACTTTGCTAAGTTGGTAATTAGTTGGGAAGTGTTTCTGCACCAGGTTAAGGAATTTCTTGCCTAACATAGTACTAAACATTTGGTTAAATGATGGTGTGTACCAAATTATTTTTTATTTCTATTATGCTTGGTATAATTATTATTTTTTGCTTATAATAGTCAATATCATTGCATTTATAGCCACTGTTTGTAGGGCAGTATTGTAGTACTGACAGTATTTATAAAAATGTCATCAGTTAAGGAATTATTTTTTATCATCGTATCGCCCAAATAAGCATTTTACTGCCACTGTTTTGCAGGGGGTTTTGTAGGAGGAAAGTTATAAGAAAGAGTGACAGGTTATAGGGAGTGTCAGAAAGCGAATAGGAGAGGGATAAGAATACTACAGAAATTAGATGAGAACATGAGAATGAGGATACAAGTTAGGAGATGACTATTGACTTTGCATTTAAATTCTTGGAGATTGTAACAAATTAAAATATAAATACTGGTAGTAGTAGTAGTAGTATTATATTATGAATGTAGTAATAACATAAAAATATATCTACGTAAATTCTTTTTTTTATCATTTCACCCCAGACAAGGCAGTTTTACTGCCACTGTTGTGCATTGGTTACATAGAAGAAAGTGATGAGAAAGAGGAGTAGGTTATAGGGGTTGTCAGGAGGAGAGTAATAGAAGGATAAGAATACCGGTGTGATGGGGGGTGGAGTGGATGGAAAAAAGATATTGAGAGAAAGGATGCAAATAAGTGAGATAGGAGATGACTATTGACCTTACATTTAAATTCCTGGAGATTGTAGCTGTCAGGGAAACGAGTAAATGGAAGGGAATTCCACAGGCGGGAAGTGCGAGAAAAGAAGCTGTTGAAGTAGAATTTGCGATTACATTTTATTGGTTTCACAGTATAAGGATGGGACCTAGTTGCTAATCTTGTGGCTCGAGTAAATTCATATATAGGGGACACCAGTGAGCTAAGTTCATCAGCCGTGAAAGTATTTGTAGAAAAGACAAAGGGAAGCCACACTACGCCAGTGACAAAGCTGCCAAGTTGGGATCGATCACATTGCAGATTCTCCGTTGAATTTTGTCAAGGATAGCAGGAGCACCCGACCAGATATGGCAGCTCTATTCAATATGGCACCCGACCAGATATGGCAACGGTATTTAATATGGCAGCATTATTTAATTTGATAATAAACGGTGGGTAATTAGATTTAGGATGTATGTAGATAGGATTAGCATCAGCCTTTGAGATTTGAAAAAGAAATCACTCGACCAGCGATCGAGAGCGTGAGAAAATTTACTTGCCCCCAAATCATTTTACTCGGTCGACTCCATTTTCTTAATAGTCGCTCTACATAAATATAGCATGAATCGCTGACGGAAAACAAAAAATCAAATTTTAATTAAAACTTCGAACTTGTTAGAAAGGATTTAATTTTTTTTTTCTTTTTTTTAAATAATAACAACAACATTTGATCTTTCCTCTAAATAATAGCATAAATATTTTGATGATGAAACTTTGTTTTTATTAAGTTTGAGCCTTTTTAACATCATGATATACGTTTTTTTTTTGTTTTTTTTTTTGAGTGGAGGTACCTAAATTCGTAATTTCTTTCTTCTGTTTGACTACAACCTCCATTTCATGGATGATAAAAAAAATAACAAATCTGATTTTCACAACGTCTTTCTAGAAAAAAATGACTTGTATAATTTGTTTTTCGGTGCATGGTTGAAAGAAGTATGTGTATTTGTTTTCTTTCTTTCTTTCTTTCTTTCTTTCTTCTTGATTTATTTATATTTTATCATTTTCATTTTCTTATTTCATATGGTTGTTTCTTTCTTTCTTTGACCATTCCATTCCGTTCTTTCTTTCTTTCTTTCGTTCTTTCTTTCTTTCTTGTTTTTTCTTTCTTTCTTTCGTTCTTTTTGTTTTTTCATCCTTCTTTCTATTTTGTGTTTTCTTTCTTTCTTTCTTTCTTTCTTTCTTTCTTTCTTTCGTCTTGATTTATTTATATTTTATCTTTTTCATTTTCTTATTTCATATGGTTGTTTCTTTCTTTCTTTGACCATTCCATTCCGTTCTTTCTTTCTTTCTTTCTTTCTTTCTTTCTTTCTAAAAATAAGTTAAAATTTATTAAACAATACACAATACTTATTATGTATACCAAAATTTACCTAATATATACCATGAATACGATGTTAAAATGGCTTTTCAAAATACAACACTTCGAGCGGTGATAATTTTTGTAACAAACTAAGATATACAAACTAAATATTCGTAAATTCATGCATAGTATAATAAAAAAAATTTAATCTTAAAGTAATAGTACATACAAGTTTATTGCTTACTTGCCTGCCGTCGGTTAGAAATAAAAAGAAACCCGATTCCTTTTACAATCCAAAAGTATGGCATTGAAGATTCACAAGTTACTTAGAATTTCTTACAATGACATTATTGAACTCTTGGCTTTTATCGTCCCGATCAGTGTAAACATTCGTTTAATTAACGCTTCCAGAGTGGAGCCAAAATATCTCTGTCACCCAGATTAAGACGCTCACAGATTTTTTAAAACTGATTTGGAAAAATATTATCCTATATTTCCTCCCCGCTTACGAAAAGTAAAAACGGACATTTGAAAGAAAGAAAGAAAAAATCGCATATTTCTTTCAACCACGAACCGAAAAACAAATTATAAAGTAATTTTTTTATAGAAAATCGTTGAGAAAATCAGATTTATGCCATAAAACAAAACAACCAACCAACATAATTCTTTTTAGCCTATGTTTGATTTATTCATATGCAAATTTCCAAAATATAAATAGCAGTGGATACAGCTGGAGTTTTCACTAATCTTGACCTTGGTTGGGATTGGCATGCCCAAGCTCAAGAAGGATTTCCCCGTAGGCAAGAAGAGGATATGTTTATTGCCTGGCGCCTGAAGCGTCTCCAAAAGAGGAACTGCCGAAGGAGCTTGGGAAATTTTGTGCGGTGCGGCCGATTGACCCACTTTAAGCATCGACATTGTGTCACATTAGAATTATCCACTTGGCAATAACACTTCTTTTTCTTTCTTTTATGTTTTTTTCAACTGGAGTAGATAGACTATCGCCCGGTTCACACTCCACCCACGTCTATTGAAAAGGTGAAGAGGCTCATCCCTTGTTCCCAGTTTAGGATGTGGTTTCCGGTTTTCTATTTTCCAATCTTTTCACTCCTTTTTCTTTTCTTTTCAATTGGAGTAGATAGACTAAACTATCGCCCGGTTCACACTCCACCCACGTCTATTGACCAGGTGAAGAGGCTCATCCCTTGTTCCCTGTTTAGGATGTGGTTTCCGGGTTTCTCTTTTCCAATCTTTTCACTCTTTTCTTTCTTTTTTTTTTCAATTGGAGTAGATAGACTAAACTATCGCCCGGTTCACACTCCACCGACGTCTATTGAACAGGTGAAGAGGCTCATCCCTTGCTCCCTGTTTAGGATGTGGTTTCCGGCTTTCTCTTTTCCATTCTTTCTACCCTCACGTAGCCCCCTGCGCATTAGTGGCGTTATCGCCTTGCTTGGGGTGATATGATTAAAAAAAAAAGTCTAAACTATCGCCCGGTTCATACTCCACCCTCGTCTATTGAACAGGTGAAGAGGCTCATCCCTTGTTCTCTGTTGAGGTTGTGGTTTCCGGCTTACTCTTTTCCAATCTTTTCACTCTTACCTAGTCCCCTGCACATCAGTGGCGTTACCGCCTTGCTCGGAGTGATATGATTTTTAAAAAATACTAAAAATATTATGAAATACATCATTTTTTTTTTTTTTAACTGTGGTTACCTAATAATTATGGCCGGTAGTGTACATCTGTGAAATCTTGTCGAAACTCTGAAGAAGAGGCATTTATAAAGAAGGAAATACAAAGCCTGTTGGATTCAGATAATATTGAACCCAGTAAATTCCGTGGATGGCGCAAGTAGTGTTTACTACGGACGACAAACGAAAACAAAATCGTTATGCCTTTAAAATATGCCTAGCTTTTTTACGAGGGTCATTCAATAAATAAGGTGAGTTTTTCGGTATAAGGACTTCTACGAGGGTCATTCAATAAATAAGGTGAATTTTTCGGTATAAGAACACCTACGAGCGTCATTCAATAAATAAGGTGCATTTTTTTCGGTATAAAGACACCTGCGAGTGTCATTCAATAAATAAGGTGAGTTTTTCGGTATAAGGACTTCTCATACAGATAGAAGCTTACTTTTTTATAAAAAATTTTTCATTTATTTCTTTTTCAAAAGGATTTCATTTTTTTGCAGATTGAAAAAAGAAAAAAACTTTGATAGTTTTGGCGATTAACAAAGATGGCCGACCAAGAAGCATGCTCCAGCATTGAACAGAGGTCAGTTATTAAGTTTTTGGTTGCTGAAGGGTGCAAACCATTTGAAATTCATAGGAAAATGTCAACTGTGTATGGTGTCACATGTTTCAGCCAAAAAATGCCTACAAGTGGGCTAAATTGTTTAAAGAAGGACGGAGCAGTGTTGAGGGTGAAGACAGGCCTGGGAGGCCTGCAGAAGTGAGATCTCTTGAGGTGTTCGAATCAGTCAATGACCTCATTCAGTCTGACAGAAGGGTGACAGTGAACGACATTGCAAGGACTTTGAGCCTATCTGTTGGGACAGCACACCAGATTGTCCATGATGACCTTGCCTACTCGAAGGTCAGCTGCCGGTGGGTGCCAAAGATGTTTACTGCAGGGCACAAACAGAAGAGAATCGAGTTGTCCCAGCAGTGTCTCTTCCGCCATCAGAAGGATGCCCTTTCAGATTTCACCTGTTTGGTCCCTTGAAAGCGTTCACGAGAGGCACCCAGTTTGAAAGTGACGATGAAGTCAAAAGCGCTGTGAGCGATTGGCTGAGACATCAGTACAAAGAATTTTACGCTGCGGGAATAAGAAAGCTTGTGCACAGATGGGAAAAGTGCGTGACACTTCTGGGAGACTACATTGAAAAATAAAAAAAATAAGTAAGCTTCTATCCGTATTAGAAGTCCTTATACAGAAAAATTCACCCTATTTATTAAATGACCCTCGTACTAAGATTACAACGAAGGTTTAGAAAATAAGAAAGTATAGTCTATACACTAAAACTAGACCTAAAATTAGTGTCCCATCAAGTTCCGGTTCGTAAAGGAGGCCATCTTTACATGGTTTTTGTAGCAGGTGGCAAATTGTGTGATTTCAAAAGCATGACATTTGGGATCACAAATGGTGATTTTTTTCTTTCTTATAATAGTTTCATCCCAATCAAGGCAGTACTGCCACTGGTGCGCAAGGGGCTACATAGAAGGAAAGTGATGAGAAAGAGAAACAAGTTGTAATTCAATCGGAGTAGATAGACTAAACTATCGCCCGGTTCACACTCAACCCACGTCTATTGAACAGGTGAAGAGGCTCATACCTTGTTTCCTGTTTAGGATGTGCTTTTCGGCTTTCTCTTTTCCAGTCTTTTCACTCTTTTCTTTCTTTTTTTTTCAATTGGAATAAATAGACTAAACTATCGCCCGGTTCACACTCCACCCATGTCTATTGAACAGGTGAAGAGGCTCATCCCTTGTTTCCTGTTTAGAAGGCGGTTTCCGGTTTTCTCTTTTCCAATCTTCTCACTCCTATGTAGCCCCCTGCACATCAGTGGCGTTACCGCCTTGCTCGGGGTGATATGATTAAAAAAAAAAAGAAGTAGTGTCAGAGAATGAGTAAAAGAAGGATGAGAACACTAGTGTGAAGAGAGCTGCATGAGAGTAGAGTGGACGGGGAAAAGAACATGAGAAAAAGGATGCAAGTCAAGGAGGTAGGAGATGGCAATTGACCTTACATTTAAATTACTGGAGAATGTAGCTGTCAGGTAAGTAATATACTGAAGGGAATTCTACAGGCGGGGAGTGCGAGAAAAGAAGCTGATGAAGTAGAAGATGCGTTTACATTTTATGGTTTCATTGTAAAAGGGTGGGACCTAATTGCTAGTCTAGTAGCTCGAGTAAGTTCATACATAGGGGGAGCATCAGTGAGTTAAGCTCGTCGGATCAGAAGCCATGAAAGTATTTGCGTGGATATGTTTTAAAGAATTTTCGATGAAATAGTCGAAAAAGAAGGCTTAAATGGAACATTCGCGTATAAAAATGGCTTGACCATTTGTGGTATTAACCAAAGACAACATGACATTAACTTGGCAAGATTCGAAGAACTTACTGAAAAGCTTGGTCTCAACTTAAACAAAAATAAATATATCTGCAGAATAAAAAAAATTGTGCTATGAAGTATGTGCATGGTTCCCAACCCCGGGGTAAATTACCCCAGTGGGGTAATGAGCCCATATTTTGGGTGTAATGAATGTTTGATTTGGGAACTTCAGGACAATATTGCTTCATTTTGTGGGAAATTTGAACTATGTACCAGACGTATTGGAAAAGAAATGTTTGTACAATTTTCTGCATTGGATGCATTCCTAGATAAACTTAATTCTGAAGACATTCTCAAAAACTTGAAGACAGACATCATTGATCACCTAAATGGCCTCTTGGAAAACTTACGTAAGTACTTTCCAAACTTGAATAATTTCAACAATGAATGGGTAAGAAATCCATATCTTGTGAGTGAAGATATCATTCCTGATGATGACTATGCATGGAAGCTTTTGTTTGAGACCAAGTCTGGTATAGACACCTTTTTGATCTCTCGTCTGCAGGATATACCAACACTAGCCTCTAGAGCAATACAAATTCTCATAGAATTTTCAACCACTTATCTATGTGAACAAGCTTTTTCTACTGTCCTTGGAATGAAGACCAAGAAAGGTAGCAGACCCAACGTAGCAAACGACGCCCGAATAGCCCTTTCAGTCACAAAGCCAAGAATAAATAAACTGGCACAAGTGATACAAGCTCAACACTCACATTAAGAATCACAGCTAGGTTACGGCTACTATACTTCTGGTTATTATAGATTAGTACCATTGTATTGAATAATTTCCATTAACTTTGTCTGCTTTTGATGTATGAAAATATAATTACTTCTTTACCTATATTACGGGTATTTGTTCATTGGGTTAATGGATAATAATGAAATTGTATTTTGGGGCAATCGCAGCAAAAAGGTTGGGAACATATTGTTATGTCGCCAAGTATAAATGAATAACTCAACAACAAAATCAGAATATAAGTTGTATTCCGCGGAAAGACGGTTAGTATGTGCAGAAGTGATTAGTAATATTTACAATAGAAAGATACAAGAGTCCAATCCGTCGTAAGACGTGTGTATACGTGATTACTTCCGGTACGCCACCGGAAGTGTGACTAACTTTTCACTGACTCGCACTGACTCTTCAGTAACTCATTAGAGAAACTCTCAAGTGACTCTCTACGACTCATTATTTAGCTGTCCCTCCCACTAAGGGCAACATATGACACATGGTCAGTTTATATCTGGGATTTCCGGGCTATATGGCCCGGCCAAAAAATGTCTGTCTATTTTTGCCCAGTCGTGCTTCTACCCTTCGGCGGAACCACGACTGGGTTATTGCTCTCTGCTCGGAAGCAGAGAGCGCCCTCTACCCGAAGGCAGAGGGCTGACAGTGTCGTAGAGTCGTCAGACTAGTGACTCTCGTACGACTGTATTTACTAGCCTTCCCACGTAGGCTGGATGTGACACATGGTCATTTTATAGTGGGTATTCCCGGCCATATAGCCGGGCCAAAAAATGTCTGTCTATTTTTGCCCAGTCGTGGTTCTACCCTTCGGCGGAACCACGACTGGGTTATTGCTCTCTGCTCGGAAGCAGAGAGCGCCCTCTACGCGAAGGCAGAGAGCTGACAGTGTCGTAGAGTCGTCAGTCTAGTGACTCCGTACGACTGTATTTACTAGCCTTCCCACGCAAGGCTGGATGTGACACATGGTCATTTTATTGTGGGTATTCCCGGCCATATAGCCGGTCCAAAAAATATCTGTCTATTTTTCCCTAGTCGTGGTTCTACCCTTCGGCGGAACCACGACTGGGTTATTGCTCTCTGCTCGGAAGCAGAGAGCGCCCTCTACGCGAAGGCAGAGAGCTGACAGTGTCGTAGAGTCGTCAGTCTAGTGACTCCGTACGACTCCCTTGTAGAGAATCCATCATTGCTATATATAGCAATGGGAACAGTCCATTTGTAGTCAAATAGGAGCGGCGCCCTAACACATATGAAGTAAGTAAAGGAACCGTTAGACAAGACGCTGACAAGATGAGACATTTCCAATAATTCCTTCCTCCTGGCAATATGAAATCTCAGAAGCGAGTCGTAAAAATGTTCGGTAAATAAGGTCGTTAGACCCGAAACTATTCACTAAAACTCCAAGCGCTAAATAACAATTCTATATTTCCATTAAGCAACGTTGAGCCTGGTCAGTTCTTAGATGGGTGACCACTTGGGAATACCAGGTGCTGTAAGCGTTTATTGCTTACGGCCATATCACCTTGAATACACCGGTTCTCGCTCGATCACCGAAGTTAAGCAACGTTGAGCCTGGTCACTACTTAGATGGGTGACCGCTTGGGAATACCAGGTGCTGTAAGCGTTTATTGGCTTACGGCCATATCACGTTGAATACACCGGTTCTCGCTCGATCACCGAAGTCAAGCAACAGTATTTAGATGGGTGACCGCTTGGGAATACCAGGTGCTGTAAGCGTTTAGTGACGGATGTGCGTTGTGGTGCAGTGGATATCGGCTCGGAAAGAGAAATCAGTGAGCCGAGTTCAAATTCCAGTTGAATATGCTGCGTTCACTTAAGCACTGGTACCCTTGGGAAAGGTATTAATCCGTCTCTTCCCTCCAGTTATGGGTTAAATAACAAGGGTAGGACTTGGGGAGCCTGCCCTTAAAAACAAATCCCAATGAATCTTATACTTGAAAAAGAAAAAAGTATTACTAGACACAAAACTTATAAAAAAAAACAATAATAAATTGTTGAAAGAAAAAGGTATTATCAGCAATAAGTAAATAAAATTTAGTTGGCAATAAATGACTCGCCGAGGTTAATATGCCAAAAATCAAAACAATCAACCAACCATAACTTTAAACAATTCTGAAAGAAACCATTCTCCAGTAGAGAAAGATTCTAACCCGATCATCGAAGCAATTTGGAATGGAATCATTACCTGGAAGTTAAGTATTTCATTTTTGTCACAGACCAAAAGGCTCTATCCTACATTTTCGATATGCAAAATGTTTCGAAGACTAAAAACGAGAAAATTTATTGCTGGCGAATTGAATTTTCCATTTACAAATATGGCATCAGATATCGACCAGGCATCAAAAACGCATGCCTAGACTCTTTAACGAAAGTGCGCCATCAGAAGACGAAATACATCGGCTAGGAAAACCTCTTTTTAGCATTATATATATATATATATATATATATATATATATATATATATATATATATATATGAATAATAATATCATCCACAAATAATAAAAGACTAAAATAATGGAAATATTATAATTAAAAAAAAAGTCAAAACTCAATAACGTTGTCAACAATGAACACGGCCACAGTGTCTCTCAAGTGACTGTATTTACTAGCCTTCCCACGCAAGGCTGGATGTGACACATGGTCATTTTATTGTGGGTATTCCCGGCCATATAGCCGGGCCAAAAAATGTCTGTCTATTTTTCCCCAGTCGTGGTTCTACCCTTCAGCGGAACCACGACTGGGTTATTGCTCTCTGCTCGGAAGCAGAGAGCGCCCTCTACCCGAAGGCAGAGAGCTGACAGTGTCGTAGAGTCGTCAGTCTAGTGTCTCTCAAGTGACTGTCATTCAAGTACGGCCCATAGGTAATAGTCGCAAGGTCTGGGCTACTGTAGTGGGGGTTGTCAGAATACCACGAATTGCACACGTAATGAACAGATGTTTTATTTGCCGAGTAAATCTACCCTCTTAAGAGTTGCTTCTTTGTAGTTGACGATTCCTGGAAAAGTGCTTAGGAGAAACCAGACTAAACTTTTAGAGAAATAGTAATGAATACTTCTCGCTAATTAAAGATTATCTCAATGTGTGCGTGCGTCCGTTTGCGCCCATTCGCCTGTCTGCGCGTATGTGTGTACTTGTAGAATGTCGTGATCGTTTGTCCTTTTCATCCTTTCTTTCAATTTACACTTAGTCCTTATTGAATTTCAGCCTTTCTCTCTTTCCTCTTCTCATTCAATTGCAGCCATTTTGACTTCCGGTTTTTCAAACATATACTGTCCTTGCTAATTCTTGAGCATTTAAGTTTTTTCTTGAGTCATGAAAATTGTATGTAATATTTATTACATGAATATTTATTTTTTTAAAAAAATCTGAAATGAGGTATTGTACCTACTCTACACTATTTACACTGTTCGGACTGTTGTCTTCCACTTTAGCAGCATGTTTACGAAGTTTCGACCGTTGTACGCTCCAACCTTCTTCAGAACATGGTGAATAAGGCAATAAAAATGAGGACAACAACGTTTATTTGTAATTGCATTACATCACTTAACATCCTCCATAATTTACATTGACTTTAAGTTAATCTGACGTATATTTATCAGCATTATTAAATTTTAAAACTTCGGTATTCCTTAACGATATTTTCTCACCTCTGTCAATAAATATTTGTTACAAAATAAGAATCCTTACATTTGCCATTACAAGACGAAATACGTCTCTTTTGGCATTATATATATATATATATATATATATATATATATATATATACATAAAATATTATTAACTATAGTAATAACAATACCAATAGTAACAGAACTAACTCTGCCGAAACTAGTATTAATTAAGCTATAATTTAAATCGTCTTGTACAATCCACCGAGAATGAACTCGGGGGGAAAAGAAGGGGAAGTAAAAAAAGAAACAAACGAAGTACATGAACAGAAAGTCAAGCACGCGGAAGAAAGACAAAAAACCCAAGAGGAAAACCCTAACACTAAAGCGCTCAATACAAAAGTAGAGCAAACAAAGACAGAAATTCTAAGCAAGAGCCAACAACCTACCACGGTTTCGCCTTACAGCTCGTCAGGGAAATTGGTTGTTGGCTCTTGCTTAGATTTTCTGTCTGTGTATATATATATATATATATATATATATATATATATATATTATTGTGTAAAGGTATTAGAACAAGAACTATTTTATCTTTTATGAGGTATATTGACAAAAAATAAACAATCTAATTAAAGTAATTTTATTTGATTTACTCAACAAATGCTTTAAGAAAAAATACTTCTTACAAAATAAATTTGATATTTATTATAATAGCCTTTTACTTTGATCACAGCCTTCATTCTGTCAGGCATTGACATCACAAGCCTCTTCTATGTATCTAATAGTATCTCCTGCCAAGCAGCTTGTATTTGTTCCCAAAGTGTGTCTTGCGAAGTAACATTAGATTTTTTCAATTTTTTTATCCAAAATATCCCATAGTTAGTTTCCATAGATAAGTTCCAACATAACTTGTTTAATAGAAAATAGTAAAAATTAAATATAACTTCGTTTTAATACATTTCTTTTACACCTAGTTTTAAATAATCAATATTTATTAGCAATTTACTTGGCTTTTCACTCTGTATTTGAATTTCAGTAATAATACTCTTGCACACTACTGGTATCATGAAAGATAAAATAGTTCTTGTCCTGATACTTTTGCACAATGATATATATATCATCATCATCATCATCATCATCATCCACAAGTAATAAAAAGCTAAATATAATGGAGGCATTATTTAAAAGAATGCCAAAACTCAATAAGGTTATCAAATATGAACACGGTCACAGTGTGCTGACGGTGTTTGAAGAATAAAACATTCCTATATCTCTAGATACAGGCATAAAACAATTAAAAGTAAAATAAAATTCATTCTTGATAAGGGTTAAATGTATAACCAAAAAAGCTTGGTTAATCAAACATTTTGGACTATTTTTATATAATTTATCTGCTGAAAAGAAAAAATGTATAAAATCACATGAAAGATTACTTAACCACAGCACCTTGTCTGCCATTTTTAACGAAACTTGAATAGATAGATAGATAGATAGATAGATAGATAGATAGATAGATAGATGAACAGCATTTTAGATAGATAGATAGATAGATAGATAGATAGATAGATAGATAGATAGATAGATAGATAGATAGTGAACAGCATTTTGATTTTAGATAGATAGATAGATAGATAGATAGATAGATAGATAGATAGATAGATAGATACGAACTGAATGAGATAGATAGATAGATAGATAGATAGATAGATAGATAGATAGATAGATAGATATGAACAGTTTAAGATAGATAGATAGATAGATAGATAGATAGATAGATAGTGAACAGCATTTTGATAGATAGATAGATAGATAGATAGATAGATAGATAGATAGATAGTGAACAGAATTTGATAGATAGATAGATAGATAGATAGATAGATAGATAGATAGATAGATAGATAGATAGAATGATAGATAGATAGATAGATAGATAGATAGATAGATAGATATGAACAGTTTAAGATAGATAGATAGATAGATAGATAGATAGATAGATAGATAGATAGATATAAGCGTGCGTTCATATTTGTATGTGTGCGAATTTCATTCGATTCTGTTTCGCTCACTTTGCTACCTTGCCCTTGGAAAAGGTACAAAGCTATCTTCCTCTAGCTATGGGTTAAATAGCGTAGAAAACTGGCTCACTTGCATTGGCTGCCAGACATTCTACCCCCATCCTCCACAAATTCCTCATGTTTCATGAGTTGACCATTTAATATTGCTCCGATCGTTTTTCAATCTGGGTTTTAATTTGGATTTTTTTTTTTCGTGATTGATTTCCATCTTGTATACAATCCGGTTCAAACATTTACTGAAAGAACAATTGTGTTTATTCAGAATGACAAGTATTTCCATGACAAATTGCTTTATAACCTTGTCGTCTGATCTCTCCTCTACCATATTATTCAATCTAGCCACCTCCAGCTTCAATCAAAGCCGAAACCTCCTACAGGCGTTGGTCATCTGCTCCCTGGACAAGTTGGCTCTATGATGGCAATCCTCAGGGAGTCGACAGTATTGTGTGCACGTTTGTTGGACTGTCTCTCAAGTACGCCCCATAGGAAATAGGCGTATGGTCTGGGCTACTTGGGGGTCAAAATTCCTTTAAGCAGAACATGCTCAGATTCTCCTCACACCAAACCTGAACCAAATTGGACGCATGAGCTGGATCTCCGTCCTCTTGGAAAAGACATGGCTTCCCTGCAGCTACCTGAACAATCAATGGCTTTACAACATTCTTCATAACATCCAGGTAGACCTCCTTCGTCACGGTCTGACCTTTACCAAAGAAGTGGAGAGGCATGACGTTCCCTTCGTCGGAAATCAACTCAAGGACATGAAGTCCGGCGGGAAACTTGGTTTTATCAATCACAGGAACATCATTTGTGTCCTTTCAAATCTTGGCAATGTCGTACACAGTCGATTTTGGGAAATGAAAAAACTCAACAATCTCTTTGGGCATGCGGCCACAACATAGGGCCACAATAATTGCAGAACAGTACTCTAGTTCACTGTAGCCTTAAGGACACATGGCCCAATTGATATAGTCATTGGTTAGTTCCTCACTTGTCTCTTGAGTTGTGAGTTCAATACCAGGCTACTGTAACTTGCAGGGTTAGAGGAAGATAACTCTGATTTCAAATCGAGTCTTTACACAAGAAATGAGGATGATATGCCCCAGTGATTGTAATAAAGGGTTCGGTTCAAAATTCCTAGCATCTGAAGAAGACCGGAGCGTACAACGGCCGAAACGTCGCACAAATCGCAACAAAAATGAGGTCCGAATAATGTAAATACTGTAAATATATATATACAGTTTAAGAAAACATATATGGAGCGTCAGTAGCAGCTCGATGTGGAGGCAGAAGAGATCAACCCCCGAGTTTTGGTTCCCCTCTCGGTTGTCCCCAGGTTTATATGCTTGAGAGGGAAAAAGATGGCCAGAATAGATTAAAACTCCATTACTATGAGTAAGAAGTTATTCCGTTTAATTTAGTAAAGTAACATACCTATACCCAAACTCATTCCTAAGTTGCGTATACGTTAGTGATGTAGTACGAGCGTGAAGACATTGTTTCAGTTTGCCCGACCCTCTTCAGAGAAATATCGGCCCCATAAGTTCCTCCCTTACTTTCAGAACTCCACAATCGTCACTGCGGAGTGTCTACTCAAAATACGAGTATCCACTAAAAAATAACGTTAAATGTGACAAAAATCTGTCTAATTGATATATAAAATTTTTAACAAGAAAAGAAATTGAGAGAAAGAAACTATTTCTATAATCCCAGGAGTGATCAACGCCTCATCGATATCATCGAACGTCTAAAAGTTATATTAATTAAACGGATTAAGTAAGCAATTCATTAGACTGTATTTTAGATGTGGGTTCTTTATCTCGGCTCTACTGAATCTATTGAGTCGAATTAGCTTGGCGAAGGACGCATTCCAGAAGTTGAGTAGAGTATTAAGAGACAGGAAAATTTCGCTAGAAACAAGAGTACTGCATTGCTATGTGATATCAGTTCTTCAATATGGCAGTGAATGCTGGACAATATCATCGAAGATGAAGGAAAAACTTGAAGCAACTGAAATGTGGTTCTACATTAGCATACTGGATATAAAGTGGGGGATCAGTTCCATATTAAAATCAATATATAAACTGACCCCTCACTTTTTGGTCACAGCAGATTTTATACATCTATATTCCTGATATAAAAAAATCAGAAGGATGCATTCCAGAAACTGAGCGGAGTATTAAGAGACAGGACAATTTCGCTAGAAACAAAGAAGAGAGCACTGGATTGCTATGTGATGTCAGTTCTTCAATATGGCAGTAAATGCTGGACAATATCATCAAAGATGAATGATAAAATTTGAAGCAATTGAAATGTGGTTCTACAGAAGGATGCTGCGGATATCATGGATCGAGCATGTGAGAAATGATTGTGAGAAATGATTTGTGACACCTACCCCCGCTGGCTCGCTGCCCCTGGTCTGGAACCTGTTGTGATGATGATGACCCAAACCTGAGTGGGTTGATGTTATCTAAACGACACCAGACTCTCGGAACGCTAATCGTGATGATGGTCTCGTCACAGTAGCTGGTCTTTAAGACGTCTATTACAACGGTGAATTTTTCTGCCTCACGCTCTGATCTCAGGAAAGTTACGTTGAAAATCCGGTAGTCGATTCTGTGCCACCTCAAACCAAACCGAACACTCTTGTACACTTGTGCCGAAAAAAAATAAATATGCCACCAAAAAAAAAAAAAAAACGCCTGGACGAGTTACGAAAGAAAGTCTTTATATATATATATAACAATAATTAATAATAAAGCAGAATGTACAATCGCCGAATTTTCCCAGCTCTTTACTGAAGCTTAATGGAAATAGCCGAAGGAGAGCGACGAGGCAGCTGGCGGTGTGGTCGTTTGGTCTCTGTCGCTCGGCAGCTCTGAAAAAACATTCAAATTCTGATTTTTCTCACTGGGGTCTCGATTTTTATAGTTGTCCCCAATTCTCTTGGAGGATGCCGCGAGACCCGTGATATCTTTATGCAAATCAGATCCTTGACCAATGAGATTATTTTCCACTTACACAATTTAAAGGTGGAGCTAAATCATGCCCTTGGTTCAACTAACGAGGCAACACACCACATATGACGTAATTTCTTTTTGTCCTCTTCTTCCCAGATGTGGGAGCAAGGATTTGACCTTAATTTAACCACATCAAACGTCCTAACAACTTGTTGTGACTATCACCATTTCTCACTTCCACTGGCCCTTGTAATTCGCTCCTGAATACAATGGGGAAAATATAATTTTCTTTTTTTTTCAAATTCCAGCTAATTTCTCTATTTTTCAGATTTTACAAGGACATAAGTATTAAATATATTTATATTTTTTTAACAGAACTCATATCGCGAATTACAATAAAGCACAACTAACAATAGCATTAATAATAATTTCCCTCACACTGTTGTATTTTTTTTTTTTAATCGTATCACCCCGAGCAAGGCGGTAACGCCACTGATGTGCACGGGGCTACGTAATAGTGTAAAGATCGGAAAAGAGAAAGCCGGAAACCACATCCTAAACAAGGAACAAGGGATGAGCCTTTTAACCTGTTCAATAGACGTGGGTGGAGTGTGAACCGGACAATAGATAGATCTATCTACTCCAATTGAAAAAGCCAAAAAACAAAATGAGAAGATTGGAAAAGAGAAAGCCGAAAACCACATCCTAAACAGGGAACAAGGGATGAGCCTCTTAACCTGTTCAATAGTCGTGGGTGGAGTGTGAACCGGGCGATAGATCTGACAATAAAGATGGGTACAACAGTTCAAACAATGTAAATAGTGTAAATCATTACAATAAATCATCTCAAATATAGACAGATGATGCAGTCTAATGTCTTCATTGTCAGTCTGAATAACTCAAGGAATTTCAAACTGAACCCTTTTCTTTCGATTATGGGGATACATTGTCCCCATTCCAATGCATATTTCTAGTGATATCACATCTTGTTTTTATTTTCGTACCTAGTCCAAGTACATACTGGCCGACCTAGGGATTGAAACTCACAATTACTGTGTCACTAAATTCCTATGATACCTGCATTGACATACACATGACGAAGATTTGGAGGACACAACAACCAAAACGTTGTGGAGTAGTCGTTGCCCAGTGACCAGCTCGTTATAAATTATTTTCTAAAAACAAAATCATTGCAAAGTTTCACTTGAAAATATCTCCAAAAAGGAAAGGAAAGAAATATAGTATATCTACGTGGAAATAGGGTTACATGATGAGGTTTTGGAAAGGATGGAAACGAAAAGAAAATTAATACTGGACATCAGAAAGAGACAGTTAAAGTTCCTGGGACATGTGATGAGGAAGGAGGGCTTGAAGAATCTGATACTCACAGGTCAGATAGAGGAAATAAGAGACAGGAGGAAACAGTGTGTAACGTACTTGAAGGGTCTGAGCAGGTGGTCGCGTGGTGTAACAATAGAAAGCGTGCTAAGCGGCACCGGGGATAGGGCAACGAGGAGGGCCATGATCGTCTACGTCCTGAAAGGAGAGAGCACATAGAAAAAGAAGAATACATTGTCTCAAGAATTTTGTTTCATTACATCTATCGATTAAAGCTTCCTAACAAATTCCGCCATCTTTTGACGGCATGGGTACGGTAGTCAGTTAAGTTGGACGATAATGTCTCGAGAGAGACATGACTGACTCGGCAGGAGTTTATCCCGCATTACATTCTGTTGTAGACTGGTTGCCAGCCAAGGCTATAGAACCCAATCTGTCCTGTTATTTAACCCATAACTGGAGGGAAGAGACGGATTCATACCTTTCCCAAAGGTATTTGCACATAACTGAATGTAAGGAATTCGAAATCTGCTTTTCGATTTCTCGTTCCGAGCCGATATCCGTTGCATCACAACGCACATCCTGGTACACTTCTTCTATGTACCCTGTCCCTTCAGGACGTAGGCTATAATGGCTTCCACGTTTCCCTATCACTGGTGGCTCTGAGCACGCCATCTCCTGTTACACTGTGCAATCCTCGTTCTGTCATCCACCTGATTAGGTCCTTCAAATATATTATCCGTTGCTTTCCTCTGTCACTTTACCTCTTTATCTGGCCTGTTAGTATCAGGTTCTCCAAGCCCTCCTTCCTCATTGCATGTCCCAGGAACTTCAGCTGTCTCTTCCTGATGCTCAGTATTAATTTCCTTTGTGTTTCCATCATTTCCAAGACCTCATCATTGTTCACATGCTCGATCCATGAGATTCGCTGCATCCTTCTGTGGAACCATATTTCAGTTGCTTCAAGTTTTTCCTTCATCTTTGATGATATTGTCCAACATTCACTGCCATATTGAAGGACGGACACGTAGCGAAATTGTCCTGTTTCTTAATACCTTACTCAATTTCTGGAATGTTTCCTTCGCCATGCCAATTCGCCTTCGGATCTCTGTGTCGCACGTTCCGTCTTCTGTTATAACGCTTCCCAGGTATTTAAATTTTTGTGCCTGCTTGATTCTAGTATTAGTATAAAAACTCATCTAAAAAAAATTCTTCCATCGTAAAGCTTATACAAATCTAAGAGTGTAAAAAGAAAATAGTGTGTGTAAGATAATTATCTATCTAACCTAAGAATATTGATAACGGGCTGATGTATCCATAGTCAGTTTTGAACAGGAAGGGCAATATAGATTAATCGAGGAAATACATTTTTTACCGACTTCTAAACACGGATAAGACACGCTAGGCGCAGACCATGGTCGACATATGGCGACACAATACACGCCGGAGTCTAGACAGTCACACCCATATTTATAAAGGTCGTTCGGACCTGCGAAATGCCGGATAAGTGATGTCGACAGATCAGTTAGTAAAAGTCAGGTCGAGGCTCGTATTGGCTTCTCTTGCCAACGTTTTCACGACACTTGCAATAACATGCAACTTGGAAGGCAGATGGTATATATTTTATATGGTTAGTTAAAAATGTCTGTTTTTAGGATGTGTAAGTGATAAGTTACGGATGTGCGTTGTGGTTCAGTGGATATCGGCTCGGAACGAGAAATCGGGGAGCCGAGTTCGAATTCCAGTTGAATTCATTGTATTCACTTACGCGCAAATACTCTTGGGAAAGGTATTAATCCGTCTCTTCCTTCCAGTTATGGGTTAAATAACAGGACAGATTGGGTTCTATAGCCTTGGCTGACAACCAGTCTACCGCAGAAAGCAATGGCAACCTACTGTGGGATAATCTTCTGTCCAGTCAGTCATGTCTCTTTCGAGATATGATCGCCCAAGCGTGTTTCACGTATGGCACTTAACTGACTGAATAATAAGCAGACACAGAAACGAAACTACAAGACCTCCTACAAAAGGTAGCAGAAGAAAGTAACAAGAAAGGACTAGAAATAAACTGCACGAAAACCGAATGCATGGTCATCAGTAAAAAGGGCAGCCCAAAATGCCAAACACAGGTTGGGGATACCAGAATCAAGCAGGTACCAAAATTTAAATACCTGGGAAGCGTTATATCAGAAGACGGAAAGTGTGACACAGAGATCCGAAGACGAAGTGGCATGGCGAAGGAAACATTCCAGAAGTTGAGTAAAGTATTAAGAAACAGGACAATTTTACTAGAAACTAGGAAGAGAGTACTGGATTGCTACGTGCTGTCCGTCCTTCAATATGGCAGTGAATGTTGGACAATACCATCAAAGATGAAGGAAAAACTTGAAGCAACTGAAATGTGGTTCTACAGAAGGAAGCTGCGAATATCATGGATCGAGCATGTGAGCAATGATGAGGTCTTGGAAATGATAGAAACAAAAAGGAAATTAATACTGAGCATCAGGAAGAGACAGCTGAAGTTCATGGGACATGCAATGAGGAAGGAGGGCTTGGAGAATCTGATGCTAACTGGCCAGATAGAGGGGAAAAGAGACAGGGGAAAGCAACGGATAATATATTTGAAGGACCTAATCAGGTGGATGACGGAACGAGGATTGCGCGGTGTAAAAGGTGAAGGCGTGCTCAGAGCCACCAGTGATAGGGAAATGTGGAAGCCATGATCGCCTACGTCCTGAAGGGACAGGGCACATAGATGAAGAATAATAAGCAGAAATGAAAATGATGAGACAAATTGGAAGATCTATCAACGACGCGTTTCCCCAGAACGTCTGCTCACTTTGGCTTCCTCAGTTTAAAATGAAAGAACGACAAAGCTGTATGTAAGTGAAAATGCCGTGAGATCTATGGTAATAAATAGTAATCATAAGAGAGTACTGGATTGCTATGTGATGTCAGTTCTTCGGTATGGTAGAGAATGCTGGACAATATCATCGAAGATGAAGGAAAAACTTGAAGCAACCGAAATGTGGTCCTACAGAAGGATGCTGCGAATATCATGGATCGAGCATGTGAGCAATGATGAGGTTTTGGAAATGATGGAAACGAAAAGGAAATTAATAATGAGCATCAGGAAGAGACAGCTGAAGTTCCTGGAACGTGCAATGAGGAAGGAGGGCTTGGAGAACTTGATACTAACAGGCTAGGTAGAGGGAACAAGAGACAGGGAAAAACAGCTTGTAACGTACTTGACTGAACTGTGCGGGTGGATGGCGGAACGAGGGTTGCGCAGTGTAAGAAAGGAAAGCGTGCCGAGTGCCACTGGGGATAGGGAGACGTGGAGAGCCATGATCGCCTTCGTCCTGAAAGGACAAGGAACATAAAAGAATTAAATCAGTAAGATTAAATACATTATCACCTCCAATGTCTAGACTCACGAGAGTTTATGCCAGCCTGTTTCATGTCGTTTTATCTATATCAGAGGCGTTTGGGACGATTGGATTTTTAAACAGTCCACCGAAACTAGAGAATGTTTTCTATTATAATATACATAACTACACTTATGTGCCGATGCATACACACCTACTTAGGTATGTACATACAGGGATGATGAGTAAATTGTCACTATTATTTTTTTAAAAATTTTGTCCGCCCGTGCATTAAAGACTGCTGCCATATCTGGTCGGGTACTCCTGCTATCCACCTAGAGGTACTTGACAAAATTCAACGGAGAATCTGTAATGTGATAGATTCCGACTTTCTCACCGGCGCAATGTGGCTTCCCTGTGTCTCTTCTACAAATACTTTCAAAGCTTCTGCTCCGATAAACTTAGCTCACTGGTGCCTCCTATATACGAATTTCCTCGAGCCACAAGATTAGCAACTAGGTCCCACCCTTTTACTGTGAAACCAATAACTTGTAAATGCAAATTCTACTCCAGCAGCTTCTTTTCTCGCACTTCCTGCCTGTGGAATTCCCTTCCATTTACTTGCTTCCCCGACAGCTACAATCTTCAAGAATTCAAATGTAAAGTCAATAGTCATCTATTTCACTATGTTGCATCCTCCTCCTCTCTCTCTCTCTCTCTCTCTCTCTCTCATGCTCCTTTCTCTATCCACTCCATTCTCATCAGTATTCTCATCCTTCTCTTACCAACTTCCTGACACCCCTATAACCTGTCACTCTTTCTCATAATTGTCTCCAATGTAACCCCCTGCAAAACAGTGGCAGTAAAATGCCTTGCTTGGGGCAACACGATTTAAAAAAATGCACGTTTGGCTTTGATTTTGTTCGTTGCACAGTATAGTAGGGTCAGTTGGGGACCGTCTGTGATGAAGTACTAAAATGATCCCCCACTAATTACTACATAATAATATAATACATTTCTTCACCCTCTAGCTATGAGTCAAATAATAGGACAGATTGGGTTCTATAGCCTTGGCTGGCAACCAGTCTACCGCAGAAAGCAATGGCAACATACTGTGGGATAATCTTCTGCCCAGTCAGTCATATCTCTTTCGAGACATGATCGCCCAAGCGTGTATCACGTATGGCACTTAACTGACTGACTGACTCTGTATAAAGTGTTTACAAAACGTTTCGTCTTGTTAGGGTTAACAATGCTCTCTCTCTCTCTCTCTCTCTCTCTCTCTCTCTCTCTCTCTGTCGTCGGGCCATGCTTAGCGGTGTCACCAGCACTTCTATTATTTCTTAGTATCGCTAATCACCATACCACCACCGACACCTCACTGCCTCCCATGGACCAAAATTAAAACAGTCCCGACCATAAAAAGAGCCGAGTCGGGGGAAATTTAATGAATTTCAAGAGATACGAATCATCTGAATTAATGTAACAAACATTGAAAGGCGACGAAATTTATTCCGGACTTTTAATTCGGAGACAAGTAGCGAGCAGGAAGAGAGTGGGATGTGGAGTAAGTGGGGTGGGTGGGTGGGGGCTCCAACACGTCAGAGGAAGTGAGAAGAAAGAGAGAGAGAGGGGGGTGGAGAGAGAGAGAGAAGCCGTGAGAAACAGGACGAGTGAAACTGTAAACGAAAGAAAGAAGAAATGAAAGAAATAAAAAAGACATAGAGAAAGAGTCAAAAAAAAAAGTTAGACGGAAAGAGAAATGGAGAAGCAGGAAGAAAGAAGGAATGAACTGGTAAAGAAAGAACGTACAGATATAGATAAAGACTGAGAAAGAGAGCGAAAGAGAAAAAGAAGAGAAAAAAAGGAGCAAAAAAAAAAAGAAAGGTATCTAGTGAGCGAGACAGAAAGAAAGATGGAAAACGAAAGAAAGAAAGAATTAAAAATGAAAAAAAGAAAGAAAAAGAAAGAAAGAAAGAAAGAAAGAAAGACAGTAAGTCAGTAAGAAAGAGAGCAAGAAAAATGGACTAAGATAGTAAGAAAGAAAGAAAGGTACCGAGTGAAAGAGACCAAAAAAAGATGGAGAAAGAAGGAAAGAAAGGAATACAGAAAGAAAGAATTAAAAATGAATGAAAGAAAGAAAGAAAGAAAGAAAGAAAGAAAGAAAAAGACCAAGGAAAAAATGGACTAAGAAAGAAAAAAAGAAACAAAGAACAAAAAAGAATGAATTAAAAATGAAAGAAAGAAAGAAATACAAAGAAAGAAATAATTAAAAATGAAAGAAAGAAAGAAAAAAGAGAAAGAAAAAAGAAAAAAGAAAAAGGAAAGAAAGAAAGAAATACAGTAAGAGAGTAAGAAAGTGACCAAGAAAAAATGAACTAAGAAAGAAAGGTACCGAGTGAAAGAGACAAAAACAAAGATGAAAAAAGAAAGAAAGAAAGAAAGAAAGAATTAAAAATGAAAGAAAGAAAGAAAGAAATAGAAAGAAAGAAAGAATAAATGAGACCAAGAAAAAATGTTTATCATTCATTTCTTTCTTTCAACCCTCGTTTTTCATTTCTTTCTTTCTTTCTTTCTTTCTTTCAGCGCTCGTTTTTCATTCATTGCTTTCTGTCTTTCAATTTTCATTTTTTCTTTCTTTCTTCCAACGCTCGTTTTTCAGTTCTTACTTTTTCTTTTCTTTCAACTCTCGTTTTTCGTTCATTTCTTTCTTTCTTTCTTTCTTTCTTTCTTTCTTTCTTCCAACCCTCGATTTTAATTTCTTTCTTTCTTTTTCTTTTCATTCAACCCTCGTTTTTCATTCATTTCTTTCTTTCTTTCTTTCTTTCTTTCTTTCTTTCTTTCTTTCAATTCTCATTTTTTCATTTTTTCATTTCTTTCTTTCTTTCTTTCAGCCCTCGTTTTTCATTCATTTCTTTCTTTCTTGCTTGCTTTCTTTCTTTCTTTCAACCCTAGTTTTTCATTTCTTTCTTTCTTTCTTTCTTTCTTTCAACCCTCGTTTTTCATTCATTTCTTTCTTTCTTTTTCTTCAACCCTTGTTTTTTCATTAATTACTTTTTTTCTTTCTTTCAATTCTCATTTTTTCATTTCTTTCTTCCTTTCTTTCTTTCAACCCTCGTTTTTCATTTCTTTCTTTCTTTCAATCGTCGTTTTTCATTCATTTCTTTCTCTCTTTCTTTCTTTCTTCCTTTCTTTCTTTCAACCCTCGTTTTTCATTTCTTTCTTTCTTCTTTTTTCTTTCTTTCTTTCTTTCTTTCTTTCAACCCTCGCTTGTCATTCATTTCCTTCGTTCTTTTTTCTTTTAACCCTCGTTTTTCATTTCTTTCTTCTTTTTTCTTTCTTTCTTTCTTTCTTCCTCCCTTTCTTTTTCCTTTCTTACTTTCAACTCTTATTTTTCATTTCTTTCTTTCTTTTTTTTCAGTCCTCTACTTTCTTTCGTTCGTTTTCTTTATTCTTAATTCTTTCTTCCTGATTTTCATGTTGCTTCTGTGTGCCTTTTTTCATCTTTTCATATTTTCCTTCCTTCCATTTATTTATTTATTTACATATTTATTTACATACATACATCTTGTCTCGCTTACGGCCATATCACGTTGAATACACCGGTTCTCGCTCGATCACAGAAGTCAAGCAATGTTGAGCCTGGTTAGTACTTAGATGGGAGACCGCTTGGGAATACCAGGTGCTGTAAGCGTTTAGTGACGGATGTGCGTTGTGGTGCAGTGGGTATCGGCTCGGAAAGAGAAATCGGTGAGCTGAGTTCGAATTCCAGTTGAATACCCTGCATTCACTTAAGCACTGGTACCCTTGGGAAAGGTATTAATCCGTCCCTTCCCTCCAGTTATGGGTTAAATAATAGCGTAGGACTTGGGGACCCTGCCCTTAAAAACAAATCCCAATGAATCTTGATACTCGAAAGTATTACTAGATATAAAACTTATATCAAAACAACAATTTATTGTTGAAAAGAAAAGGGTATTACCAGCAATAAATAAATAAAATTTAATTGGCAATAAATGACCCGCCTAGGTGTTGATTTGCCATTAAAACTAAACAACCAACCAACCAACATTGTTTGTTAATGCACCGAAGTTGGAAATAATCACTAATATAGAATATTATATAATATTATAATATAATATAATATAGAATATTATAATATAAAATATAGAAATTTCAAGCCAGGAGGATGTGGGTCTACAGACCATACCATCCTGAAGCTAAGCAATGTATCAAGGGATAGGAAAATTTCCTTAGAAGGAAGGAAAAGTAATTTTAAATAACAAGGGTAGGACTTAGAGACCCTGCCCTTAACAAACAAATGCCAATGAATTTTGATACTCAAAAAGAAAAATGTATTGCTAGACACAAAACTTATATAAAACAACAATAAATTGTTGAAAGAAAAAGGTATTACCAGCTACAATTAAAATTTAGTTGGCAATAAATGACCCGCCTAGGTGTTGATTTGCCATTAAAACTAAACAACCAACCAACCAACATCTTGTCTCAGGCTACTCTTGTATATCTTGCTTTCATTCATTTCGCTCTCTTTCTTTGTTTCTTTCTTTCTTTGTTCTTTTCTTTCTTTGTTCCTTTCTTTCTTTGTTCTTTTCTTTCTTTCAAAGTTTTTTCAGGAAACTTTTTTGCAAATTATTTTTTATTAACTAGCAGTATAGCCCGGCGTTGCTCAGGTGTAATGAAAGCTTTAAAACTAATCCATGGTCCTGGAGCTCAGACTCAGACTAAAGAATATTTGTGTGAAGTTTGGTAAGAATCGGATAAAAATTGTGGATTAGTATAAAGCACATACAGACAGATAAACAGACAGACACACAAACATCTTGAAAGTGAGAAAAAGATGTTTTTACTGTTCAGAACTGTTCAGCGTCGATAGATAAACGCTGTATCCGAACCGAAATGATCAAATAGTTGAAAAAAAAAAAAAATAGATAATTTACATTTCCCAATGAGTCTTGCATTTAACTAATAAAACCAGTTTTACCTAAAAAATTTAATTTCTTGAAATTTCATAAATTTACGTGGAGTGGGTAACAGATGTAAAAAAAAAAATTATCCAGATTTTTAAAAAAATGATAATTTCAAATACATAAGGAGAAAGTACCTAAACTTATTTATAAATGGGACTTTGTCTGTGTGTATGTGTGTGTGTGTCTGTGTGTGTGTGTCCGTTACCTATAGACTCCGAAACGGCTAAACCGATTTTCTTAAAATTTACACAGTTGTACGATAAGCGTCTGCGAGTGTTCTTAACTAAGTTTTGTGTCGAGGTACCCCCAAAAATATCGAAAATCGATAATCGAAAAAATAGTGTTATGGAAGGAGTGGTCCTATTTTAATCAAATTTGATACACTCATAGACAAAGACATAAGAAACGATATTCAGAAGTTTCAAGGTTGGAGTTCTTACAATAGTGCAGAAAATCGATAATATATATATATATATATATATATATATATATATATATATATATATAAGGCAAGATGTTTGTGTGTGTATCTGTTTATCTGCCTGTATGTCTGTATTTTTTTCAGCCCTTGTATTTTAGTTTTTGCTTCGGGTTTGGCTCTAAGTAGGTATAATTGTAGTTCTTAGTCTCAGCCATGATACCATTTACTCAAAGGACTTATTTAGCCTTCAAAATTCAGTTTACGACGAAAAAAATTTATTTGATATCGATACCAGGAAATCAAAATTTGACTTACATCCATTCATTTTTCTTTCAGTCTACGGGTTAGCTTTAACTGGAAACAACTATTGCTTTTTAGTCTTTCGTGCCAACGTTCAACGAGTCTGAGCTCCAGGACCATGGATTAGTTTTAAAGCTTTCATTACACCCGAGCAACGCCGGGCTATACTGCTAGTAATTTATAGATTCAAAAATATTTTAAATATTTCAAAGATTTGCAGACTTGTTAGGTTATTAAGTGAAGGCTATATTCGCTAACCGAAAATTAAAAAGTTTAATACAAATCATCGAGCCATCTTATTTTTAAAATAATTTTTAGTTTTTATTCATCTATGTATTCGGAATTTTGTTTTTGTATCATAATTCCTGTGTGTACATCAAACGCTCATGTTTCACGGTTTCTTCCCCTTACAGAAAAAATGGGACAATTATATCACTTATGATCACCATAGACACTTAGAATATCACGCATCTGTCCGTCGTCACATGTCGAATCATATGGTAAAAGTCAGAAGATCAGCAGTCCGAAATGAAGAAATAGTTTTAGTCTAATTTCGCCCTATAAGTAATGAATACTTGTGTAAATCAGATTAATTTAACATTATATTTGCTAAATTTTCAAAAATAACGTGTCACTGAGGTATATTTTATTTTTGCAAGAATTTTAAAACCGAGAATTTACTTTTGTTAACCAATGTGTCGATCACTCAAAAATGGCCGAAATTTTTTTTATTCTTTTTAAATTTAAAATTTTTGATTCCAAACAATATAATTTCTCTTTGAAATGCACCAGAGTATTTTGCTAACTGAAAATAGTAAATAATTTAATCATTTGGATTTCAATTAAAAACTGAAATAAAACTTATAAGAAAACATTTTTATTTTTTAAAATTATATTTAGAAGTTAGTTATCAAAAATGAGTGGAGTAACCTAGTCTTAACTATTGCTCCACACCGAGGCAATTATTAGTAATATGTACTGGTTGCTTCATGGAGATAAGCAAATTTTGATATTTCTATGTGCAGCTAGGACCGGATTTAAGTCACTAGGTTCTACTGATCACAAGTGAGTCCTTTGCTCAGGTAAGATCAGACCAAATCTACCATTATTCTTTTCTTTAACTAAGTCTTGTAGTCTATCGTGTGTTAACAGTAGCTAGCACAGATCAATGTTTGTACACTGACCAGTAGAGAAAAAAGCCTTAACATAGCTGAGGGTCAGATCCACGCAGAAGTGAAACCCAGCCATTATTACTAGTTGTAGGGGTCAAGAAAGAGGCAATGGCCAATTGAAACAGTTGGGATTTCTTGACAGGTTCCTTCAATTTCGAGGCACGTGTAAACAGGTGACCAGCAGTTTTATTGTTTAAAAGTCGACCTAGAAGAGGAAAAATATCGTTAGTTCAACGGGTAGGTCAAAGTTTTATGATGAACAGCAGTGATTTGAAAAGAAATAGTTTGTTAAACAAGCTCACAAAATCTACACCTTCAGGATATTATCAGGACAAATTGGGATTTAAAAAAAAATAGGTTGTAAGACAAATTTACAAAGGCTACACGTTTTTGGTTTTATGGGGACCAAGTGTGATTTGAAAAGAAAATATTTTAGTGTTTCAAATTTTTTTTTTTTTTTTAATCATATCACCCCGAGCAAGGCGGTAACGCCACTGATGTACAGGGGGCTACATAAAAGTGAAAAATTGGAAAAAAGAAAGCCGGAAACCACATCTTAAACAGGGAACAAGGGATGAGCCTCTTAACCTGTTCAATAGACGTGGGTGGAGTGTGAACCGGGCGATAGTTTAGTCTATCTACTCCAATTGAAAAAAATAAAAAAATAAAAAAAACAAAGTGAGTAGATTGGAAAAGAGAAAGCCGGAAACCACATCCTAAACAGGGAACAAGGGATGAGCCTCTTAACCTGTTCAATAGGCGTGGGTGGAGTGTGAACCGGGCGATAGTTTGGACTTTACGAAAGCTACACCTTTTGCACCAATTAATATCAGAAGAGAAAATGTCTTAGTTTTTAAGAAAAATTTAAAAGGATACAACATTTAGGTTTTATCGGGACCATTTAATATTAGAAAGGATAATATTTTAGTGCTTAAGTCAAATTTACAAGAGCAACATCTTTTAGGTTTTATGGAGGTACCTTCACTCATTTTCGATATCTCACTTTTAAACTGAATTTTTAAAAATGAAAAACTTTCTTGAACTTTTTTTTAGTTTTAATTGAACGCCAAATGATTAAATTTAATATTTCCAGTACGCAAAATACTCTCTGGTTTATTTAAAACAAAATTTATATTGATTGGAATCTAAAACTTTGAGATTTTTTTAAATTTTTAAATGTTGCCGGCATTTATATATATATATATATATATATATAGACAGGTAGATAGATATGAATGGACTATGAATAGATAACTTTTATAAATTTCTCTTAAAAGCTAAAATGTTCTTAAATCTCATTTTTTTAAACACTGGGGTGGCGTAATAATTATGGTCGGTAGTGTACCTAGTTTTATGGAGACCAGTTGATATTTGCCTTTGTAAGGTCCAAAGGTCACTCGATGTAAAGAGTTACAGAGTAAGAGACACAGCCACAATTAAGGAGTTAAGGCCACCAACTACTGGGAGTTAAATAGAAGGAAAAACCCTTAAAGGAACCGGAAATCCTATCCTTAATAAAAAAATAAGTAATAATCCTCTACTCCTGGTCAAATGATCAACGAGGAGTCTGAACCGGAAGATAGACGAACCTATCTGCTACTATTGAGTCTGAAACGGACGATAGACGAACCTATCTGCTACTATTGAGTCTGAACCGAACGATAGACGAACCTATCTGCTACTATTGAGTCCGAACCGGACGATAGACGAACCTATCTGCTACTATTGAGTCTGAACCGGACGATAGACGAACCTATCTGCTACTATTGAGTCCGAACCGGACGATAGACGAACCTATCTGCTACTATTGAGTCCGAACCGGACGATAGACGAACCTATCTGCTACTATTCAGTCAGAACCGGACGATAGACGAACCTATCTGCTACTATTGAGTCTGAACCGGACGATAGACGAACCTATCTGCTACTATTCAGTCAGAACCGGACGATAGACGAACCTATCTGCTACTATTGAGTCCGAACTGGATGATAGACGAACCTATCTGCTACTATTGAGCTTGAACCGGACGATAGACGAACCTATCTGCTACTATTGAGTCTGAACCGGACGATAGACGAACCTATCTGCTACTATTAAAGTAAAAACAGTAAATAAGAAACTCATAATTTTTGGTGGGTATATTAGAAATACTGAGTTGAAGAGGCCGTTAAAAGGAACCGGTAACCCAGTCCAAAATAAGAAAGCGGGGATAAAAAAATTAAATAAATCAAAACGAGAAGGAGTGTACATTGCAGAATAGCCGAACCTATCTGCTCCTATTAAAGAAAAACTTTTAGTTTTCAAGACAAACTTACAAAAGTTCCACCATATTAGCTTTATGATGACCAACTGAGATTTAAAAGCATTCTAGCTTTTCAGAGAAATTTACAAAGCTATCTATTTATAGTCCATTCATATCTATCTATCTATCTATCTATCTATATATATATATATATATATATATATATATATATATATATATATGTACCGGCCTGAATAATCGAGAAATCTTGTGAGGAAAATATGCGTCCTCCGGAAGGATACGAACCTGGGTCTCTTAAGGGAAAGTATCAACTGATCCTATGTGTCTCAGACCGCTCGATTACAAAGAATTAACAGTTTGACAAGCTCAAATCACATATTTAAACACACAGTTCTTGATTTTTCGTAATATTCATATCTACTCTGTTTTCGTATCCTAACATAAACATATGTAAACAAAGGCAATTTTATGTTACGAAATGTTACGACATAGATTAACTCCAATATATTTTTAAACATTATTTTTAATGAATATTCATATTTGAGTAGATACTCTGTTTTTATATAGATAAACAGTATATTTATTCATATCTGCTGGCCTGAATAATCGTGAAATCTTGTTATGCTTTTAAAGGATTAATTTGAGTTTTGTCTGAATGCAAATCCTTCATGATAGAACGGTCTAAGACACTTCAGACACGCAAGCTCGAATTCTGCCGGGGAACGCATATTTTTTCTAACAAGGCTTCTCGATTATTCAGAATGGTTATTTATATATATATAAGAAAAACTAAGGCAGACGTTATTTCATTGTAAACCCGAAGTATAAGCCTATTTCAGGCGAACCATCATCAGCTTCTATCTTTATTGTACAAAAGATTTTACACGAATGAATTTCACAATAACCTAAAAAAAAAATAACCCGAATAAAAATAAAGGTTGCTCCCTTAAAAGAGAAAATTTTTAAAAAAATACATCATTACATCATTTCGGCGAATACACACACACACACACACACACACACACACACACACACACACACACATTCAGACATAAGCATATATATACGCAACATATAATCAAAGAGTACGCGTCAGAGCGGATGTCAACTAAAATCTAAAGATGCATTCAGCATGTCAGTTAGACTGCTGACCCGTAGATTTGAAACGTAAAGAAAGTGGGTTAGGTGTGAGAGAGAGAGAGAGAGAGAGAGAGAGAGAGAGATAGCGTTAAAAAGAAAGGGTAAGTATCTTAAAGCGTAAACGAAAGGGGAAGAAGAAAAAGGAAGAAAGGAATAAATTTAAAATAGAAAGAAAAGATGATAGGTGACAATGAAAAGAAATGAATATATATCTATATATATATATATATATATATATATATATATATAGTTTATAAAGGAAACCTCAACACGTCATTTCAATTGGTTATGAACTAATTTCAATGAGTTCAATTATCTCATATCATCAGACCTTACAATATATCCTCCATCTGGTACAAAATTTTGAATCTTTTCTTAAAATGAAGAGAGGGATAACAATAAAAATAATAATAATAAACATAAAATTACGAACAAACAAATAAATAACAATAAATATAACAGGAAAGAGGAGAAAGAAGGAAAGAAAGAAGAAAAAAGGGAAATAACGTGTTGAGTTTTCCTTTATAAACTTCATATCGCTCTGGTTAACACCCATCGAGCTCTCTATATGGATTTACCTATTAATAATTTATATTAAGGAAATCTTGTTGGATTATCCTCATCGTTTACGGACTGACAACTATACCTATAAACTTACGTCGATTTAACACGGCTGTCTGTTAATTTTTAGTGACATTCTCTTTTTTTTTTTTTTTTGCGAACCCAGACGATGTCAATTTTTTCTTTTCTTATTTATTTGATTTTATTCTATCTCTTTCTTTTTCTTTTTCGTTTTCTTTTTCTTTTTCTTTCCTTTTATTTTTCTTTTTATTTTATTTTATTTTTTAATTTCTTTGCAATCTATTTAAAAAGGAAAAGTAGACTAATTTTTCTCCAGTTTCTGAAAGGATTTTTCTGTTGCTGAGGTGATGTGTTGTCTCCCGTGGGGATCTTCATATCGAAATGGCCATTCAACATCTTTGAATTAATCCTTTTTTAATATATATATATATATATATATATATATATATATATATATATATAGTTTTATATGAATTTTATAAACTCAACTCTGGTTAATACCCCATCGAGCTCTTTATATTGATTTACCTATTAATGTTTTATATTAAGGAAATCTTGTTGGATTATCCTCACAGTTTACGAACTGATACCTATACCTATATATTACTTATAAATGGAACTTTGTCTGTGTGTGTGTCTGCCTGTGTGTGTGTCCGTTACCTATAGACTCCGAAACGGCTAAACCGATTTTCTTAAAAATTTACACAATTGTACTATAAGCATCTGCAAGTGTTCCTTGCTAGGTTTTCTGTCGGGGTACCCTCGTTAAATATCGAAATTGATAATCGAAAAAATCGGGTTATAGAAGGAGTGGTCCGATTTAAATCAAATTTGATACACTCATAGACAAAGACATAAGAAACGATACTCAGAAGATTCAGGGTTGCAGTTCTTGCAATAGTGCAGAAAATCGATAATATATATATATATATATATATATATATATATATATATAAAAGGCAAGATGTTTGTGTGTGTGTGTGTGTGTCTGTTTATCTGCCTGTATGTCAGTATTTTTTCAACCCTTTTATTTTAATTTTTACTTCAGGTTTGGCTCTAAGTAGGTGTAATTGTAGTTCTTAGTCTCAGCCGTGATATCATTTACTCAGAGGACTTATTTAGCCTTCAAAATTCAGTTTACCACGAAAAAAGCTTATTTGATATCGATACCAGGAACTCAAAATTTGACTTACATCCATTCATTTTTCTTTCAGTCTACGGTTTCGCTTTAACTGGAAACAACTATTGCTTTTTAGTCTTTCGTGTCAACGTCCAAAGAGTCTGAGCTCCAGGACCATGCTAATATATATATATATATATATATATATATACTACCGGCCATAATTATCAGGCCCCTCATTTTAAAAGAAAGTGATGTATTTCATACTATTTTTTAGAATTTATTGTTAAGTGAATAATTCTAAATGAAAATAGAATGGTTCATTTGTTATTACTTTGCAAAATTTGCTTCCGCTAGCCAATGAGAAGAAAAGACTTGAATGGGTAAGAGATCACAAAAACTGGACACCAGAACAGTTCATTTGATGCACATATTATTGTGCAGTATTAACATTTTCGTATTTTACTGTCATGTATTTTAGAATGGCCAACTAAAACTTCAGCCCTCGATCAGCGTATTGTTTTGAATAGAAAGACAGCCTCCCGTAATAACTAACACTGTAAATCTAATCCCCTCACCCATGTTTTTTTTTTCATGTCCTTCCATGATTCTTTTTGTCTGGATAAATCTAGCCCATCCATTTTTGTGAAGAATTTGGTCTGAAGAGCGGTCTCTAAGAGCAAAATTAAATAGATTTATAAAAGCATCTTAATTATTTTCATATATATATATATATATATATATATATATATATATATATATATTAATACAGGTTTCATTGAATAATATAGACAAGTTCTGTCTATTTATTTTGTGTAAGATCCGTTCGTATGATCTGATTAGCTTGATAGTGTTGTCATGGAAAGACGACAAGAAATCGCAAAAATTGTTGATTTTTTTATCAGGTCTGAGCTTTCGGCTTACATAAGCCATTATCACTGTATAACCCCGCTCTGTTAAAAATAATTTAAATGTTCTATGTTCACTGAACATTAAACGTTCATACTTTGATAATGGTTTATGTAAGCCGAAAGCTCAGACCTGATAAAAAAATCAACAATTAGTGCGATTTCTTGTCGTCTTTCCATGACAACACTATCAAGCTAATCAGATCATACGAACGGATCTTACACAAAATAAATAGACAGAACTTGTCTATATTATTCAATGAAACCTGTATTAATGAAAAATGCTGCCAAAATACACACAATATATATATATATATATATTATGGACTTTCCCGTTGATTTCGACGTATGGGTGGAACTCAGACTGCCACACAAAGAATTGCTTAGAGTGGTGAAGGCTCGTGTAGCACCATCCACACTTTTTTAAACCGCTGATAACAAACAATCGGCACAGAAGTTCGTCACGGATCGCATGAACAGCAGACCTCAGTTATTTAACCCATAACTGGAGGGAACGAACGGGTTAATACACCTCCCAAGGGTACCAGTGAATGCAGATTGTTCGACTGGAATTGGAACTCGGCTCACCGATTTCCCTTTCCAAGCCATATATGTCTCTATGTCTGTTCCTGTCTCGACTTTTATGGATATACTCAAGGAAAAAGACTTGACAGTCGAGAAATGTGACATTTCTTATTCGGAGTAGTCGTTTAAGAATGGCCGCCACTCAAGGCTAGAGACCCTAGTTTGATCAACTATTTCACCACCAGCTTGAGTTAATGATGAAGAGACATTTTTATTTTACAAAAGGCAGTTAGTGCGAAATTCATCTCAACAGTCGACTTAGCTAACCCTAAACGTCCTTGCAAAACTGCAAACTCGTTGGACTATGGGTGCCGGGAAGGATACGTCACATTTTGGTGACTTTTCAATCATTTATTTTCCTTGCCCCCCAAACTGATCGTTCCTCTCCAACGTTGTCACAACGTTACCAGAATTTTCGGAGCGCTGTAGCTGAAAATGTTTGAATTAGTCAGATAATATCAAAATCCTTTTTGCTTTATGGATTGAGCATGTGAACAATGATGAGGTTTTGAAAATGAAGGAAATTAATACTGAGCATCAGGAAGAGACAGTTAAAGTTCCTGGGACATGCAATGAGGAAGGACTTCACATATTTTGAAATAACTTTTTTTTCTACTGAACCAAAATTCAACATTTTCTTTTTCAAAATGTAGCTAAGGAGGTGTCGTATCTAACTCTGTAAACTGTTTGAAATTTGGTTGAGAACTGAATTAGTAGTGAAGTTTGAAAGCTGCCTACATTCATTCAATGTCGGACTTAAGAACATATTCAATCATTGCTGTGGTTGAATGATTATTTTTATTATTATTATTATTATTATTATTATTATTAGTAGTAGTAGTAGTAGTAGTAGTAGTAGTAGTAGTAGTAGTAGCAGTAGTAGTAGTGGTGGTGGTGGTGGTGGGTAGTTTTAATTTATGAAAAGATAGAGCAAACTTATGGAGAGTTCTACGACAAAATATCCGCAGAAATTTCCCTATTTCTTTCTCTCTTTCTTTTACTGAAACCAAGTAGTGTTTTCGATAGATCTTTGGTCTTTCTACGAGATCAAAACTGAATATTCCATTATTTGTGAAGTCTTACTATGATACATTAAACATTTCTTTCTCGCTCTCTTCCTTTCACTGAAACCAAGTAGCGTTTTTTATAAATATTTTGTCTATCTACGCGATCAAAACGGAATAGTCTATTATTTATGAGGTACTGGCAGGGCGTAACGGTCGTGTGAACAAACAAAAGTAGGGACAGTTACAATTATCATTATTATAATTTTATATCTGGGTTTATCAAAAATATTTTGTTTTCACGCAACTTTATTTTAAAGCTTAATAAATGCACACAACGATCTGTGACTAGATGTCATTAGATGTCATACAAAGGAAGCTTTGTGGACCTCAGTAAGAAGGACAGCTGATGGCGGACAGAAGAACGGTTTCTTCCAAGGGAGAATGTTCGCTCCTCTCTTTCAGCCCATCCACACAAATACCAGATGTTTCTATGCAGATTATCTCTGCATTGCATCCCAGAAGCAATCGTTTGAGCATCACTCACTGGAAGGTCGTATCCCATACTACGCTGCCAACCACCATCAAGCCAACCCTGACAAAACTCAAATCAAAGCCTTCCACCTACTTAAAAAAGAAGCTAATCGCTAAAGGCAATATCAACCAGTATGGAAAACGGTTTGAGCAGACTTCTAAGACTATCTACTTTGTGGTCACTGTGCACGGGTCTATTACATACTAGCAGTATAGCCCGGCGTTGCTCGGGTGTAATGAAAGCTTTAAAACTAATCCATGGTCCTGGAGCTCAAACTCCCTGGACGTTGGCACGAAAGACTAAAAAGCAATAGTTGTTTCCAGTTAAAGCAAAACCGTAGACGGAAAGAAAAATGAATGGATGTAAGTAAAATTTTGATTTCCTGGTATCGATATCAAATATGTTTTTTTCGTCGTAAACTGAATTTTGAAGGCTAAATAAGTCCTCTGAGTAAATGATATCATGGCGGCGACTAAGAACTACAATTATGCCTACTTAGAGCCAAACCCGAAGCAAAAACTAAAATAAAAGGGCTGAAAAAAATACAGATATACAGGCAGATAAACAGACACACACACAAACATCTTGCCTTTTATATGTATATATATATTATCGTTTTTCTGCACTATTGTAGGAACTGCAACCTTGAAACTTCTGAATATCGTTTCTTATGTGTTTGTCTATGAGTGTATCAAATTTGATTAAAATCGGACGATTTTTTCGATTATCGATTTTCGATATTTATCGGGGGTATCTCGACACAAAACCTAGCTAAGAACACTCGCAGACGCTTATAGTACAACTGTGTAAATTTTCAAGAAAATCGGTTCAGCCGTTTCGGAGTCTGTAGGTAACGGACACACAGACGCACACACAGACACACACACATATGCACACACACAAACACAGATAAAGTCCTATTTATAAATAAGTTTAGATTTAGATATGGACCACATTGCAAACACTAAAGCCTAGGTGGAATCAACTAAATAACCAGTTAACATCAACCTCAGTGCCCATGTCAGCACAATTCTCACCACAGACTAAGCCTTTTTATACACCACAGCAGAATATACTTAATCAGTGTGAAGCAGATCAAGACACGTAATGAAAATCGAGACTTTCTTAGAGATGGAAAGGATAGGAAGTTGTGAAGAGCCATGTAAATAGATGGTAGAAGGACAGATAGGGAAAAACATTACTTAGTGCTAGAAAGAGTAGCAAGTTGTGGAGAGCCCTGTAAAAATGAATGGCAGAACAGGAACAGGGGGACAAATTTTGCTCAGAAAGGAAAGAAAGTTGTGGAGACCCATGTAAATGGATAGCGGAACAGGGGCTACGAAGGATAGCATGGGGAGAAATATTGCTTAGAGAAGAGATAGGAAGTTGTGGAGAGCCATGTAAAAATGAATAGCAGAACAGGAACAGGGGGTATAGTAAAGGGACAAATTTTGCTCAGTTAGAAAGGAAAGAAAGTTGTGGAGACCCATGTAAATGGATAGCAAAACAGGGACTACGAAGGATAGTATGGGGACAAATATTGTTTAGAGATAAAAAAAAAGATAGGAAGTTGTGGAGAGACATGTAAATGGATGCTAGAACAGTGTCTCTGATGCTTATTCAGAGGACAAATATTGCTTAGATCTAGAAAGGATGGGAAGTTATTGAAAGCCATTTAAAATGGATGATAGAAAAAAAGCTGGGAGGGATAGTGAGGGGAAAAGATAGGAAGGTGTGGAGAGCCATGTAATTGGATGGTCGAACTTGGACAACGAGAGATGGTATGAAAACAAATATTGCTTAAATGGATTATAGAACAGGGACAGAGAGAAATATTAAGGTGACAATTATTGCTTAAAGCGCGAAAGGATAGGATGTTATGGAGAGCCATGTACATTGAGGGCACAATATAAGACATGTGATATATTAAGGTGACAAATATTTCCTAGACCTAAGAAAGAGAAATTTGGGAAGATCCATGTAAAATTGGATTAGTAAACATGGACCGTGTGAGATAGTATGAGAACAACTATTGCTTAGGATAGGAAGTTGTGGAGGGCTATAACATGGCAGAACAAGATAGAGACAGAAATAATAGGTCATTAAAAGTCATTTAAAAATGGATGACAGAACATGAACTGGGGGAATAGTAAGTGGATAAATATTGCTCAAAGTTAGGAAAGATAGGACGTTGTGGAGAGCCATAAGCTATGAGGAATAGTATAGAGACAAATATTACTTAGGGCTATAAAAGATAGGAATTTCTGGTGTGGCATGTAAATGGATGTTAGGACAACACATTGGAGGCTTATTAAGGGGACAAATATTGCTTGGAGCTAATGGGAAGCTGTGGATAGCCATGTTTTCACGGCTTCTACTCCGTTGAACTTAGATCACTGGTGCCCCCTAAATACGAATTTGCACGAGATACTAGATTAGCAACTAGATCCCACCCTTTTACAGTGAAACCGATAAAATGCAGCCGTAACTTCTACTCCAACAGTTTCTTTCCTCGCACTTCCCGACTGTGGAATTCTCTTCCAAACGATTGCTTCCCCGACGGCTACAATCTCCAGGAGTTTAAATGTAAGGTCAATAGACACCTCCTAACACACTAACCTGCTCCCATTCTATCAAACACTCTTCCCATCTGCCCAACCCTCATCCTCGCTATCCTTACTCATCTGTCACCTTCCTCCTGACATTCCCTATGTCTATCCACTCCTTCTCTTTGCCTTCCCCTATGTAGCCCCATGCGCAATAGTGGCAGTGGAATGCCTTGCTTGGGGTGAGATGATTAAAAAAAGAAAAGAAAATGTAAATGGATAGCAGAACAGCGGCTGGGTAGCTTATTAAGGAGAGAAATATTGCTTAGATCGGGAAAAAATAAGTTATGGAAAGCCTTTTAAAAATGGATGACAACACGGACTGAGAGGAATAGTAAGGGGACAAATATTGCAAAGGATAGGAAGCTGTGGAGAGCCATGTAAATGGATGACAGAACAGCCTTTGGGTGGATTATTAAAAGGAGAAATATTGCTTAGATCAGGAAAAGATAAGTTATGGAAAGCCTTTTAAAAATGGATTTTTAAAAGGCTTTCCATAACTATGGAACCCGATCTGTCCTATTATTTGACTCATAGCTAGAGGAGGAAGAAATGTATTATATTAAGTCGTAATTATTGGGGGATCAGTTTATTACTTCATTACAATTGAAAACCGATCCCCCTCTTTATACACAAAAAAGCTTTAATCATGTCTGCAACTATTATATTCAGTCAGTCAGTTAAGTGCCATACGTGATACACGCTTTGGGAGAATCATGTCTGGAAGGAGACATGTCTGACTGAGCAGAAGATTATCCCGCAGTAGGTTGTTATTGCTTTCGGCGGTAGACTGGTTGCCAGCTAGGGCTATAGAGACCAAACTGTCCTATTATTTAACCCATAACTGGAGGGAATAGACGGATTAATACCTTACCTAAGGGTTTTGTGCGTAAGTGAATGCAACGAATTCAACTAGAATTCGAACTCGGTTTCCCGATTTGTCGTTTCGAGCTGATATCCACTGCACCACAACGCTCATCCGCGAGAGGAATAGTAAGGGGACAAATATTGCTTAAAGCTAGAAAGGATAGGAAGTTGTGGAGAGCCATGTAAATACATGGCCGAACAACGACTGGGAAGTTTATTAAGCGGACAAATATTGCTTAGATCTAGAAAGGACAGCCATGGAGATGGTGCGTAAAAATGAAGAACTACTAATACCTACGCTGAATTGAACTGTACAGCTCACTGGTCAGCCTCAACCGGTGGTGACACGAAGCAATTGTGACGGCTTTTGGCTTTGCCTTTGGCTAGTGGGTCGCTCTGTTCAGACTTGCTGACCGCCTTCCTGCGCAGTTTGTTGTGTTCCGTGGTAGGCATCACGTGCGATCTCTGGGTTTGGTGGGCACAGAATGATTAGAAAGTCGAGAGGGAAGTTATGTAGAAGATGGATTCGCCAGCGTATTTTTTTTTTTTCTGGGTGGCGCCTACCAAGCAAACTTCAGCTTACTCATTTTGACGCCGCTTTCCTTAGGCGATACGGCATTTAAAACGCATAGAGATGACGGGTAAGGCATTGGGGTTTTTCGAGAGGCCGTGCGGCTGAATGTGGTGGGGGTCTGTATTAAATGAGCCTTTTCACATTCCGTAAAAAAAAAAATTCCATCCATTTTTTTCTCCTTCCTTTCTTTTCTTTTTTCTTTTTTTTCTTTTTATTTTTTGCTATCTTGTTTTTTCCGTGTTCGTTCATACGTGAACATCTTTGCTTTTTTTTTTCATATATTCCGTCTAATTTCCCGAAAATACTCATGTTCCGGCTATTCGTTCAAATTTTTCTTTCCTATTTTTCTTTTCTTTTTCTTTTTTCAACGTTTTCTTCTTTTTTTATTCACTTAATTTTCTTTCCTATTTTTTCCGTTTATTTTTTTCATCATTCCTGATTCACGTCATGTTTTCCTTCCTTTTTGCTTATCGATTTCATTCATTCTTTTTATCTTTCTTGATTCTTTCCTTTCTCTTCTTTATTTTTCATATAGTTCTTTTTTCTATTTTTCTTCTTTCTTTCTTCTTTCTACCTTTCTTTCTTTACTTTATGTTTTTCTTTCTCTTTTACTTTCCTATGCATTTTTCGCATTTTTCTGATACCTTTTCTCTTTTTTTTTCCTTTTTTTCTTTTTTCTTCATTTCTTTCTTGTCTCTTCCTTCTTTCTTTCCTTCTTTCGGTTCCTTCTCTTCTTTTTTTCTATTAACGTTCCCCTTCCTCTGTCTATTTGTCTTTCTTTCTTTCTTTCTTTCTTTCTTTCTTTCTTAATAGTTCCAATCTCACTTTCTTTCTTTCTTTCTTTCTTTCTTTCTTTCTTTCTTTCTTTCTTTCTTTCTTAATAGTTCAATCTCACCTTTTCTCTCTCTTTTTTCTTTAGGTTTTCTTTTTTATCAATTCGTTTTATTTCTTCATTTTCTTTCTTTTTTCTTTTTTTTTGTTTTATACTTCTTTTCTTTTTTAAAAATCTTTCTCCCCACCCACTTATTCTTCTTTTTTCTTTCACGCTTTTTTTTTCAACTTCCCCTTCACGTCTTGTTGCTTTCATTCATAATTTTTTCTCACTTTACCTCTTTCTTTCTTATTTTCACTCAACTTTCTTTCTTTCTTTCTTTCTTTCTTTCTTTCTTTCTTTCTTTTGTTACCTTCTTCCCTTGTTATTTCCCTTCCTTTTCGCTCGTTGATATCATTCTTTTTTTCCTACCTTTTTTCTTCTTTCTTCTATCCTTTCCTTTTTCTTTCTTTTCGGATTTCTTTGGGATTTTCCCCCCCTTTTATTCACCATTTTAGCTTTACTTGTTTCTTTCCTTTCTTTCCTTGTTTCTTTCCTTTTTTATATCGGCTCGGAACAGGAAACCGGGGAGCCGAGTTCGAATTCCAGTTGAATTCCTTGGATTCACTGACGCACTAATATCCTTGGGAAAGGTATTAATCCGTCTCTTCCCTCCAATTATGGGTTAAATAATTGGGTTCTATAGACTTGGTTGGCAACCAATCCAGAAAGCAATGGCAACCTACTGCGGGATAATGATCTGCCCAGTCAGTCATGTTTCTTTCGAGACATGATCGCCCAATCGTGTATCACGTATGGCACTTAACTGACTGACTGAATATAATAGTTGGAAACATAATTAAGACTACTACTGGACATAAAGTAGGGGATCAGTTCTATATTGATATGAAGTAATAAACTGATCCCCCACTAATTATTACTTAATAATATAATACATCTTTTTCCCCTTAAGCAATGAGTCAAATAACAGGACAGATTGGGTTCTATAGCCTTGGTCGGCAACCAGTCTACCGCAGAAAGCAATGGCAACCTACTGCGGGATAATGTTCTGCCCAGTCAGTCGTGTCTCTTCCGAGACATGATCGCCCAAGCGTGTATCACGTATGGAACTTAACTGACTGACTGAATATAATAGTTGGTTTCATGATTAAGGCTCTACTGGATATAAAGTAGGGGATCGGTTTTCTATTGTTATGAAGTAATAAACTGATCCCCCACTAATTACTGCTTAATAATGCAATGCATTTATTCTCCTTCTAGCTATGAGTCAAATAACAGAACAAATTGGGTTCTATAGCCTTGGCTGGCAACCAGTCTACTGCAGAAAGTAATGGCAACCTACTACTGGATAATCTTCTGCCCAGTCAGTCATGTTTCTAAAGAACTCCTATGAACTTCCTGCTAACTCTTATTAATATGAGAGGGAGCGTCCATTATCTGAGGAATAGGTGTGTTTCCCCATAATATTAGTAAAGATTCAATTTTAATTAATGCAAAAATATGTTTGAAAGGTTCAGATGATTATGAGGACTTAACAAAATAGTCCCTTATTTTTATGGCATGGGTAAACTAGTATATTACTCGTCATACAGAAGGTTAGTGGTTTACAAAGAGAAGGACCGATAGGGCGTTGGCCCTGGGCGGTATTCCCTAGGGTAATATACTTTCGATGGAGTATATTTTTTTTTTTAGCAAATACACATAAAATTCGATATTAAAAAAAAAAATAAAGTAGTATTTTATTTTAGTTTTAATTTATTTTGACAACAGGTAATTTGGCCAAGGTAGCTGAAGAGCGTGACAAGAAAGAAATAAACTGTAAGAAAACCGAATGCATGGTCATCAGTAAAAAGTACAGCCCAATATACCAAATACAGTTTGGGGATAGTAGAATCAAGCAGGTACAAAAATTTAAATACCTGGAAAGTGTTATAACAGAAGACGGAAAGTGAGACACAGAAATCCGAAGGTGAATTGGCATGGCGAGGGAATCATTCCAGAAGTTGAGTAAAGTATTAAGAAATAGGAAAATTTCGCTAGAAACAAAGAAGAGAGTACTGGACTGCTATGTGATGTCAGTTCTTCAATATGGCAGTGAATGCTGGACAATATCATCAAAGATGAAGGAAAAAAACTTGAGGCAGCGAAAATGTGGTTCTACAGAAGCATACTGGATATAAAGTGGGAGATCAGTTCCATATTACAATCAATATATAAACTGACCCCTCACTTTTTGGTCACAGCAGTTTCTATACATTTATATTCCTGATATCAAAAATCACAAGGATGCATTCCAGAAACTGAGCGGAGTATTAAGAGACAGGACAATTTCGCTAGAAACAAAGAATAGAGTACTGGATTGCTCTGTGATGTTAGTTCTTCAACATGGCAGTGAATGCTGGACAATTTCATCAAAGATGAAGGAAAAATTTGTAACAAACTGAAATGTGGTTCTACAGAAGGATGCTGAAGGATGTAAGCAATGATGAGGTCTTAGAAATGATAGAAACAAAAAGAAAATTAATACTGAGCATCAGGAAGAGACAGATGAAGTTCCAGTGACATGCAATGAGGAAGGAGGGCTTGGAGAACCTGATACTAACAGAACCTGATACTATTATCCATGCTAGTCACTTCTTCTTATTGGCTGACCGAAGCAAAAGCTTCCTGGCTGCCTTATAAAATTTTACAAAGTAATAATAACAAAAGAACCATTCTATTTTTATTTAGAATTATCCACTTGGCAATAAGTACTAAAAATAGTATGAAATACAACATTTTTTTTTTTAACTGGAGTAGCCTGATAATTATGGCCGGTAGTATATATATATATATATATATATATATATATATATATATATATACTACTGGCCATACGTATTGAACCACCTTAGTTTTTTTTTTAAAGAAATGATGTATTTCATACATTTTTAGTATATATTGCCAAATTTTTTAAAAAAATGGTTCTTTTGTTATTAATTTGTAAAATTTTACAATGCAGACAGGAAGCCTTTGCTTTTGCCCAGGAGAAGAGACGAGCATGGGGAAGAGAGCATAAAAACTGGACACCGGAACAGTTCATTTATGCACATGTTATTGTGCAGTATTAACAAAAGAACCATTCTATTTTCACTTAGAATTATTCACTTCGAAATGAATACTAAAAAATAGTATGAAATACATCCTTTCTTTTATAAAACTGGGGTGGTCTAAAAATCATGGCCAGTAATGTAAATTTACCATTCGTCCATGCTTTGAATATTGCAGCCACATATTGTCTGATGCTTCTGCTATATATTTAGCGATATTTTAATAAAATCTAAGAAAAATATTAGCAATATTATTGGTCCTGACCTGGCATCTCAACTTCAGTCACTTTCCCACCATTGTAATGTAGATTCTCTCTGCCTTTTCTATAATTACTTTCTTGGTCGATGTTCGGATAAAACTCTTCGCTATAGTGCTTTATGAATTTAATCGCAGTACTAGATTGACGGCTAGGTCTCATGATTTGACACTTGAAATCGTTAGATGCGACCGTAAGTTGTATGCTAACAGTTTCTTCTTTCGCTCGTAAAACTCTCTTCCATCTTCTTACTCTCCAGTTAACTTTGATCTTCATAAAAATAAAATAAAATTTTTACCTTTGTTTTCTTTAAAACTTGTTCCTTAATAGCAGTTTTTCTCTTATTAATTAACACTCAGTAATATGTTGCAGCCTAGTGGCTTTATTGCCTTGGCTGGGGTGACATGATTAAAAAAACAATTTTCACATGATCGTCAGGTAAGTGGATTGTTCCTTTTCCTTATCTGTCTTACTTTCTATATGCCCTCTGAGTGTTAGGTTTTCCAAGCCTTCTTTTCTCATTGTGTGTTTCAGATATTTCAGCTGTTCTTTTTTTATTATTATTATTATTATTATTATAAGAATAAGCGTTGTATACTTAATGAATCGATTCCAACTGCCAGACAGTGCTTTTTGAAGACATTTTTAAAAACATACTGAGGTCATCTCAAATTTTCTTCGCAGTTTTGGCCAAATTCTTCTTCTTTTATGTGCTCTGTTCTTTCAGGACATAGGCGATCATGAGTTTTCCGCGTCTCTTTATCCCTGGTGGCTCTGAGCACGCCTTCTCCTGTTACACCGTGCAATCCTCGTTCTGTCATCCACCTGATTAGGTCCTTCAAATATGTTATCCGTTGCTTTCCCCTGTCTCTTTTTCCTTCTATATGGCCTGTTAGTATCAGGTTCTCCAAGCTCTCCTTCCACATTGCATGTCCCAGGAACCTCATCTGTCTCTTCCTGATGCTCAGTATTAATTTTCTTTTTGTTTCCATCATTTCCAAGACCTCATCATTGCTCACATGCTCGATCCATGATATTCGCAGCATCCTTCTGTAGAACCACATTTCAGTTGCTACAAGTTTTTCCTTCATCTTTGATGAAATTGTCCAACATTCACTGCCATATTGAAGAACTGACATCACATAGCAATCCAGTACTCTCTTCCTAGCGAAATTGTCCTGTTTCTTAATACTTTACTCAACTTCTGGAATGCTTCCTTCGCCATGCCAATTCACCTTCAGATCTCTGTGTTCCATTTTCCGTCTTCTGTTATAACACTTCCCAGATATTTAAATTTTTGTACCTGCTTGATTCTGGTATCCCCTACCTGTATTTGGCATATTGGGCTGCCCTTTTTAGATTATTCACTTGGCAATAAATACTAAGATAAAATAAAAGACCTAAATTTTTTTTTAATCTGGGGTGACTTATTAATTATGGCCGGCAGTGTATAAAAATGTAAGATAGATTTTGGCGAGACAAAATTGTTTAGCACGACAGAGCGAACCAACTTTTCTAGCGACAGACCTAGCAAATTATTCAATATAATCTGTCTACTTCATATCAACGAAAAATGAATCACGTTCACAGATAATCACGTACATGGTGGTCGGCACCAGCCATTCTTATGGAAAGCACAAACAAAAAGTTCTCTCAGTCGATTAAAAGAGAATAGTTTTGTTTTGGAGTTAGAAGAATCTGTGAACATATAAATTACGGTTCCCTCGAGCCATTTAAACCGTAAAATGAAGAGACCTTGCCGCCAATCTAGTACTGCGCGTAAATTCATAAAATCTAAGTTCCATGAAGTATATTTAATAAGAACAATTATCAATTTAAATATTTTTGAAAAAGACACAGGGAGGCTAACTTACGACATAAAGAAAATGAATAAAGCCCAAATGCCATATGAGGAGGGCTTACGGCCATATCACGTTGAATACACCGGTTTTCGCTCGATCACCGAAGTTAAGCAACGTTGAGCATGGTCAGTACTTAGATGGGTGACCGCTTGGGAATACCAGGTGCTGTAAGCGTTTAATGACGGATGTGCGTTGTGGTGCGGTACATATCGGCTCGGAAAGAGAAATCGGTGAGCCGAGTTCGAATTCCAGTTGAATACTCTGCATTCACTTAAACACTGGTACCCTTGGGAAAGGTATTAATCCGTCCCTACTCTCCATAACTGGAGAGTAGAGACGGACTGAAGTTATGGGTTAAATAACAGGGTAGGACTTGGGGGCCCTGCCCTTAAACAACAAATCCCAATGAAACGTATATAAAAACAACAATAAATTGTTGAAAGAAAAAGGTATTACCAGTAATAAAATAAATAAAAAGTTACTTGGCAATAAATGACCCGCCGAGGTGTTGACATGCCATAAATACAAAACAACCAACCATATCAGGACGAATAATATTGCAGATTTTTCTTTGGATTTTATCAAGAATCTCTAAATATATGACAGAAGCAACAAACCAGATGTGGCAGTAACATGCAAAGAAAGGATGAATGGTGAACTGATATATATATGTCTGACTAACAGTATAACCCGGCGTTGCTCGGGTGGAATGAAAGCTTTAAAACTAATCCATGGTCCTGGAGCTCAGACTCTTTGGACATTGGCACGAAAGACTAAAAAGCAATAGTTGTTACCAGTTAAGGCGAAACCGTAGACTGAAGGAAAAATGAATGGATGTAAGTCAAATTTTGATTTCCTGCTATCGATATCAAATAAGTTTTTTTCGTCGTAAACTGAATTTTGAAGGCTAAATAAGTCCTCTGAGTAAATGGCATCATGCCTGAGACTAAGAACTACAATTATACCTACTTAGAGCCAAAACCGAAGCAAAAACTAAAATAAAAAGGCTGAAAAAATACAGACATGCAGGCAGATAAACAGACACAAACACAAACATCTTGCCTTATATATATATATATATATATATATATATATATATATAATCGATTTTCTGCACTATTGTAAGAACTGCAACCTTGAAACTTCTGAATATCGTTTCTTATGTCTTTGTCTGAGAGTGTATCATATTTGATTAAAATCAGACCACTCCTTCAATAACCCGATTTTTTCGATTATCGATTTTCGATATTTATCGGTGGTACCTCGGCACAAAACCTAGCTAGGAACACTCGCAGGCACTCATAGTACAACTGTGTAAATCTTCAAGAAAATCGGTTCAGCCGTTTCGGAGTCTATAGGTAACGGGCACACACACACACACACACACACACACACACACACACACACACACACACAAAGTTCCATTGATAAATAAGTTTGGATAATTGACCATAAAGATATTAAATACTATTTATTTATTAGATTGCTTGTTTACAAGAATAATTTCATATTTATAAGATGATAAAAAACTTGTGAAATAATTATAAAGAAATATTTATTATAGTCCAGTTCACGCCCCTTTTAAACAGGAGTAGAGGTTAATGCTTTATTTTCGGTTTCGGATTGTCCTTCCTGTATCTTCTAAACCAGCGGTCGGCAACCCCCGGCCCGCGGGCCACATCCGGCCCTCGAGCAAATCTTGTCCGGCCCGCTACCTTACTCTGGACACGATATAAATATAGGTAAACCAAACCAAAGTGACAGTTGATAATCTGAATATATTGCGTCGTAATTTTAAAAAAAAATATTTCTTTTTACCTGAAGAATGTGATTTACTTTAATTTTTTATTTGTTGGGATCGCCAAAATTAGCGTACGACCTCACTTTCACTTTTTCTGTGAAATTGCTTTCCTGAGCGGACACTTTTAAATGAATATAAAATAGTGTTTGCAACCTATTTTAATGGAATTTTTTTTAATGCTGATTTATGAAACATTTATTTTTAAGATGCCATATTTTTTAAACAAAATTCCCATCAGATATTTTCTCTTTTTCATGCTTTAGAAACTTTTTTTTTTTTATCGGATTGAGAAAGAGGTGAAATACTTTATGCAACTCCGAAATTTTTCGCTTCACTTTCGATTTAGCGATCATCACAAACCACTTGAACACCCTGGATCATGAGCTTCAAGGAAAGAAAAAGAATGTATTTGAAATGTTTTGTCAAATTACTACTTTTGAGAAAAAACTTTGACTGTGGGAATCACAGCTTCAATAAGGAAATTACTTTCATTTCTCAAGTCTCTAGAATCACGAGAGAGATATAAAACCAGGCATCTTTGTAAGCACTATTACGGAATTGAGAAGCAAGTTTTCCTCTCGGTTTGCTACTTCCGGAAATATAGAATTCTCTTTGAGTTATTTGGTAATCCTTATGAAACAGATGTTGAGCAAGTGGCAGAAGAATATCAGTTGGAGTTAATTTACTTAGAGCGCGATGCATCTTTAAAAATCAAAATTTCATTTCGAATCCACTGCTAACTTCTACAAGAAATATATATTGGCAAGCGGAAAATATTATAACATCATGGCTAATGCGAAACTGACGTTATTATTTGGAAGTACATACGCTTGTGAACAACTTTTCTCCAAAATGAAATATACCAAGTCATTAGAGAACAAGATTGTGTGACGAACACCTGGATAATGTTTTGCTCCTGTCATCAACAAATATTTTACCTGATGTAGAGAAGTTATCGCAAAATAATCGGAGGCCACAATTTAAACAACCTAAGGTACACAGATGATACAGTGCTGATAGCAGACACAGAAAGGAAACTACAAGACATCCTACAGAAGGTAGCAGAAGATTGCTGGGTAGTTAGGAAATTATGTAGAAAAGGTTTTCTTGTTATATTACAGTATTTTTGCAGTTATTTACCCTACATATAATAGTTGCAAACATGACTAATACTTCTACTGGGCATAAAGTGGGGGATCCGTTTTCTATTTTATGAAGTAATAAACTGATCCCCCACTAATTACTACTTAATAATATCATACATTTCTTCCCCCTCTAGCTATGAGTCAAATAACATGACATATTAGTTTCTATAGCCTTGGCTGGCAACCAGTCTTCCGCAGAAAGTAATGGCAACCCACTGCGGGAAAATCTACGCCCAATCATGTATGACACTTGACTGATATTATGTACACTATTGTCTAAAGAAACTTATTTTTCGATGATTAATTTTTACAAGAATTGTATTTATTTTTTTAAAATTTTAATGAGGATAATTCATTAAGTTTTACATCTTTAAAATTTCTATATGAATTTGTATCGGTATTATATTTTTTATTAAGAAAAACTATATTTACTAATCGTAAATGAAAAAAGCTTACTACAATTCAGCGACCCCTAATGTTTTAAAAACAATTTTGAAATTTTTTGTATGTGTGCGTGTCTTTTTTTTTTTTTAATCGTATCACCCCGAGCAAGGCGGTAACGCCACTGATGTGCAGGGGGATACGTAATAGTGACAAGATTAGAAAAGAGAAAGCCGAAAACCACATCCTAAACAAAGAACAAGAGATGAGCCTCTTAACCTGTTCAATAGACGTGGGTGGAGTGTGAACCGGGCGATAGATAGATCTATCTACTCCAATTGAAAAAAAAAAAAAACAAAGTGAGAAGATTGGAAAAGAGAAAGCCGGAAATCACATCCTAAAAAGGGAACAAGGGATGAGCCTCTTAACCTGTTCAATAGACAAACAAAATATTTAGATATGGCCATTGAAATAGGCATAGATAGATAGATAGATAGATAGATAGATAGATAGATAGATAGATTATCCAATTTTTTGTCCTTGAAATAAGGGCAAAGTATCCTAATCGAAATGCTAATATCATTTCATTTTCCTGTTATTTTGCTGGTATTATCATGAAATGAGTTCAAATTAGATACCTCCACTCATTTTTGATAACTAACTTTTAAAATGAATTTTTAAAAATGAAAACGTTTTCTTGAAAACTTTATTTTAATTTTAATTGAAAGCTGAATGATTAAATTTACTGCTTGCAGTAAGCAAAATACTCTGGTGCCTTGGAAACAGAAATTATATTGATTGGAATCTAAAATTTTTTCTTTAAATTTTTCAATTTTTCGGACATTTTTGAGCGATCGACACATTTGTAAACAAAAATTAATTCTCGGTTTTATAAATCTTGCAAAAATAAAATATACATCTGTGACACATTATTTTTGAAAAATTAGCAAATTTTTTGTTAATTTAATCTTATTTACACAAGTGTTGCTGATTTATAGCATAAAATTTAGAATAAAACTATTTCTTAAACACAGAGTTCAGCTTTCTGACCTTTTCACCGTATGTGTTGACAGATATACAGATGAGAGTTTTTGAATTTTGAGTTTTGTTTAATGGCATGTCAACACCCTTAGGGTATTTAATGCCAAAAACGTGAGGATTTAAGGTATTTTTTTAATATTCGGTTATAGTGAGAAGGTTGATTTAATCAGATTTTGATAATAAAAAAAAAGTTTTAATTTAAAAAAAAAATTTTTTATTTTAGAAAATTGAAGATATCTTCTAATTTTGTATTGAAAAAATGTGTTGCTGGTAATAATTTTTTTCCTTCAAAAATGTATTGTTGATAATATTTTTCCTTCAAAAATGTATAAATGCGCCGATATTTGTAATTACGGACGTCCATACACGACATTATCAGAAGATACATAGGTATAGTAAAATTTAAGAATTAATTACCTAAAATTTAATAAAATAAAGTCGGTTCTCTGTGTAGGGCTAGGAAGTTTTTCCCGTCTGAAACAATCCTGCACATATACAAATCTACCATCCGTCCGTGCATTGAATACTGCCGCCATATCTGGTCAGGTGCTCCTGCTATCGATCTAGCTGTTCTTAACAAAATCCAACGGAGAATCTGTAATGTGATAGATCCCGATTTGGCAGCTCAGATACAGTCACTTTCTCAACGGCGCAATGTGGCTTTCCTGTGTCTCTTCTACAAATATTTTCATGGCTTCTGCTCTGATGCCCTCTATATATGAATTTACTCGAGCCACAAGATTAGTATCTAGATCTCAACCTTTTACTGTGAAACTAATAAAATGTATACGCAAATTCTACTCCTGCAGCTTCTTTTCTCGCACTTCCCGCCTGTGGAATTCCTTTCCATTTACTTGCTTCCCCGACAGCTATAATCTGCAAGAATTTAAATGTAAAGTCAATAGTCATCTCTTATCTCACTAACTTGCATCCTCTCTCTCTCTCTCATGCTCCTTTCTCCGTCTACTCCACTCTCATCAGTATTCTCATCCTTCTCTTACCCACTTTCTGACACCCCCTATAACCTGTCACTCTTTCTCATAACTTTCCTCCTATGTAACCCTCTGCGCAAAAGTGGCAGTAAAATGCCTTGCCTGAGACAATATGATTATAAAAAAAGCATTAGATTACAGAGAATATTTTCATAAATTTTGAAGATTACTGGATATATATATATATATATATATATATATATATATATATATAAAGGCGCTCATGTTATATTCTTCAAATAATTTTTACAGATATGTCCACCGTAGAAAAAACTTAGATAAACTTCGTATGTCAATAAAGCTGTAAACACCTTAAATAATAACATACCCCTCAAAAAATAATTCTGCTCTATTTTAAACTTAAAGTAGGTATTATATGTTTCAAATCAGGTTAATTAAACTTTAAATTTGTTAAGATTCCTTAAATAAAGTTTCAGCGAAGTACATTTTATTTTCGAATAAATTTTTAATAAAGACAATTTCATTGTGTTGACAGATCGCTAAACACGTTGCTAGAATAAACGATTTTAACGACTTCAAAAGAAAAAAAATATTCTACTCAAATTAAATTAGTTTTGAAATAAATTAATATCAAATTTAATCTATCAGCTTGAAATGAAAACTAAACTAAAAGCTTCAACCAGCAGATTTCATTTCTAAAACTTCATTTTAAACCTTAGGTATAGCGTTTCTCGGGAGGTACCTAGTACAAAGTAAAAAAATTATTTTTACGTAACGTTATTCAAGACACAATGCAACTGTTTTTTTATATATTTTCTATAGACGGAAATTAATTAGTAAAAAATAAAAAAAATAAAAAAAAACAAGATAATCCGAGAAAACACAAAAGCAAACCTTATTTTCGTTTAGAAAAATTATATGCTACATAATATAGAACAATATCTGGAAATGCACTAAGCCGCTCGGCGCCATTTTGCACGGAAGTATCCACTTATATCGGTAGAACCACTTTAACCTTATGAGATTGTATAAGAGTTTTCACATATTGATGACAACAAAGATTCATTGAGAATATTCAAACAGCGTATTATTATTTAGTGTAAACAATCAAGAAAAATAAAGGATGAAAGAGAGACAAGTAAAAAATGAATAGCGAAGGCAATGCTCCATTATAGAAATTTAGATAATTACGTCTTATTAGGATTCGTTTTTGGGCACCTCGAGGTGGTTTAATGGTTAGCAAGCTTGTCTCGCTAAATCATTACAATTGAGTAGTGAGTTCGATCCTCACTGAGTGTCCCATACTTTCGGCCTTGTGCCACATCTAAGCTGCACTTAGTAAATCACCAGGTCACCTCGAGGTGGTGTAATGGTTAGCAAGCTTGTCCCGTTGTAATCATTACAATTGAGTAGTGATTTCGATCCTCACTGAGTGTCCCATACTTTCGGCCTTGTGCCACATCTAAGCGACGCCCAGTAAATCACCTTATTACAACTCGTTTTACAAAAGGTGATTCATGAAGAATGAAAAAGAGACGAGTCAAAAAGTCGATGCACCATCTTAGAATTTCAGAAAATTACGTCATATTACAACTCTTTTTAAAAAAGTGAGAAAAAAGAATAAAAGATGAAAGAGAGGCAAGTCAAAAATCTATCTAAACTTATTTATAAATGGAACTATGTCTGTGTGTGTGTGTGCGTCTCTGTGTATGTGTATCCGCTACCTATAGACTCCCAAACGGCTGAACCGAATTTCTTGAAAATTTACACAGTTGTACTATAAGCGTCTGCGAGTGTTCTTAGCTAGGTTTTGTGTCGAGGTACCCCCCGATAAATATCGAAAATCGATAAGGGAAAAAATCGAGTTATTGAAGGAGTGGTCCGATTTTAATCAAATTTGATATACAAAGACATAAGAAACGATATTCAGAAGTTCCAAGGTTGCAGTTCTTACAATAATGCAGAAAATCGATAATATATATATATATATATATATATATATATATATATATATATATATATATATATATAAGGCAAGATGTTTGTGTTTGTGTCTGTTTATCTGCCTGTATGTCTGTATTTTTTTCAGCCCTTTTATTTTAGTGTTTACTTCGGGTTTGGCTCTAAGTAGGTATAATTGTAGTTCTTAGTCTCAGGCATGATACCATTTACTCAGAGGACTTATTTAGCCTTCAAAATTCAGTTTACGGCGAAAAAACTTATTTGATATCGATAGCAGGAAATCAAAATTTGACTTACATCCATTCATTTTTCTTTCAGTCTACGGTTTCGCTTTAACTGGAAACAACTATTGCTTTTTAGTCTTTCATGCCAACGTCCAAATAGTCTGAGCTCCAGGACCATGGATTAGTTTTAAAGCTTTCATTACACCCGAGCAACACCGAGCTATATATATATATATATATATATATAAGGCAAGATGTTTGTGTTTGTGTCTGTTTATCTGCCTGTATGTCTGTATTTTTTTCAGCCCTTTTATTTTAGTTTTTGTTTCGGGTTTGGCTCTAAGTAGGTATAATTGTAGTTCTTAGTCTCAGCCATGATACCATTTACTCAGAGGACTATACCATCGGGGGGCTCACACTCCACCCACGTCTATTGAACAGATGAAGAGGCCCATCCCTTGATCCCTGTTTAGGCTGTGTTTTCCGGCTTTCTCTTTTCCAATCTTTTCACTCTTACGTAGCCCTCTGCACATCAGTGGCGTTACCACCTTGCTCGGGGTGATATGATCAAAATAAAAAAAAAACTATTGCTTTTTAGTCTTTCGTGTCAACGTCCAAATAATCTGAGCTCCAGGACCATGGATTAGATTTAAAGCTTTCATTACACCCGAGCAATCCTGCTAGTGTATAATAAAAGCAACACTCCAACTAAGAAATACAGAAAATCACGGCTTATTCAGTCAAAGAATTCAACTGCATTTACGCACAAATACCCTTGGGAAAGGTATTAATCTATCTCTTCCCTCCAGTTATTGGTTAAATAACAAGATAGTTTGGGTTCTATAGCCTTGACTGGCAACCAGTCTACCGCAGAAAACAATGGCAACCTACTACGGGATAATCTTCTGTCCAGTCAGTCAGGCCTCTTACGAGACATGATCGCCCAAAACGTGCATCACGGATGGCACTTAACTAACTGATTGAATATAATAGTTGGAGATGTTATTAAGGTTCCCACCGGGCATAAAGTGGGGGATCCGTTTTCTATTTTATGAAGTAATAAACTGACCCCCCACTATTTACTACTTAATAATATAATACATTTCTTCCCGCTCTAGCTATGAATCAAATAACAGGACAGATTGAGATCTATAGCCTTGGCTGGCAACCAGTCTACCGCAGAAAGCAATGGCAACCTACTGCGGGATAATCTTCTGTCCAGTCAGTCATACCTCTTACGAGACATGATCGGCCAAAACGTACATCACTGATGGCACTTAACTAACTGACTGAATATAATAGTTGGAGATATTATTAAGGTTCCCACCGGGCATAAAGTGGGGGATCCGTTTTCTATTTTATGAAGTAATAAACTGATCCCCCTCTAATTACTACTTAATAATATATTTCTTACCTTTCTAGCTATGAGTCAAATAACAGGACAGATTGAGTCCTGTAGACTTGGCTGGCAACCAGTCTACCGCAGAAAACAATGGCAACCTACTGCGAGATAATCTTCTGTCCAGTCAGTCATGTATCTTTCGAGACATGATCGCCCAAAGAGTGTATCACGTATGGCATTTAATTGACTGACTTGTGTGAAACGTAAACGAACTCACTACAACTTATAGATCTATTCGTAATCATCAGAAGGTTGGCAGTTGTTTGGAATGTGTAGATTTGTGGAAGAATAAAAATATACATATTGCATGTTAAAATAGAAATTTATCGATCGAAAAGGATAAGTTGAATTTTAGAAGTTAATATTCAATGAGAAAGTTAAGGGTATTAAGAGTTCATAGTAATATGTGTGTATGTATGTCATCGTTGAGTAGGAATGTTGTGAATAGAGAAGAAGAAGTAAAAGTAATTAGCACACGAGAAAGAAGGAGAAAAGAACGACCGTCCGGGTGGAATTGAAGTTTCTCCCTTGTTACATTTTAGCTTGTCGTCTCTGCTGCTTTCATGTGACTGTCTGGCTGATCTTCCTTTCGCCTTTTATAACAATATAGTTTGTTTTTTTTTCGCACTGGATCGCTAACTCTTTTCAGTCTTTCAAATCTCTTCCATTGGTCAGAAAATTAATTTAGCATCTACTCGCGGAATCCGGCTTCAACTTTTCTTTCAGCACTTGGTCAATCCTTTTTCTGTTTGGCAAAACCAGGATTCCACACGTCATTGTGAATTCTTGGAAAAGTGAAAAAGAACGTTTCTTTTAATTCCTAATTTCCAATCAACTACATGCCTGTATGTCTTTCATATCAAAATTTAAAACCGAACTTTTGTTGTGAGCCCAGAACTAACTTTCCGACAAGCGACGTAAGTTTTCATCTCCATTTAAACGTTAACAGAACGATCGGGCCTTTGGGAGATTACTTTTCTTTAAATGCATCGTTTACAATTAACGTTTCCCGAAATAAATTTTTCCTATTTTTCTTCCTAATTTTTTGACGTGTTTAACAAAAGTCTTTCTGTGAACATTTGTCAAAACTTGAGAGCGTAGTACTCGCTGCATTTCCTAAGAGATACCGTGTTTAAAACCGGAAGTTTGTGAATTAGTTTTGACCGTCTGGGAGGTAGAAATGATAAGCGAGCTGGCGTCGGAATAAAAGCAACTTTTTTTTCTTTCGACGTGTTTATAATTTCATCAAATTATTTATGTTGACAAGTCTCAAAGAATTTGATAACTCGGGAAGCTGTCACTTTCACTGCTGTTTCTAATAAAGGAAATTCCTGGAGAACATTCCTCAAGAGAAACATGGAACTGTGTTATTAATTGCTAAAAGAATAAAGAATAAATTGGGAAAAAATGTGATCAAAATAATGGTGTAAAAGAGAATTGATTAACAAAATGTTTTATGAGAGCGTCGGTTATTTGATTTGATTTTCTTTTGTCGAAAAATTGTTTTTATGGGATAATATGCGTGGCGTAATAGATATCGGTTCGTATTGAGAAATCGAAGAATCGCGTTCGAATTCTGTTGTGGGATCGACCCTTTCTACACATAATTGACCTGGGGTACATATAATCCTGCTTGTAGAGAGAACAGCTGTAAGGAGAGAGTTGTTTAGTTGGAGTTGGATCTGGAATCACAGTTGTAGTTGCAGTTGCTCTGAGCTACACTCAGCGAAAATAAGTTACCCGGATATACTTTTCACCTCAAGATTGTATATATTTATTTCTACTAATCAGTCAGTTAGTTAAGTGCCATACGTGATACACGCTTGGGCGATCATGTCTCGAAAGAGACATGTCTGACTGGGCAGAAGATTATCGCGCAGTAGGTTGCCATTGCTTTCTGCGGTAGACTGGTTGCCAGGCAAGGCTATAGAACCCAATCTATCCTGTTATTTAACCCATAACTGGAAGGAAGAGACGGATTAATACCTTTCCCAAGGGTATTTGTGCGTAAGTGAATGCAAAGAATTCAACTGGAATTCGAACTCGGCTCCTCGATTTCTCGTTCCGAGTCGATATCCACTGCACCACAGTATTCCTAAATTGACTAACCCGTGTTCCAGTTTGTATATTTATAGTGGGTTACTTATCTATTCTTTTTCCGTTTGTAATGGGAGTCCGTTCTAGTGAAGGGTAGCTGTATACTGTTGCAGGTTAACGGAATTTGGCCTTGTGGTAGATAGCCCACTATAAGTCATGAAATGATTATAAAATGAAGAAAAGCAAATTGAGTTGAAAATAACATTTATATATACATACACATATCAATTAATGTTTATACAATTAAAATAATACTTGAAGTATAGGTCCAACGGAGGTTAAAATGTTCATGGCAAATAATAAGCTGAAAGATAATTAATGCTTAGGAATGTGGTGGGGCGGTAAGTGAGGAATGTCTTTGATGTAGTCGCTCCTTAGGTCAGTAAGTAGTTCTGAGACAGGGGCGAATGAAAGAGGCAAGCGTAGTAGCCACATGACTTAAGTCAAGGGGATATTGATTACACTCTTCTCCTCAAGTTCTGCCTGCTGGGGTCTGTCTGTATCTGCTTTTTATATCTGCTTTTTGGATCACAGCAGCTCGTTTGGAATTTCACACTTGTATTTGGTTCTGGGCTTCCCATTGCCTGATAAATAAAATTCACGTAGGCTCGCGAAATGGAAATTTAATATTTGATTAATTTTTATTTTTCAACCGGAATATCTGCGCGAACTTAGATGCGCACCGACGCCTTTTGGTCATTTGCTTTTTGGTTGTGAGGGAGCAAACATCCGGTCCATTGCTTTTGCTCGGTATAACCTACTATTTCATTTCAAGACTGTATATAGTTATTTCTACTAATCAGTCAGTTAAGTGCCATACGTGCTACACGCTTGGGCGACCATGTCTCGAAACAGACATGACTGACTAGGCAGAAGATTATCCCGCAGTAGGTTGCCATTGCTTTCTGCGGTAGACTGGTTGCCGACCAAGGCTATAGAACCAATCTGTCCTGTTATTTGACTCATAGCTACAGGAGGAAGAAATGTATTATATTATTAAGTAGTAATTAGTGGGGGATCAGTTTATTACTTCATAACAATAGAAACCTGATCCCCCACTTTGTGTCCAGTAGAAACCTTAATCATGTCTTCAACTATTATATTCAGTCAGTCAGTAAAGTGCCATACGGGATACACGCTTGGGGAATCATGTCTCGAAAGAGACATAACTGACTGGGCAGAAGATTATCCCGCAGTAGGTTGCCATTGCTTTTTGCGGTAGACCGATAACTGGGAGGAAGAAATGGATTCATACCATCCCCATGAGTATTTGCGCGTAAGTGAATGCAATGAATTCAACAGGAATTCGAACTCGTCTCCCCGATTTCTCATTCCGAGCCGATATCCACTCATTCCTAAACTGACTAACCCGTGTTCCAGTTTGTATATTACGTTCAATATAACTTATATTTTCTATCTCCATATCTGTTTTTGTTATTTATTATTTTTTGCGGTTCCTCACTCGGAATACACAACAAATTCCATTTAGATTCGTTGCATTCACTTCCATGCGAATATCATTGATAAATCTATGAATCCATCTGGGCTCCATCTATGGGTTGAATAGCTGGACAGACTGGGTTCAATAGCAGTAGTTGGTAACTAGTCTAGTTGGTGAACAACTCTGAATTCAAAGCCTGAGGAGAACCGTCTGGAGACTTCGAGACCCACTATGTGCACCAGGTTTCTGCATTCGGTTCTCCCGAAAAGTGCGGTTTGTTGTACATAAGCCTTCACCACTATAGTTAAATAATATATTCTGATTTTCTCGATGTCCTACCCTTATTCCTCTCATCTTCCCGTAGCTTATGAGTTAAATAAGAGGTTAGATTGCAATCTATGGTTGGTAACCAGTCTACAGAATGAAAATGGGATCATACTGCGGAAAAAATCTTCTGTTTAATCAGAACTGAATGGGACAGGATCATTTTTGATACTTGGTATACACTGTGTATAATTGCAAGTAGCAAACGAAAACAAGGAATTACCGGTCAAACAGAACGAAATAAAGACAAGATATGCTAAAATAAAATTATCTTTATTACTAGCAGTATAGCCCGGCGTTGCTCGGGTGTAATGAAAGCTTTAAAACTAATCCAAGGTCCTGGAGCTCAGACTCTTTGGACGTTGGCACGAAAGACTAAAAAGCAATAGTTTTTTTTGTTTTTTTTTTAAATTATTTCACCCCAAGCAAGGCATTGCACTGCCACTATTGCGCATGGGGCTACATGTAATAATAGAAATAATTAAATACTGTCAAAAAAATACATTTTTAACTTACAACTGTTTAGTAGTTTTTCCTAAGACAGTATACGTGGATTATCATTATGCTATATATTAGTCAGTTAAGTGCCATACGTGATACACGCTTGGGCGATCATGTCTCAAAAGAGACATGACCGACTGGGCAGAAGATTATCCCGCAGTAGGTTGCCATTGCTTTCTGCGGTAGACTGGTTGCCGACCAAGGCTATAGAACCCAATCTGTCCTGCTATTTAACCTATAACTGGAAGGAAGAGACGGATTAATACCTTTCCCAAGGGTTGTTTTTTTTATCATTTCACCCCAAGCAAGGCATTCCATTGCGACTATTGCGCATGGGGCTACATAGGGGAAGGTAAAGTGGAGGAGTGGTTAGGCGTAAGAAATGTCAGAAGGAAGGTGATGGATGGGTAAGGATAACAAGAATGAGGGATGGGCAGATGGGAAGAGAGTTTGAAAGAATGGGAGCGAGTTAATGTGTTAGGAGGCGTCTATTGAACTTACATTTAAACTCCTGGAGATTGTAGCCGTCGGGGAAGCAATCCTGTGGAAGGGAATTCCACAATCGGGAAGTGCAAGAAAAGAAACTGTTGGAGTAGAAGTTGCGGTTGCATTTTATTGGTTTCACTGTAAAAGGGTGGGATCTAGTTGCTAATCTAGTTTCTCGTGCAAATTCGTATCTAGTGGGCAGCAGTGATCCAAGTTCATTGGAGCAGAAGCCGTGAAAGTATTTATAGAAGAGACACAGGGAAGCCACGTCGCGTCGGTGAGAGAGAGACTGCAGGCGGTCTGCCAAGTTGGTATCGATCACATTACAGACCCTCCGCTGTACCTTGTCTAGAAGCCCGAGGAGAATAGCAGAAGCACACGACTAGATATGGCAGAAGAATTCAATGCACGGGCGGATAGTAGATTTATAAATGTTTAAGATAGATTCAGACGGAAAAAACTTCCGGGCCCTGCAAAGAGAACCGACTTTCATAGCAGCGGATTTAGCAATAGATTCGATATAGTCATTCCATTTGAGGTCCGCTGTAAGTGTGAGACCAAGGAGACGTAGTGTTTTACTCTCTGGGAGGCAAGCCTGGTCCATGCTAATGGGAGGTAGGTGCGATTGTCTATGATGGTTAATTGATAGTAGCTTTGTTTTAGAAGCATTAAAGCTTACGAACCATTTCGTACCCCAGTCCACTACGGATTGGAGGTCCTTTTCAAGTTCGGCTGCAAGGTTAGCTTTGTCGCCTACACCAGATTTTGGTCGAGGCAAGAGTAAACTGTGGTGTCATCGGCGTACATACCTACTTGGGATATTATGGAATCAGGGAGATCATTAATGTGTATCAGAAAGAGCGTAGGACGTAGGATAGAGCCTTGAGGGACACCTGCGTTCGTATGGTAGTTCTGGAAGGCATGTCCGTTTAATACCAACTTCATTGTGCGGTTAGAGAGGAATGACTGGATTAGTTCAAACAAATGTCCAGTTATACCATAGCTCCGCAGTTTGCATAGAAGGCCAGCATGCCAAACTCTGTCGAACGCTTTAGAGATATCCAAGGCAACGGTTCGGGCTTCACCATTCCTGTCGAATGCCTGATATATGTACTCGGTAATGGTCGTTAGCATATCAGCAGTAGACCTGGAGAAGCGGAAACCATACTGCTTGTCCGAGAGGAGCCTGTGTGCTGTGAGATGCTGAACCACCTCGGCGTTGATAATGGCTTCGAACACTTTGCCAAAGATGGGAAGAAGGCTGATAGGTCGGCAATTTGCAGGGTCCGAGGGTTCTCCAGTGTTTTTAAATATAGGAACTACAGAGGAAGATTTCCAACAGGCAGGAAAGCAGGAAGCAGATAGGCAGACGTTGCAGAGCTTAGAAAGTACGAAGGAAAGTTCGGGGGCACATTTCTTTAAGACTATGATTGGGATTCCGTCCCCTCCGCTCGCTTTGTGAGGATCAAGTTTGGAGATTATCTTAGAGACAAGCGAGGGTGTAATATGGACGTCATTCAGTTGAGCAGCAGTTCTAGGTGGGAAGTCGGGTGTAGAAACTCCAGACGAGTCCAGTCTCGAATTGTTCGAGAATCTGCAGGCGAAGCATTCAGCCTTGTCCGCTGGGGAGGTGAGGACCTCAAATTTGTTTATTAGTGGGGGTATTGTGGACTTGCTCTTGTTGAGTTGTCTTTTACAGAGTCGCCAGTTGTCTTTGGTGCCGAACTTAGACGATGCTATGCGTTGCTTCATTCTGGCAGCAAATAACATCTTAGCTTCGTTAACCCTCTAGGGCCATTCGTATCATATTTGATACAGTATGAAAACACGCCTTGAAAGAAATATTTTCCTGAAAAATTTTTTAAGAGAAATCCGCCTAAGCACGAATTTACACGAGATACTAGATTAGCAACTAGGTCCCACCCTTTTACAGTTAAACAAATAAGATGTAACCGTAAATTCTACTCCAACAGCTTCTTTTCTCGCGCTTCCCGCCGGTGGAACTCCCTTCCACAAGTCTGCTTTCCCGACAGTTACAATCTCCAGGTGTTTAAATGTAGGGTCAATAGACACCTCCTATCACACTAACTCCCAACTATTCTCACAACACTCTCATCTACCCAACCCTCATTCTCGGTATCCTTACCCGCCTATCACCCACCCTCTGTCATTTCCTATATTTAATCAGCCTTTCTCCACTCTACGTAGCCCCCTGCACAGTAGTGGCAGTGACATGCCTTGCTCGGGGTGAAACGCTTATAAAAAAAAAAAAAAAAAAAATTTTTATAAATTTCAAATGAAAGCAGTACTGACTGCTCAGTCAATGAATACCAAATGTTTCCTTATAGGGAAATACCAAATGTTTCCTTATATGGAAATACTGTATCAAATATGATACGAATGGCCCTAGAGGGTTAAGTAGTAATTAGTGGGGGATCTGTTTATTACTTCATAACAATATAGAACTGATCCACCACTTCATGACAAGTAGAAGCCTTAATCATATTATATTATTAACCCTCTAGGGCCATTCGTATCATATTTGATACAGTATGAAAACAAGCCTTGAAAGAAATATTTTCCTGAAAAATTTTTTAACAGAAATATTTTATAAATTTCAAATGAAAGCAGTACTGACTGCTCAGTCAATGAATACCAAATGTTTCCTTATAGGGAAATACCAAATGTTTCCTTATATGGAAATACTGTATCAAATATGATACGAATGGCCCTAGAGGGTTAAGTAGTAATTAGTGGGGGATCTGTTTATTACTTCATAACAATATAGAACTGATCCACCACTTCATGACAAGTAGAAGCCTTAATCATATTATATTATTAACCCTCTAGGGCCATTCGTATCATATTTGATACAGTATGAAAACAAGCCTTGAAAGAAATATTTTCCTGAAAAATTTTTTAAGAGAAATATTTTATAAATTTCAAATGAAAGCAGTACTGACTGCTCAGTCAATGAATACCAAATGTTTCCTTATAGGGAAATACCAAATGTTTCCTTATAGGGAAATACTGTATCAAATATGATACGAATGGCCCTAGAGGGTTAAGTATCTTTTTACACTTATTACGAGCTGAAGCAAAAAGGTGTCTGTTTTGGTCCGATAGAGTCGGAAGAAATCATTTCGGTGCACCTCTCTGTGCGTAGCTCTAATAGTTCTCATTTAGATGCACATGAAGACCTACAAAATTCTATCTGCAACTCGTCGACAATACAAATATAATAGCACAATCCACATGTAAAAATAGGGTAAAAATAATGAAAGCTTTATTAATAAAAAAAGAAAAAAGCCAGCACTCAAACATATCAAGTATGAACACGGCCACAATATGCGCACCGTATTTGAACTATAAAACATTACTATAACTTTAATAACAACTTATACATTCAGTTAAAAGTAAAATAACATCCCTCCTTAATAATGGTTAAAACTATAGCCAAAAAGCATTTGTAAAAATAAAACATTCGGACAATTATTAAATAATTTATATTCTGAAAAGAAAAGAATATAAGATCTCATGAAAAATTATATAAAAACTTAACCTTAGTACCTCTTGTCTGTCATTTTCAACAAAACTTCCATAATAAAAGAGATTGCTCCCTAAATACACAAAAATATAAGATCTCATGAAAAATTATATAAAAACTTAACCTTAGTACCTTGTCTGTCATTTTCAACAAAACTTCCATAATAAAAGAGATTGCTCCCTAAATACACAAAAATATAAGATCTCATGAAAAATTATATAAAAACTTAACCTTAGTACCTTGTCTGTCATTTTCAACAAAACTTCCATAATAAAAGAGATTGCTCCCTAAATACACAAAAATATAAGATCTCATGAAAAATTATATAAAAACTTAACCTTAGTACCTTGTCTGTCATTTTCAACAAAACTTCCATAATAAAAGAGATTGCTCCCTAAATACACAAAAATATAAGATCTCATGAAAAATTATATAAAAACTTAACCTTATACCTTGTCTGTCATTTTCAACAAAACTTCCATAAAAAAAGAGATTGCTCCCTAAATACACATATATATATATATATATATATATATATATATATATATATATATATATATATATATAAAGGAAAACTTAACACGTTATTTCAATTGTTTATAAATTATAATTCATTTCTATGAGCTTAATGAGCTCATTTCATCAGACCTTACAATATTCCTTCCATTTGGTACAGAAAATTTTAATTGGAGTAAATAGACAAACTATCGCCTGGTTTGACACTCCACCTACGTCTATTGAACAGGTGTAGAGGCTCATCCCTTGTTTCCTTTTTTAGGATGTGGTTTCCGGCTTTCTCTTTTCAAATCTTTTCACTCTTACGTAGCCCCTGCACATCAGTGGCGTTACCGCCTTGCTATCAAAAACAAAAAAATGACGTATTGAGTTTTCCTTCATAAATATCATATTGCTCTGGATAACATCCATTGAGCTTGGAGTAAAACGATAAAAAATGGATCATATATATACATATATTTTTTTATTTTGTACAAAATAAGCATCCCACCCCTTACCTGATCCTCTAAGAAATCCAAAGGATATGGTCTAGTCGCAAGATAATACAAACTTACATTCTAACTGCTAATGTTAAATCTGTCTAAAAAAACCCACAGACACCTATTCAACCATCTTCACTACCCACACGACATTATTCAAAACTCTAACGGTCAATCCGCAAGACCTCTTCCCTTATCACTAAGCCCCACCAACATCCCACACACAACTGACCAAATATAAGAAAAGAGGTTTTCTATTCCTGTCCACACCGCCTGATGATGTAGTTACAATGTCGAAACAAATGTACTATTTGTAGTGGATATATATATATAAAAATTCTGTACATGTTCTAAAATATAATTTATAAGAAATATTCACAGCTCTATATATTATATATCGAGCACTGTTTTAAATTAATATTTTAGACGTTGTAAAAATTTTTTTCTTCGTTCTGTATTCACTCAGATATATATATATATATATATATATATATATATATATATATATATATGCACAACGGTATATATATATTATTATTATTATCATCATTATTATTATTGTTATTATATTTCGTCGATTTCGGTGTATGAGTGTTTAACACAGACTACCGCACAAAGAATTGTTTTGAGTGGTGAAGGCTTGTGCAGCACCACCCACACTTTTTGGAACTGCTGATAACAAACAATCGGTGCAGAAGTTCGCCACGGATCGCATGAACAGCAGACCTCAGATATTTAACTCATAACTGGAGCGAAGAGACGGATTAACACCTTTCCCAAGGGTACCAGTGCGTAAGTGAATGCAGAGTGTTCGACTGGAATTGGCACTCGGCTCACCGATTTTCTTTTCCGAGCCGATATCCACTGCACCACAACGCACATCCGTCAATAAACGTTTCCAGCACCTGTTGTTCCAAAGCGGCCACCCATCTAAGTACTGACCAGGCTCAACGTTGCTTAACTTCGGTAATCGAACGAGAACCGAGGTTGTAATAGATTTCTAATTTTTCCTCAGATTAGCTCATTTGCAGTGAATCTATGAATCTATTTTCTGGGTGTATGATGAAATTTGTTTGTCCTTCGAAAAATACTATGCCATCCGTGATTGCACCAGATCTTTATTACACCCAGACACAGTCTCGATTGTCGATTAGTTGTACTATGGCCATTGTCTGCGATGGACGTTACTCCAAGGAAGCGTACGAAGAAGTTGTGTCTATAATATCTTTATTAACCAAAATGAGAACAATCTTCTTCCTCTTCTATGTCCCTCGTCCTTTCAGGACGGAGGCGATCATGGCTTTCCACGTCTCCCTATCCCTGGTGGCTCTTACACCACGCAACTTCATTTCAAGTTATAAACTATAGCTCATTTCTATGAGCTAATTAACACAATTCATCAGACTTTACAATAAAACTACCATTTGGTACCAAAAAATTTGCGAGAATAAGCATTTTCTTTAACTGAAGAGAAAGAAAATAAAAAATGAAAAGAAAGAAAAGGGTATTGGCGTCAGATCTGTCTGGGATTGCCCGGGGCGTCGTGAAAAGTTTGACCTGTAAAGGAATTTTTAAATCTTTGCACGCTGGTGTTTGTTTGACTCCATAAAACTAACCCATCCATTTATACTAACTTATATCTATATATGTGTACATTCACACATATACTTACAAATATATATATATATATATATATATATATATATATATATAGATATAGATAGATAGATAGAGAGAGAGAGAGAGAAAGAGAGAGAGAGAGAGAGAGTACCATCATTACTAACTACCTGGAGAGACATTGTACTTTCAATGTCGAAATAAAATGTACCATTTTGTAGTAGTTTGTAGTTTGTACATGTTCTAAAGTGTAATTTATAATAAATATTCATTGCTCAATTTTTATATTGCGCATTATTTTAAATTAATGTTTTGAAAGTTGCAATTATTTTCTTTGTTCCTTATTCATTTGTGTATATATATATATATATATATATATATATATATATATATATCCCTCCTGTCATGCTCATGAAGAAAAAGACAATAGCGAGGCAACGTCGGTTCCGTTCATTGTCTTTACTACCAGTTATTAAACTTTACCAGTTCTGAAAGTTTTTACGGCGTGTTTACCCCTTAACGATATCTTATTATTTTATTTTTTGCAATAATTATGTCGTCGAATAGTGAAGAATATATACATATATATATATTCTCTCTATTATAATAGAAGGAGTGGTCCGATTTTAATCAAATTTGATTTGATACTCATAGACAAAGACATAGGAAACGATATTCAGAAGTTTCAAGGTTGCAGTTCTTACAATAGTGCAAAAAATCGATATTATCTAAACTTATTTATAAATGTAACTTTGTCTGTGTGTGTGTGTGTGTGTGTGTGTGTGTGTGTGTGTGTGTGTGTGTGTGTGTGTCCGTTATCTATAGACTCCGAAACGACAGAACCGATTTTCTTGAAAATTTACACAGTTGTACTATCTGCGAGTGTTTTTAGCTAGGTTTTGTGTCGAGGTTCCCCCGATAAATATCGAAAATCGATAATCGAAAAAATCGGGTTATAGAAGGAGTGATCCGATTTTCATTAAATTTGATACACTCATAGACAAAGACATAAGAAACGATATTCAGAAGTTTCAAGGTTGCAGTTCTTAAAATAGTGCAGAAAATCAATAATATATATATATATATATATTAGGAAATATGTTTGTGTGTGTATCTGTTTATCTGCCTTTATGTCTGTTTTTTTTTTCAGCCCTTTTATTTTAGCTTTTGCTTCGGTTTTGGCTCTAAGTAGGTATAATTGTTCTTAGTCTCAGCTATGATACCATTTATTCAGAGGACTTATTTAACCTTCAAAATTCAGTTTACGACGAAAAAAACATATTTGATATCGATACCAGGAAATCAAAATTTCACTTACATCCATTCATTTTTCTTTCAGTCTACGGTTTCGCTTTAACTGGAAACAACTATTGCTTTTTAGTCTTTCGTGCCAACGTCCAAAGAGTCTGAGCTCCAGGATCATGGGTTAGTTTTAAAGCTTTCATTACACCCGAGCAACGCCGGTCTATACTGCTAGTTCAGTATTAAACGAAAATTTTTTTTCAGATACAACATTGTCAAACTATTAGGTCATCCCATCATAAGTCCTCTCCGATTTTTGGATAAAGAAAACAAGTGACCAAAACGTTGTATACAATTAAAATTTAATCAGCAATATCAGTCAGTTAAGTGCCATACGTGATACACGTTTGGGCGATCATGTCTCTCTTGAGACATGACTGACTGGGCAGAAGATTATCCCGCAGTAGGTTGCCATTGCTTTCTGCGGTAGCCTGTTGCCGACTAAGGCTATAGAACCCAATCTGTCCTGTTATTTAACCCATAACTGGAAGGAAGAGGCGAATTAATACCTTTTCCAAGGGTATTTGCACGTAAGTAAATGTAATGAATTCAACTCGGCTCCCCGATTTCTTGTTCCGAGCCGATATCCATTATGTCTTATTTCATCTATTTGTGATTAGTCCCATTCACTTACGCACAAATACCCTTCGGAAAGGTATTAATCCGTCTCTTCCCTCCAGTTATGTGTTAAAAAATAGGACAGACTGACTGACTGAATATAATAGTTGGAGACATAATTAAGGTTTCTACTGGGCATAAAGTGGGGAATCGGTTTTGTATTTTTATTAAGTAATAAACTGATCCCCCACTAATTACTACTTAATAACATAATGCATTTCTTCCTCCTGTAGCTATGAGTCAAATAACAGGACAGATTGGTTCTATAGCCTTGGTCAGTAACCAGTCTACCGCAGAAAACAATGGCAACCTACTGCGGGATAATCTTCTGCCCAGTCATGCCTCTTACGAGACCTGATCGCCCAAGCGTGTATTACGTATGGCACTTCACTGACTGAATCCCATTAAGGTAAAACTCTTTTGGTTTTGAAGCGAAGAACTCTGCAATGTCAGATTCGATCTCCTGACTTGTGAAAGTTATTTCCTGCAAATCATTTTGTAAACTACGAAACAAATGGTAGTCTGAAGAAGCAAGGTCGGGAGAGTAAGGTGGATGAGGAATTTTTTCCCCGCCAAGCTCTTCGATTTTCGGTGATGTGATTTTTGTAGTGTGAAGTGGTGCATTGTCCTGATGAAACATCACTCATTTTCGATTCACTAAAGCGGGTCTTTTTTTCTTCAAATCTTTGTTCAAACGATCTAATTGCTGACAATAGACTTGATCATTGATTGTTGTATTAGGTGGTAGCCATTCAAAGTGAATTACTCCTTTGCAATCCCACCAGATAGAGAGAACATTTTCTCATGAAGTTCTTTTCTCGGTTGTGGTTGGCCTTTTTCACCTTTACCAAGCCACTGTTTACGACGTTTAACATTACGATAGAAGATCCATTTTTCATCACCAGTTACAAGTCTATCCAAAAAGGGTGAAATGGGTTCGCGAGAATAGAGCAAAGAGCAGATACCAACTCGAGATTGACCGTTGCTTTGAGACTATTCATGAGGTTTCCAAGTTTAGGAGCCTTTCCATGTTGTTGAAGATGACGATGAACAGCTGTATGGCTTGAACAAAGCTTTATTACCAATTCTTCAACTAATGATGCAGGATTTTCTTCAAGTACTGCCTCAAGAAGTTTATCATCGAAATCATCTGGATGACAGGTTCGGTCTCCATCTTCAAGGCTGAAATCTCCACTTCTGAATTTTGCGAACCATCGTCTGCGAGTTATTTCATTCAAGAACTCATTTTCATAAGCTGAGTGAAGGTTTCGAGCCGCTTCTGTTACAGTTTCCATCTTTGTATTCATAAAGCATTACGTGCCTTAAATGCTCCTTGGATACCGCCATGACACCGCTGTTCACCTCTGTGTTCTTGACAGGCCCCAAAGGAGAATCAGTAATGCGATAGGTACCGACTTGGTGGCTCGACTACAGCCACTTTCCCACCGACGGGATGTGGCTTCCCTTTGTCTGTTCTATAAATACTTCCATGGCTTCTGCTCCAACGAACTTAAGTCACTGGTGCCTCTGCAACAGGTGTTTACTCGTGCAACCAGACTGGCAACTGGGTATCACCCATTCACAGTGAGATCAACCAAATGCAGACGACAATTCTACTCCTGCGGCTTCTTTTCTCGCACTTCCCGCCTAATGGAACTCGCTTCCTTATTCTTGCTTTCCTGACGGCTACAACCGCCAGGAATTCAAATGCAAGATCAATACTCATCTCTTAACCACTTGACCCTAGTTCTTTCCTCACCACCCTGTATATCCTTTTCTTTCTCTCCACCTCTGCAACTGTCATCACACCTGTATTCCCTTCCTTCTCTTGCTCCTTTCTAAATGGTTTGTCCTTCTCTTCACTCTCTTCTATCTAATGCTTTTACTCTTATGTAGCCCCCTGCACATCAGTGGCGTTACCGCCTTGGGGTGATATGATTTTAAAAAAAAGAAGGGCTTTAGAAGGGCTTTAATCAAAGTATTTCTTATATCTATTAATCTGTAAAATAAAATTTAGTTAGTTTTAATGTATCCAAATACGTAAAAATGGTTTTTAATTTCATTTGACATTATAAAGTAGAATTAAATTTTATTCAAATTTAATGAAGTTAAATTCGGACAGATTTTATGAAATGACCTGATATTTTTTCTTTTTTTTAATCATTTCACCCCAAGCCAGGTATTCTACTGCCACTGTTGCGCAGGGGGTTACATAGGGGAAAGTGATGAGAAAATGGGGTTAGTTAAAGGGGATGTCAAGCGGAGGGTAATAGACAGATGAGAATACCGAGACATGGGGGTGGAGTGATGGAAAAAAGAGAATGGATGCGAGTTAATGAATTAGAAGGTGTCGGTTGACCTTACATTTAAACTCCTGCAGATTGTTGCTGTCGGGGAAGCAAGTATACGGAAGGGAGTTCCACAGGTGGGAAGTGCGTGAAAAGAAACTTTTAGAGTAGAAGTTGCGGTTACATTTTATCGGTTTCACTGTAAAAGGGTGGAACATCGTTGCTAATCTAGTAGCTCGTGTAAATTCATACTTAGTGGGCACTAGTGATCTAAGTTTATTGGGACAGAAGCCATGAAAGTATTTTTAGAAGAGGCACAGGTAAGCCACGTCACGCCGGTGAGAGAGTGACTGCAGCCGGGCTGCCAAGTCGGTATCGATCACATTACAGATCCGTTGGATTTTGTCAAGAACCCAGAGGTGAATATATTTTGGCTGATTGATTGACTGATTCGTTTTTTTAAGGCTCATCAACCATGTGAATATTTTAGGCTATTTTGGTAGCGAACCATCGATAAGAAGCAGGAAATATCCGCTTTTAAATAAAATGCAAAACATATGG
>JBBBDQ010002104.1:1195000-1240000 GCA_037127315.1 Ascarosepion bandense
TCTTTCTTTCTTTCTTTCTTTCTTTCTTTCAACTTCCGTTTTTCAGTTCTTTCTTTATTTCTTTCTTTATCTATTCATCTCAATCCTCTACTTTCTTTCTTTCGATTTTCTTTTATTCTGTATTCTTTCTTTTTTTTTTTCAAAGTTTTGAAAGAAACTCTTTTACATATTATTTTGTGTTAATATTTCTTTTTATCTCTAAGAATTTCCGATCAAAACAATGACATTTTTGCTTACCCTACATAAGCCAAAATATTTATTTTTCATTTTCTTCTGCCGCTTTCTCTCCTTTATTCCTGCTTTCATTCATTAGTCTATTTTCTTTCTTTTTCAGTGTTCTTTACTTCTGTAAACTTTTCGTTTCCTTCCTTCCTTGTCATAAAAATTGGTTACTTTCAGAAGTAATTTGAAGAAGATGAAGAAGAAGAAGAAGAAAAGAAGAAGAAGAAGAAAGAGGAAGAAAAGAGGAAGAAGCAGAAGAAGAAGGAGGAGGAGGAGGAGGTCAAGAAGAAGAAGGAGGAGGAGGAGGAGAAGAAGTAAAAAAGAAGAAGATATTGGTATTCTCTTTTTTTTTCATTTCTTTTCAATTTAGAGACCATTTCCAAATTTTACCCATCCATTTCTTTCTGTCTTTCTTTCTACAACCCTCATTTTTCTTTCTTTCTTTCTTTCTTTCTTTCTTTCTTTCTTTCTTTCTTTCTTTCTTTCAACTTCCGTTTTTCAGTTCTTTCTTTATTTCTTTCTTTATCTATTCATCTCAATCCTCTACTTTCTTTCTTTCGATTTTCTTTTATTCTGTATTCTTTCTTTTTAATATTTCTTTTTATCTCTAAGAATTTCCGATCAAAACAATGACATTTTTGCTTACCCTACATAAGCCAAAATAATAAATACAACGTTTTGCTACCAAAAAGATCAAGTTCATCTGAACATTATATCCCTTTTTTTTTTACAAGAAATGAGACCCGGTTTGTTTCTTTCAGGATTTTACCTCCCAAATACTCCATTAAGGTCATGATGAGTTGTTGCAAGAATAAAATTTGACAGAAGAGAGGGATCATTAAAATACTTCTTCATACACCATTCTTATTTACACACGGAGTATCATTATTATTATTATTATGTTATTTTTAATCAGAATTCGACTTCTGCTATGGTCGCACTACCTAACAAGTCAGCACGAAGACCTAAATCATGTAGTGGTGTGTTGTCATGACTCCATTTCATGTTTTTCTCTATCTCATCTAACATCCCTAGCGTTACATAGACAAAGTTCTCCTTAGTGTGTGGGCTGTACTTAACACCAAAATTTTTTGTATATCTCTTAAGCTGCGATTTCCAGGGATTCTTTCAATGTGTTTTTTTTTTCCCCCATTTTTTTATCATGCCAAGTGCACCTACTATCACTGGCACAACTCTTGTTTTCAATTTCCACATTTTTTCTATTTCAATTTCCAGGTCTTTATATTTTGACAGTTTTTCGAATTCCTTGGTTGCTATTTTACAATCCGCTGAACGAGCCATATCAATTAATAGACAAGTTTTTTTCTTTCTAGTTTTTAACAATAATGTCCGGCCTATTTGCTTCAATTTTTCTGTCTGTGTAGATGGTGTAATCCCATAGAATTTCTGTAATCTGCTGGGTGATGATCATTCCAGAGTTTGTTTACAGATTTTCTAGAGTGTTTGCACATTGTCCAATGTAAATATTGCCCCACTCTATCGTGGCGATTTTTATATTCATTTGGGGCAAGTACAGAACAGCCTGAGATTAGATGGTCTATTGTTTCTTAGTGTTTATCACAAAACCTGCATTTTGGATCCATCTGGTATGGGCGACAAAGCTAACCTTGCAGCCGAGCTTGGAAAGGACCTCCAATCCGTAGTGGACTGGGGTAAGAAAAGGCTCGTAAATTTTAATGCTTCTAAAACGAAGCTACTATCAATTAATCATCATAGACAATCGCACCTACCTCCTATTAACATGGACCAGGCTTGCCTCCCAGTGAGTAAAACACTACACCTCCTTGCTCTCACAATTTCAGCGGACCTCAAGTGGAATGACTATATCGAATCTATTGCTAAATCCGCTGCTATGAAAGTCGGTTCTCTGTGCAGTGCTCGGAAGTTTTTCCCGTCTGAATCTATCCTGTACATATCTAAATCTACCATCCGCCCGTGCATTGAATACTGTTGCCATATCTGGTCGGGTGCCCCTGCTATTCTCCTCGGGCTTCTAGACAAGGTACAGCGGAGGGTCTGTAATGTGATCGATACTGACTTAGCAGAACGCCTGCAGACTCTCTCTCACCGGCGCGACGTGGCTTCCCTGTGTCTCTTCTATAAATACATTCACGGCTTCTGCTCCGATGAACTTAGATCACTGGTGCCCCCTAGGTTCGAATTTGCACGAGATACTAGATTAGCAACTAGATCCCACCCTTTTACAGCGAAACAGATAAAATGCAACTGCAACTTCTACTCCAACAGTTTCTTTTCTCGCACTTCCCGACTGTGGAATTCTCTTCCACATGACTGCTTCCCCGACGGATACAATCTCCAGGAGTTTAAATGTAAGTTCAATAGACACCTCCTAACAAACTAACTTCCATTCTTTCAAATACTCTCCCCACCCACCCAACTATCTATCACCCCACTTCTGATTTTTCCTATATCTAACCACTCTTCCTATTTACCCCCCACTATGTAGCCCCAAGCGCAATAGTGGCAGTAGAATGCCTTGCTTGGGGTGAAATGATTAAAAAAAATATTATTATGTATAATATTTGCCTGAAAGTTTCTAGTTAAAAATACTTTGGTTCTGCGCTGCAAGAATAAAGCCTTCAGTCTCAGACTTTAATCCAGATGCACGTAACCATCGATGAGTATTAACTTTATCAACATTGGATTTATTGGCGCGTTCTGGATATTGGCCATGCAGAAGTTTGTCTTGCCAGCGTTGTTTCATCTTGCTTTATCTTTGGCTTTCATCATGTCGTTTAGAGTCCAGTTTAATGTGGACTATACTGGACAACTGGGATTGCAAGGCTATTAATGGCCATAATTCTGTTCTGAGAATTCAATTCAGTGTTTAATATCATTCGTAGCCTTCTATAGTACTCTTTACGCACTATTTCTTTCATTTTTTATGGTGAATGTTTTCACTCTCGTTTACACCTAGGTATTTATAAGCTTCTTCTGGCTTTAATTCTTTTATTGTTACAGCAGGGTCTAAGCTAATTGAAAATGTTTCTTGTAGCGATTCACGTAAAACTGTAGTTTTAGCACATTTATTCAAATTGAATTTCATTCTAATATCTTCGCTGAAGCATTTTACAGTTTGCAGAAGACCTTCCAGCTCATTATCATTCTTAGCATATACCTTTAAGTTATCCATGTAGAATATATGGCTTGTTTTCTTTTGGGCTATTTTATAACCACATTCTGTCTTATTAAGTTGACTGGTTAGTGCTATTAATGATATGCAGAATAGTAAGGGTGACAAAGAATCACCTTGAAATATATCTCTTTTGATGCTTATTTCACCAGACTTATAGGTTCCATTTATATGACTGAGGTAAAGGGTTGTTTTCCATGTCGAAATTAATGATGACGGGTGATATCTTGTATATATTTAAAAACTTTATAATCCAGGAATGTGGCACACTATCGAATGCCTTACGATAATCTATCCAGGCAGTACTAAGATTTTTCTTTGTATTGTAGCAGTTTTCCAGGATCATTCTGTTAATAAGTAATTGGTCTTTACATCCGTAAAAGCCACTTTTGCACCCTTTTTGTTCAAGCGGTAACATGTCATTTCTTTCCAAGAAGAAATATGCTGTTTTGTTAAAATAGATGTTAATAGTTTATATGTTGTCGGAAGGCATGTAATTGGTCTGTAGTTTTTCGGGTTGTTTGTGCCACTATTGTTGTATATCGACAAACAACAAACACGCATATATATAAAAAATATCAGTTATATTTTTATTAATGACGATGAACCGTGTAGCATAGGGGACAGAGAATTAAGAGAGCGCGCTTCTAAGGGTTGACGGGAGTGTCGTCGTATCTGTTGTGTCTCTCTCTCTCTACTGCTACTCTGGTCTGTCTGTCTGGTGAATCCGTGCGCCGAGGTCTTTTTATAATCTCCAAACCGGGACTTTTTCTCCCGGTTTTGCCTCGCCCACGCACGCCCACGTAATTCTCAGAGACACCTGTTCTGTTTGCCTCTGTAGCCATTTCCGCTACTGCCGGAAATAAGGTCAAACAAACATCCGTTCCTTTCAACGACCGGAAACACCCCCGCTTGCATCAGCCTTCCTCGGGTGGGGCCAGATTGTTATATTACACTATTATTGGGTAGAAGAAATGTCATCCATGTAGAAATTTTAGTGGGATCGTCAACCATTTCTTGAAGTTCTTTGGCTAGTTTTTTTTTATGTGCTGTATTTAAATAATATAGCCAAAAGTTAGGAATTTTTCTATACCTGGAAATTTTCAATTGTGTGTTTTTTTAGTGCAAATTTAACACCCTCTTCTGTAATTCCAGCCCATGTCTGTTCTGGGTTATTTTTGATTCGTTCTATCTCTTGTACAATCAAATCTACTTCTTTGCTATGTTCTTTAAGGCAAGCCCATATTTTCTCCCAGAACTGTATAACTTCTTCCATTTTGGGGGTACTGTCACTTCAATTCTTTTATTACCTATTTCCCTGTAAAAATTCTTTGCATCGGTTTGAAAAAATTTGTTTTGTCTGTAGAATCTTGATCTTTTCTCATAGCGTCTTATTCTTTGAGCCTTCAGTTGTATTGTTTGCTTTATTTTTTCCTTAGTTGATAGGACTTCATTTTCATTTCTAATGTTGTATTTTCTTTCGACTCTTCTGCTTTTTCTAGTTCTTATATTTATTCCTCTTGTCAGTTCAACGAATACTGATAGTTCACTTCTAAGTTGTTCGATTTCTTTTTCTATTTTTCTTTTCCAAGGTGGATCTTCATATCTTCGAGACTGCCTTGTTTTTAATATGATGTTCAATTTTTTGTTGCTGCTATTGCTGATGCATATATTGCTTCATTGAGATTTATATAAGTGTCTTCTTCATCCAAAATTAATTTTAGTGCTGCATTGTACAGCTTAATAGTTTCGAGGTTATGCTTTGTTGGTTGTAATTTTGGGACCTGTTCTCGTTCCTCCATTGCAATATTTTGTATTTGACTTATATGGTTCTTGATTTCTTCCTTGGCTTCTTGTATACTGTTCTTGTTTTCCGTAAAATAATTCTGTTCAATGTGTTCTGAACTCGTTTAATTGTCATCTTGTAACTGACTCAGATCACACCTTTCTAGCACTTCTAAACTTACAGCATTATCTTCACAGTGATTTGTGTGTATCACGGTTTCTACATTAAGGCCTGTGGCTTGTTTGATGTTATTACTTTTTATTTCTGATTCCGGTTCCTTTTCATATTTTGTTGATTCGTCTATTCTGGTTGCAATTCTTTTTATCTCATTAATTTCAGCCTCTGTCAATCGGTTATTTCGCATGATGTATCTTCGTACATTGGTTAATTTATTTTCGTCAATGTACTTTCTATTTGTTTGTCCAACCTTTTCTCGTCAAATGTCATACATTTGGCGAGTGATGTTTTTTTGAGGTTTGAGTAACGCTTCATGAAATGCAGTCATAATGACTTTGTACTCCTCACGAGACCATTTTATTTTTTCTTTCTTTAAATATACAGTTATAGATCTAGCTGGAGAATTTTCAGGGCCATCATTAGGATTATCCTGGTTGTGGGGACCTGATGATTCATTCTTTGTGTAGGAGTTTGTTCCTATGGCAGATTTTTCGACCTCAGGTAGGTTCCTTCCGGAAGGACGGGCTCCCTGTTTATCCACTGGAAGAGCCATACTGGACTTTTTATTTCTATTTGTATTTCTATTTATTATTATTATTATTATTATTATTATTATTATTATTATTATTGTGTCATTATTCATCATATTTCGATTTCTGCTTTGGTCTCCAACCAAGTCTGCGGGGAGACCTAAGGCAGGTAGTGGCGTGTTGTTATGGCTCCATTTCATGTTTTTCTATCTTCCCTATCATCCTGTGCATAAAGAGGTAGTATAACAATCTAGGAGAGCTCTAAATATATTATATAAATACATATAGAGCAAATATATGTAAAAATTAAGACAGACCCGTTATTCCATGGTTAAGCGGAAGTATAGGCCTAGTTCAGGCGAACCTTCATCAGCTTCCGTCTTTATTGTACAGATATATATATATATATATATATATATATATATATATATATAGTCATCCGCAGACAGATCTGTTTTGCTGTATCACAGCTCATCAGTACGTTTAGACTCCGATTGCTTTTAATCCAGGATTGAAACCCGACCGAATTGGCGTCTGTCGGCGATTCTACCTCTGACCTCTGGGCGCTCGGTAGAAGGAGGCAGACCTTTTAGAGTTAGAGTGTATATTATCATTTTATACACCCAATAGCTGAGAGTGTTCTAATTAATTGCTGAATGAACGATGCGTAGATACTAGAGTAGCTACTGTTTTTCAAAGTCTACCATTCTTCCAGAGTGCTCAGTCAGGGTATGAGAGCGTAAGTATTGATGAGCTGTGATAAAGCGAAACAGATCTGTCTGCGGATATATATATATATAAACCTACATACAAACCTCTTTCGCTGTATCATAGCTCATCAGTGCAACTAGATTCAACGTTTGCCTCAAGCCGGGATTGAAATCGGTGCACCACAGAGAAAATACACACGGACAAATGAATACACAACGGTCTTTATTATAATAGATAGGATTATTATTATTATTATTATTATTATTATTATTAGTGCCTTTGATTTCTGTTGCATACACATACACATCCCTAACAGAGACCTAAGGTCAGAAATTGGTTCATGACATTTTTCACTTATCATTTTTATAAAATAATAATTATTATTAATATTGTTTCTGTTGCATCCGCGTTTTTTCAGGGTCCAAAACAGAGACCTAAGGTCAGAAATGGGTTCATGACATTTTTCACTTATTATTTTTATAAAATAATAATTATTATTAATATTGTTTCTGTTGCATCCGCATTTTTTCAGGGTCCAAAACAGAGACCTAAGGTCAGAAATGGCTTCTTGATACTCTGCACTGAAAATATTTTGTAATTAAATAAAGTCAAAACTAAGATTGCACGCTTTTTGCATAGATAATATCCTTCCTAATGTGTGAGATGTACTTGTGAGTACAATTTTGTGTATTCCTTAAAGGCATGGGCTACAAAAGAACCATTCAGTGTGATCTGTCGGGACCTTTTGCAATCAACCTGAGAACAACTACAACTGGAATTACTCACGTGCGAAATCTTTTAATTTTCCACTTTAAAATCCTTGTATTTTGATAGTTTTTTGAAGATGTATTACCATCGGCCAAAACTGCAATGTCAATAAGAAAGCTCTCATTGTTTAAATGTTCAGATAGCCAGCTGTAAACCGTAAGTTCTATTTTCATAGTTTCTTTTCTTGTATTTCTCACATGTGGAACTTACTTCCCAGCCGCAATCAATCTTCAAAACGTTAAATGGAACGTCTGCCACCACCTTCTGTCTTCTTGAAATATCTTGTTTTAGTATCTTTTTTTCTTCACTAAAGTATTTTCTTTCTTTTCTACTCACAGGAACCGCTTGTGTGTTAGTGGCATTATCGCCTTCCGTACGTCTTTTATTTTTTTAAATGTAAACTTAATCTGAGTTAGAAAGAAATGAGAAAGCCATGATGATGGAAGTGGCTACATAGCGAGTCTAGTAAGAACGTTTCAAGGCCTTTGGACATAGTTAGGGTCGAACTCACTTCATTAATTAATGCTTTAGTCAGTCAGTTAAGTGTCATACATGAAACACGCTTGGGCGATCATGTCTCGAAAGAGACATGACTGACTGGGCAGAAGATTATCCTACAGTTGGTTGCCATTGCTTTCTGCGGTAGACTGGTTGACAGCCAAGTCTATAGAACCCAATCTGTTCGGTTATTTAACCCATAACTGGAAGGAAGTAGAAAAATTAATACCTTTCCCAAGGGTATTTGTGCGTAAGTGAATGCAAGGAATTCAACTGGAGCCTTACTGAAACTTGCCTAATGAGGCACACAACCAAAATATTTAAGCATTAATTGATGATGGAAGTCTCCATTGTGGCAATGAAACTGTCGTTTACAGCAAATGAAGTATGTTTAAATGCGTGTTGACTCGCATGCAAGTCTCGAAAGAGTCGCGTGTTACTTAATCGCTACAAATGTCTAATGAATAAAAGCGTTATTAACAAATGTTTATGGATTTTGTCAACAATTCTCCGATGCGCCGGGAAAAAATCACGAAGGGGCTCGCACGCACGCATGCGCAGTTTCACGGAGCAGAAACAAAAGACGGCGTGCTGTGAATTCGCTATCAAGTTTTGATATTAATGGTTGAGAATTTGGTACGGAAATGGCAAGAAGAATTGGAATAGTGAATGAAAGCAAGAAAGAAAGCAAAAGAAAATCAAAGCAAACCAGTAGCTGAAATCCAAAGAAAGAAAGAAAGAAAGAAAGAAAGAAAGAAAAACAATACGGAGAAGAGAAAGAAAGAAAGAAAGAAAGAAAGAAGTAGCTAGTGTTTTTAAAAGAGTAAGAGTATTTAAAGCAGACTAAAAGGAAAAATAAAAAAGAAAGAGAGAAAGAAAGAAAGAACAAAAATATTTGGAAGTAGTAAAGAAAGAAAGAAAGAAAGAAAGAAAGAAAGAACAAAAATATTTGGAAGTAGTAAAGAAAGAAAGAAAGAAAAAAGAAAGAACAAAAATATTTGGAAGTAGTAAAGAAAGAAAGAAAGAAAGAAAGAAAGAAAGAAAGAAAAACTATACGGAGAAAATAAAGAAAAAAGAGCAAAAGATATTTAGAAGTAGTAACGAAAAAAAGAAAAACAATACGGAGAAGAGAAAGAAAGAAAGAAAGAAAGAAAGAAAGAAAGAAAGAAAGAAAGAAAGAAAGAAAGAAGTAGCTAGTGTTTTTAAAAAACTCATAATAATAATAGTATTGGAAGCAGACGAAAAAGAATAACCAAAAAACCAAAGGAAAAAGAAAGAAAGAACAAAAATATCTGGAAGTGGGAAAGAAAGAAAGAAAGAAAGAAAGAAAGAAAGAAAGAAAGAAAGAAATATGGTAAGAATGAAAGAAAGAAAAACATATCGAAGAAATCTTTGATAAAACAGTCGGAAAAGAAAGAGAGAAGAGATTTAAAAAAGAACAAAAGAATGAAAGAAGACATGAAGAAATATTTGGAAGTAGTAAAGAAAGAAAGAAAGCAATAAAGAAAAAAGAAAGAAAGAAAGAAAGAAAGAAAGCAAAGAAAGAAAGAAAGAAAGAAAGAAAGCAAGAAAGAAAGAAAGAAAGAAAGAAAGATCGAAAAAGATAGACAAAGGTTTGAATAAGAAAGAAAAGAAGAAGACACATTTCAAAAGAAAGAACCCGCTTGTATAAAATTAAGAAAATTCCCAGGGACAAAGAAACACAATCCTAAATAAAAATGAAGAAAGCACAAAGAAATAAAGATTGGAAAGAATGAAAAAAAAGAAATAACGGAGCAAAAAATTCGGAATTAAATCAAGATGAAAAGAATAAAAGTGAGACAAATAAAAAGATAAAAAAGAGAATTGGTGCCATGTAGGAAAGAAAAACGAAGCAAGAAAAATTAAGAAAGAACTGAAAAAGGTAAAAAGCTTAGAAAAGAGGTCGGACAAAACGAAACGAAACGAAACATAAGGGGTGTAGAAAAGAGGAATGAATAAAATGAAAAACGAATAGATTCAAAAGATATAGATATTAAGACAGGAAAGAAAAAAAAGGTAAGTCAAAATAGAAAAAATTAACAACGGTAAAAACTACACTAAAAAAAAATGGAAAGAAAAACAATTTAACAAAACAAACAAAAAAAAATAAACAATAAGATAATAAAATGTAAAAATCATACAACTCAAGGAATATCGAAGACAAAGGCAGCGAAAACCATTTATGTGCATATTCTCAGAAGAAATATATCAAATTCTAAAAACGACCGCAAAGAAAGACAAAGATTTTACAAAGACATATATTCAGTGAAAGAATGAAAGGCGATGAATGGACAAAAGTCATGTCATTGTTGATAAAGTGCAGAAGAAACGAGAAAGACTGAAAGATCGGGGGAAAAAATGATGGAAGGCACAACAGGAAAAACAATGGCGGGAAATTTTAAAGGGGATGGGAGAAGGTAAAGCGAGGAAAAGACAAATAAGTGCAGATTGTTATTGACAGAGAGTGCGTAGGGAAAAATAAGAGAAATAAAATGGAGGAAACAAAAAATGCACAAGATAATGCATAGATAGATAGATAGATAGATAGATAGATAGATAGATAGATAGATAGATAGATAGATAGATAGATAGATAGATAATGAACAGACCGACTGAGACAGATAGATAGATAGATAGATAGATAGATAGATAGATAGATAGATAATGATCAGACCGAGATAGATAGATAGATAGATAGATAGATAGATAGATAGATAGATAGATAGATAATGATCAGACCGAGATAGATAGATAGATAGATAGATAGATAGATAGATAGATAGATAGATAGATAGATAGATAGATAGATAGATGATCAGACCGAGATAGATAGATAGATAGATAGATAGATAGATAGATAGATAGATAGATAGATAGATAATGATCAGACCGAGATAGATAGATAGATAGATAGATAGATAGATAGATAGATAGATAGATAGATAGATAGATAATGATCAGACCGAGATGAGATAGATAGATAGATAGATAGATAGATAGATAGATAGATAGATAGATAGATAGATAGATAGATAATGATAGACCTGAGATAGATAGATAGATAGATAGATAGATAGATAGATAGATAGATAGATAGATAATGATCAGACCTGAGATAGATAGATAGATAGATAGATAGATAGATAGATAGATAATGATCAGAGAGATAGATAGATAGATAGATAGATAGATAGATAGATAGATAGATAATGATCAGACCGAGATAGATAGATAGATAGATAGATAGATAGATAGATAGATAGATAGATAGATAGATAGATAATGATCAGACCGAGATAGATAGATAGATAGATAGATAGATAGATAGATAGATAGATAGATAGATAATGATCAGACCGAGATAGATAGATAGATAGATAGATAGATAGATAGATAGATAGATAGATAGATAGATAGATAGATAGATAATGATCAGACCGAGATAGATAGATAGATAGATAGATAGATAGATAGATAGATAGATAGATAGATCAGTCAGTTAAGTGCCATACGTGATACACGCTTGGGCGATCATGTCTCGAAAGAGATATGACTGACTGGGCAGAAGATTATCCCGCAGTAGGTTGCCATTGCTTTCTGCGGTAGACTGGTTGCCGACCAAGGCTATAGAACCCAATCTGTCCTGTTATTTAACCCATAACTGGAAGGAATCGACGGATTAATACCTTTCCCAAGGGCATTTGCGCGCAAGTCAATGCAATGAATTTGGCTGGAATTCGAAATCGGCTCCCCGATTTCTCGTTCCGAGCCGATATCCAATGCACATCAACGCACATCCAGGATGGATGGATGGATGGATGGATGGATGGATGGATGGAAGGAAGGAAGGAAGGAAGGAAGGAAGGAAGGAAGGATGGAAGGAAAGAGAACACATATAAAAGAGAATATTGGAAAAATTGGAAAAGAAAAATAGATCTTTTCAAAGATGGTAGCGATGCCGATGAATTCGTGAATGATACTGAAATTTTGAAAGAATGTCAAAAAGAGAAAATTGGGTAAGAACTGACTAAATGGATAATAAGAGAAGCGATAGACGAACAAGTAAAAAAGAAACTGATAAAATGTAAAATGTATTTAATACAAAGAAACGACAGAATGCAAATTCGTAAAATCAAATGCGAAACGGAAGTTGATAATGAAAAGAAAAATCAGACAAGCAAAACAAAAAGAACAAATGAAGGAGGAGGGGGAGAAATATAAGAAGTAGGAGGAGGAGGAGAGGAAAAATACAAAAAATATAGAGAAAATCAAAGAGAAAAGAACAAGGATGAGGAAGAGGAAAGATACAATAAGAAAGGGGAGGGAAACACAAGAAAAAGGAGGAGAAATAGGAAATACAAAAAAGAGAAGGAAGAAAGAAGTAGAAATTAAGGAGAAAATCAAAACGATCAGAAGAAGGGTGAGGAGGAGGACAAATAGAAGAAGTAAGAGGAGGAGAAGGAGAAGAAAATACAAGAAAAATGAAGTAAAGAGGAGGAGAAATACAAAAAGATGAAGAGAAAATCAAAACGAAAAGAAGAACAAAGATGAGGAAGAGGAGAGATACAATAAGGAGGAGGAGAAGAGATACAATAAGAAGTGGGAGGAGAAATACAATAAGAAGAAGGAGGAGAATACAAGAAAGCGGAAGAGGAAATACAAATGAAGAAGGAAGAGGGGAGAGTAAATACAAGAAGTTAAAGAGAAAATCAAAACGAACAGAAAATGGATGAGAAGAAGGAGAAATATAAGGAGGAGGAGGAGAAGGAGGAGAAAATACAAAAAGAAGGAGAAAGGGAGAAGAAATACAAGATCAAAAAGGAGAGGTGAAATAAAAGAAGAAGAAAATCAAAGCTAACAGAGAAAGGATGAGGAGGAACAAAAATGCAAAAAGATAAGATAAAGGAGGAGATAAAGAGAATTAGAAGAAGGAAGAGGAGAAATAGAAGGAAGAGGAAGCGGAAGGAGAAATACAAGAAGAAAGTCGAGGGGAGAGGAGAAACAGAACTAGTAGGAAAAGGGGAAGAGAAATAGAACAAGAAAAAGAAAGAGGAGGAGGAGAAATACGAGAAGAAGCAGGAGGAGGGAAAGAAAAATACAAGTTATTGAGAAAATCAAAACGAAAAAAAGAAAGATGAGGGGAAGGGGAGAAACGCAGCACAATGAGGAGAAGATGAGGTTAAATATAAGAAGGAGGGGGAGGGCAGGAGGAGCAATATGAAAAGGAGGGGGAAGACAGGAGGAGAAATATGAGAGGTAAAAAGAAAATACACAGAAAATCAAATCTATTGAATTCGTAACGCGAAATTAACAAAAAGAAAGCCCGGGGGATAAACTTAGCGTAGTTGAAATTTTAGTTTTAAAAGCATGATGGAGATTTTTTTTTATAAATGAAACGACAAATAGATACGATAGACAAACTCGCTCTCTCCCCTCCTACCCTCCCCTTTTTCTTTCCCCTCTCCTCCACCCTCTTAGAGATTTCTCCAGGCGACAGCCATCAATATCATCATCATTAGTAATCGCGTAAATGTATTTCTCCTGACGAATGCTAAGCATACCATAGACAGAATATGGTAACAACCGGGAAAATAAGAACAATACACTACTATAATGAAGACTCTATGTGTGTGTGTGTGTGTGTGTGTGTGTGTGTGTGTGTGTGTGTGTGTGTGTGTGTGTGTTGGAACAACCCCTATTTCTGTTTCCAATATATATATATATAAGCATTCGTGTAAAATCTTGTGTACAATACAGACGGAAGCTGATTATGGTTCACCTGAAACAGGCCTAAACATCCGATTTACCATGAAATAACGTGTCTACCTAAATTTTTCTTATATATATATATATATATATATATATAAGAAAAAATTTAGCCAGACACGTTATTATATATATTTACGCTCCCACACCCTGGAAGACTTTGAAAAACAGTAGCTACACTGGCATGTACGCATCGCTCATTCACTAATGAATTAGAGCACTCTTGCTATTGGGCGTGTATAATGATAATATATATGCTAAAAAGTCTGCCTTCTTCTACCGATCGCCCGTAGCCCAGAGGTAGAATCGCCGACTGACGCCACTTCGGTCGGGTTTCAATCCTGTGTTAAAAGCAGTCGGGGTCTAACTGTACTGATGAGCTGTGATACAGCGAAACAGATCTGTTTGCGGATGACTATATATATATATATATATATATATATATATATATATATATATATATATATATCGCTTATTCAGTAATGTATTAGAGCACTGTAACTACTGGCGTATGATACATCATACGCCAAAAGTTTGCCTCCTTCTGCGCCGATAGCTCAGAGGTAGAATCGCCGACTGACGCCAAGTCGGTCGAGTTTCAATCCAGGGTAAAAAGCAATCGGATGTCTAACCATACTGATGAGCTGTGATACAGCGAAACAGATCTGTCTGCGGATGACTATTTACTCTCTCATACCCTGATTGAGCACTCTGGAAGAATGGTAGACTTTGAAAAAACAGTAGCTACACTAGCATCTACACATCGTTCATTCAACAATGAATGAGAACACTCTCAGCTATTGGGCGTATATAATGATAATATACGCCCTAAAAGTCTGTCGAGCGCCCATAGCTTTGAGGTAGAATCGCCGACTAACGCCAATTCGTTCGGGTTTCAATCCTGGGTAAAAAGCAATCGGATGTCTAACCGTACTGATCAGCTGTGATACAGTGAAACAGATCTGTCTGCGGATGACTATATATATATATATATATATATATATATATATAAACATGTTACAGAAATTAACGAATTTTAACGAAACTTGGTTATAAGCAACCGACAATTTTTAATGAATTATTTTGAACATTAATTTCCGTAACATGTTTACATTTGTTGACATTACGATGCATTTCAGAGCAGATATGCTTGTTTACGGCGAATCGAAATTGTTTTATATAAGCATGATAAAAACCTTGTCTGATCAAGAGGCTATTCATGGTCGAGTGGTCAAGATGGTTCCAGATAAAATGGTATGCTTCCCCTAAGTAGGGGTCGCAGGTTCGAATCCTGCTGGATAGCACACATTTTCGTAATAAAAATTTATCGTAAATAATCAGGCCGGTACATATAAATATAAAAATACTGTTTAATTAAAAACAGAATATCTACTTAAATACGAGTATCGGTAAAAATAATGTTCAAAATAATTCATTATATATAACTTGTTTATCATTGGTTGGGGTTCTTGAACGACTTAACCGAGGGTTATCACCTGTGCTGTCCCTGCCACGCTTAAATTCCACTGTCCATTTCTTCACAGTCGCATAGGGAGGAGAGTCCTCATCAACCGCCTGTACCATGTCCGTATGGATTTCCCTGGGTCTCATACTTTTCTTCTGTAGATACTTTATGACTACTCGAGCATCTGTTTTGGTCATTTGTATATTTGTCTCGCACCTCTAATCTCTGTATGGATATCTCCTTTACAACAACTGAAGATAGTTTAATAAGTTTTGCCGAAACTTCTGTTTAGATTAATTACTTTTTCTAGTTTTATTTGCAAATAGTAGGGCGTTCATCTATGGCCCTTCTTTCAGTGGGAGACTTGGAATTTTTTTTTTAAACTCTTGTATTTACATTATTTACATTGTTCGGACTGTTGTCCTTATCTTTTTACCATGTTTCGGCCATTGTATGCTCCAGCCTTCTTCAGCTGAAGGAATTTCTAACCGAGCCCTTTCTTTTGATCACTGGGGTATATCATTCATATTCTAAGTGCGATGACACTTCCAGTATTCATGTAGTTATCTCCCTTTAACTTAACTCTCAAAGTTATTTGTTCATCTCTGTTGAACCCTTTCTTGGGCTGAAATGATTAAAAAAAAAAAAAACATCTCCCAACATCGATAAAAACTTTTCCAAACCATTAACCACAATTCGAAAGTCCCAAGGATACACAGCCATTTTTTAATTTTGCCTTTCACCGATGGATTTCTTAGATATCACGTTTCAGCTCCCGCGCCTGCAGCTTTCCTCGGCACATGAGCTGTTCTAAGCGGTACTGCTAATTGCGCACTCCCAATTATTTGTTCATCTCTGTTGAAGCCTGGTATTGAACTCACAACTCAAGGTCAAGGAACTAACCAACGCCTACACTCACTGGGCCATGTGTCGTTGGATGGCGAACAAATAACTTAGAGACTTAAGTTAAAGGGATATTACTACATAGTTACCGAAAGTAGTATCGCATATGGAATAAGAACAATCTATCCCAGTGATCGAAATGAAGGATTCAGTTCTAAATTTCTACCACCTGAAGAAGGCCGGAGAATACAACGACCGAAACTTCGTAAACATGGCAATATAGATGAGAACAACAGTCCGAACAATTCAAATAACGTTAATACTAATTCATCTCAGGAGTATAACCAAAACTCCTCGTATTATTATTATTATTATTATTATTATTTATCTTTATTTTTTCTCAATTACGTATAAGTGCTGTAATTGAACGATCAAAAGCGGACCATTCATTAGCACGGAATCTCCATTTCTTCATTTTTCAACATCGATAAAAAACTTTCCCATATATATATATATATATATATATATATATATATATATATAGTGTATCGAGGCAGCAAATAATTTTCTAATTTTTTAGTCAACAATACAATAATCTTCACTCATACGCACAGTAAAAAGAACCTTCAGATATTGGAGGCCATCTACATTAAATCGAAACAACCTACACTTAATAAAATCACGTTTAAATCTGGTCATAATGCATTAAATTGCATTTAAATATATCATTTCCAGCTCTCACGCGGTATGACGTCATAGAACCGCATTGCATATTCACGAACTGCGTTTGTTATTTTTGGTAACTGTTGCCGTTGCTTAGCGGAGTTTTATGTCAACACAAGATAAAGTCGTCGCTGATGGTGTATGTTTTTCTGTTACCGTCTATATAACCTCTCTGAAGATGGCTCATGTGAGCCGAAAGCTTAGAACCAACTTAATAAAAAATTATCCAAATGTTGGAGAATTTTTGTCTTTATTTTCAACTGAAATAAAAGCCAAAATACGATGTTTAGAACGGCTCATAATTAAACATAATAGACATTCATTGTCTCTTATATTTAACAATATATATATATATATATATATATATATATATATATATATATATATATATATATATATAAATATGCGGTGTAGATTCGAAGGTGTATCCTGTAAATAAAGTGGTAGGATAAGTTTCTAGGAGAGCTTTAAATATATATGTATATAAATACATATAGAGCAAATATATGGAAAAATTAATGTTAAATAGAAGTATGGGCCTATTTCAAGCAAACCATCTTCCGCATTTGTATAAAATCTTCTGTACAATAAAGACGGAAGACGGAAGCTGAAGATCGTTTGCCTGAAATAGGCCCAAACTTCCACTCAACCATGGAATAACTTGCCAGCATTAATTTTTCCATATATATATATATATATATATATATATATATATATATATATATATATATATATATATCCGCCCGTGCATTGAATACTGCTGCCACATCTGGTCGGAGAGTCTGTAATGTGATCGATACCGACTTGGCAGACTGGCTGCAATCTCTCTCTCACCGGCGCGACGTGGCTTCCCTGTGTCTATTCTATAAATACTTTCACGGCTTCTGCTCCGATGAACGTAGATCACTGGTGCCCCTAGGTACGAATTTGCACGAGAGACTAGATTAGCAACTAGATCCCACCCAGGAGTTTAAATGTAAGCTCAATAGACACCTCCTAATACACTAACCATCTTTCAAACACTCTTCCCATCTACCCAACCCCCAACCTCGGTATCCTTACCCATCTATCAGTCTCCTTCTGGCATTTTCTATATCTAACCACTCTTTCTCTTCATCATCCCCTATGTAACCCCATGCGCAATAGTGGCAGTGGAATGTCTTGCTTGGGGTGAAATGATTAATATATATATATATATATATATATATATATATATATATATATATATATATGAGTGTCCTGCGACAATTTTTAAAGAAAATTAAACAATGAACAGAGACACGGAAAATAAAATACGAATAGACGCAATAATGGTCACGTAAAGAAGCATAAATCACAGCCTTATTGCTCTGTATTTTCATAGACATTTTATTTCCGACTTCATGTTGTGTCTTTCGCGTTTATGCCTTCTCTCACAACGCATGCGCGAACTGACGACTGCCAACATTTTGTAACAGCCATTTTGTATTTCGGTATTTTTTGTCTGTTTTTTTATTTTTTTATTTTTTTCGATTCATTTATATATTTATATATTTATTTATTTATTTATTTATCCCTTCATATTTATTTTTTAAATTTTCTAAAATGATAGAAAAATTTAAACGGACAAATGCATTGTTTCCCATTTCACTTTTTCGTTTGTTCAACACATGAAGTCTTTCTGAAGCGACACTGTGATTTGCAAAGAGAGAAAAACAAAAATAAAAGAATAAAAGAAAATAATTCTAAAATGTTAACTTTAATTTCAATAAAAAATATTCTTCCTATCAGTAACAATAAACACATGACAGGAGAACTTCCTTATAGTCTTCACCTTTTCTCATATACAAATAAAAATAGATACATATATATATATATTTACATATAGCTATATATACATAAATTATATATCATTATTTTTTTGAAAAAAAAAATATATATATGCATACATGCCTATATATATTTAAGTAATTCATCGCGCTTTTTATTCGACTTCAACAGAATGCAGAAAGCACTGGACGGCCGTTTCGTCCTATATTTGGGACTCTTCAGCAGTGTTCATCTACAGCTAGGAATTGAAACCCAGACAGTTTGGTTATTAAGTTGATGTCATACCAACTGTACCACAGGCCCTGATGACGCAGAAGATTTCTGCATTCTGTTGAGGTCGAATAAAAAACTCGATGAATTACTTAATTATTCAGATCCTCCTACTACTTCAATATATATATATTTATTTAATTTTATAACAGTATATCAACATCTGTTGGTTATTTTTTGCCTAAAACTAACTACTTAGTACACAATTTTCATTTATAGTTTAGATAATAATGATTTAGTGTTAGAAGTAGTAAGAATTAACCCATAGTGGGGAGAATAGGTGGATTTATACTAAGTGAATTTAACGAACTCAACGAGAATTGGAACTCGGCAATCCAGTTAACAATTCCAAGCCATTATCCATTACACCACCCACTCAGCCAACATATGGCGGCTGGTATCCCGAAGCTTGAATATTTCCTGATCGCAAATGCCTTGGCACGCAATTGTCCAGAACGCAAAGGTCCGGTACATAACTGTCCGGCCACTATATATATACATGCATATTTAGGCAGCTTATCTTCCGTGGATGATCTCGAAGATCGAAAATACTTGGGATAATAAAACTCCAGCGTCTTCTTTTATGAAGTTCAACTTAACATCAAGAAGAAAATTAGAAAGAATTATCATAAAAATAAATGGACATAATATGTCTATACTATTCAATGAAACGTGCTGGAATATATATATATATATATATATATATATATATATAATCTGTTAAGTGTTAAATCTGTATAGAGAGCTCCATGGATGTTATATTATACGTATTCATGTGCTTGTAAGTGGGAGTGTAATGGTTTTATGGTGACTACTTTTGCCCAATGAACTCTTCTCTCGCCTGGCCTTAATAATTCCGAACCGAGATTAGGTCAAAATTTCTGTTCTGGATCATGTTACTTGGTTTCCATTTCATTTTAAAAGAAATGTTGATTCCGGGAAAATATTTGTACCGAATTGAACGAATACAGTATGGCCTGAAAAAATGAGCTAATTTAGTTCATAGAAATTAATTATAATTGATAACCACTATAAATGTTGTGTTGAATTTTCCTTTCCAATTATATATATATATATATATATATATATATGCGTCTTCCGCCAGGGTTCGTATCTGCGTGCACTAGGAGAAAGTGTCATTAGATGTGACGTGTCTTGACCGCTTCACCACGTAAGACCTCCTGATTAAATAAACCTGAATATTACTTTTGAACACACTCACAAAATATATATATATATATATATATATATATATATATATATATAGTCATCCGCAGACAGATCTGTTTCGCTGTATCACAGCTCATCAGTACGGTGAGACTTAGATTATTCCCTAACCCAAGCTCAAAACCCGACCGAATTGGCGTCAGTCGGCGACTCTACCCCTGGGCCGCGGGGCGTTCGGTGGAAGATGGCAGGCTTTTTTAGCGCATAATATATTACGCGTCCATATATATATATATATATATATATATATATATATATATATATCCTAACGTAAACAAAGGGAATTTTTTAGAAAATCGATTTTTTATAACCGTATCACCCCAAGTAAGGCATTTTACTACCACTGCTGTACAGAGGGTTGCGTAAGAGGAAAGTTATGAGGAGGAGTGACAGGTTACAGGGGTGTCAGTAAGTGGGTAAGAGAAAGATTAGAATACTGATGAGAGTGGAGTGAACGGAAGTATGAGAAAGAGGATGCAAGTTAGTGAGATAGGAGATGACAACTGACTTTACATTTAAATTCCTGAAGATTATAGCTGTCGGGAAAGCAAGTAAACGGAAGGGAATTCCACGGGCGGAAAGTGCGAGAAAAGAAGCTGTGGGAGTAGAATTTGCGATTACATTTTGTTGGTTTCATAGTAAAAGTTTGGGATCTAGTTGCTAATCATGTGACTCGAGTAAATTCATATATAGGGGCACCAGTGAACTAAGTTCATCGAAGCAGAAGTCGTGAAAGTATTTGTAGAAAAGACACAGGGAAGCCACATTGCGCCGGTCAGAAAGTGACTGTATCCAAACTGCCAAGTCGGGATCTATCACATTACAGATTCTCCGTTCGATTTTGTCAAGAACCCCTAGGTGGATAGCAGGAGCACCCGACCAGATGTGACAGCAGTATTCAATGCACGGGTGGATGGTAGATTTGTATATGTGCATGATCGTTTCAGCTTCTGGCCCTGCACAGAGAACCGACCTTCTTAGCAGCGGATTTAAATCGGAAATATTCTAACTTATTTGTTTAAACGTTATTTTTTCATGAATACTTATATTTGAGTAGATTCTGTCTTTTATTATTAAACAGTATATTTATTTATTTACATCTACCGGCCTGAATATTCACACACACACACACACACACACACACACACACACACACACACACACACACATATATATATATATATATATATATCCATGATACAAATATTCCTTTAAACGAATCCTTGCCTTTAAACGACACATACACACACACACACATATATATATATCCATGATGCAAATATTCCTTTAAACGAATCCTTGCCTTTAAACGACACACACACACACACACACACACACACACACACACACACACACACACACAATGCACACCGACTATGATTGTGTAAATTGTTTTTGATTATCAAGTTTAGTTTCAACTTAAGTTAAAACTTAGTCACTCTTGTATTTTTTTTTTTAATTGGAGTAGATAGTACCTACTATCGCCCGGTCTGACACTCTACCCCCTTCTTTTGGACAGGAGTAGAGGTGATCGCCTTCTTTCTTGTTTAGGAAGGGGTTCCCGGTTCATCTCTCTTTTTCGGCCTTGATGTCGGTTCGGCTGGAAGCTCTTTGCAGTTGGTGATTATGGCGGCAACGTCTCTTCATTCTGAGGGTACCGGGTTGGCAGTTTCCTGGTTGCTGCTTCCGACTGGTAGTTAGGAGCCCGAACTCTTGCGTAGCGTCTTTAGAGGCTGCTCTGATCAACAGTTGAATAATATCGGGATTCCTGTAGTGCCATTTTGCGCATGGACTGGCGTCCCTGCATGAATTTCCGATGGGCAACCCCGAGGCCACATTATGCTGCAGGCGGCGCCATTTTCCATCCTTCACCTGCTGCAATTAGTGACCATCTGACCCTACTCTAGACCTCTCTCTATCCACAACTAAACCACCATGAAATTAAACAAACGAAACAGCAAGACTAAACCAGCTAGTCATAAATCGCCCAAACCTATCTGCGTTTCCTTCACAAACATACGAGGTATTCGCAGTAACTTTAATAGTGTAGAATCATTTCTTCAAACTAACTCACCCGATATCTTAGCTATATGTGAGACTAACCTTGACCCTTCTATCCCCTCCTCGGAGATGTTCGTTCCTGGTTACCTTCCCCTCTTCAGGAAGGACTCCAATGTCCATATGCATGGGCTTGGTGTATATGTCAGCGAACAACTCCCTCTAGCCAGGGTCACATCTCTTGAATCCCTGGATCATTCTTTCATGTGCTTCCGTCTCTCACTTCTAAGCTCGGTTAGCTATCTCTTCTTCCTCTACCGCGCCCCCTTCTCCTCTGACTGTACGGTACTTGATAGCATCTCTACTAATATCGACAAGGCCATTTCTTCTCACCCATCTGCCCATATATTTGTGTTTGGCGATTTTAACTCCCACCACACCAAGTGGCTTGAAAACTCAGCCACCGACCTTGCTGGGATCCGCACCATGTATTTTTCAATAACCCAAACTCTAACGCAAGTAGTGGACTTCTCCACGCGTTTCTCTAATAACCCTAACGGAAGGGACTCCTTACTCGACCTCTGCTTTACTTCCGTTCCAGACTCCTGCACTACCAGGCAGCCCTGCCCCCTCGGAAACTCTGACCACGCCGTAGTTTCCGTCAACATCTCAATCCAATCTTACTCTACCCAAGAAAACCAGACCAGCAGAATATCATGCTGCTACCACAGAACAGACTGGGACTCGTTCCGAAACTTCCTCTGCTACGTCCCCTGGAACAACGTCTTCGATCTTCCTATCGAAGACTTTGCCTCCGAGGTCTTGTCTTGGATTAAGGCTGGCATCGATGCTTTTATCCCGGCCAGGAAATTCCAGCTAAAATCAAATTCGTCCCCTTGGTTCTCACCCGCTTGCTCAGCCGCCATTGCCCACCGGAACCATTTCTTCCGGCTCTATCGAAGCTGCTCGTCGAACCAAAACAGGCGCCTTTTCGCCTCAGCACGAAATAAGTGTAAAAAAGTACTGAACGAAGCTAAGAGGGCGTTTGCTACCAGAATGAGGCAACGCATAGCATCCTCTACATTTGGCTCCAAAGATTACTGGCGACTCTGTAAAAGCGTGCTAAACAAGAACAAGACTTCAATACCCCCACTAATCAATGAATCTGAAGTTCTCACCTCCCCACCGGGCAAGGCTGAATGCTTTGCCCGTAGATTCTCCACAAATTCGACACTGGACTCGTTAGGAATACCTACACCCGACTTCCCACACAGAACTAAGGCTCAACTAAATAACGTCCACATTACACCCGCGCTGGTCTCCAAGATAATTGCACAACTTGACCCACACAAAGCGAGCGGCGGTGACGGAATCCCAATCATAGAAATGTGCCCCAGAACTCTCCTCTGTCCTCTCGAAACTCTATAGCCTCTGCCTATCTGCTTCTTGCTTTCCTACCTGTTGGAAGTCCGCCTCTGTAGTTCCTATATTTAAGAATTCTGGCGAAACCTCAGACCCCGCCAATTACCGTCCTATTAGATTCCTTCCGATCTTCGGCAAAGTTTTCGAAGCCATTATCAACGCCGAGGTTTTTCAGCATCTCACGGCCCACAGGCTTCTCTCTGACAAACAGTACGGGTTTCGCTTCACCAGGTCTCTGATACTCTCCTTGGGCTTCTTGACAAAATACAAAGGAGAATCTGTAACGTGGTTGATACAGACTTGGCAGACCGGCTGTAACCACTCTCTCACCGGCGTGATGTGGCTTCCCTGTGTCTCTTCTACAAGTACTTTCATGGCTTCTGCTCCGATGAACTTCGATCACTAGTGCCCCCTAGGTACGAATTTACACGAGATACTAGATTAGCAACTAGGTCCCACGCTTTTACAGTAAAACAGATTAGATGTAACCGGAAATTCTACTCCAACAGCTTCTTTTTCTCGCGCTCCAGGTGTTTAAATGTAGGGTCAATAGACACCTCCTATCACACTAACTCCCAATTATTCTCAGAACACTCTCATCTACCCAACCCTCATCCTTGGTATCCCTACTCGCCTATCACCCACCCTCTGACATTTCCTATATTTAACCATCCTTTCTCCACTCTATGTAGCCCCCTGCGCAGTAGTGGCAGTGACATACGCATATAATATATATATATATATATATATATATACATATATATATATATATATATATATATATATATATATAGTTATCCTCAGACAGATCTGTTTCGTTGTATCACAGCTCATCAGTACGGCTAGACATCCGATTGCTTTTTAACCCAGGATTGAAACCCGACCGAATTAGCGTCAGTCGACGACTCTACCTCTGAGCTATGGGCAGAAGAAGGCAGACTTTTTTAGCGTATGAGGTATCATACGCCAATAGCCAGAGTGCTCTAATTCATTACTGAACGAGCGATGCGTGTATGCGAGAGTAGCTACTGTTTTTTCAAAGTTTACCATTCTTCCAGAGTGCTCATTTTATAAAGAAAAACAGAGAGAGAGAGAGAGAGAGAGAGAGAGAAAGAAAGAAAGAAAGAAAGAAAGAAAGAAAGAGCTTTGTTTTATAGAAATCCCTTTTTATGAAATATTTTTTTGAACAATGTTACTTTTGTTGAGTTTTTTTTTTTATATAGTGTGCATCAGGAATAGCTCCCATAAATATCTCATGGAAATGCTTTCCACATAATGGTAAGACTTTAGCGGCAGTGGTGTCTATATCTAGCTAATGTCTGACTATTACGTGAATAGTATTTCTGGGAAGTATATTTATGAAACCCGGGCATTCTAACAAAGATACATTCACAGACTTGAAAGATTCTATAAAATTAAACGTCGTAGAATCCTGCAGATCACGTGTCAAGACCGAACCCAGAACAACGAAGATGTAGAGCTTAGAAACCATTATGACTTGCCACCGACTTTGATGAGCTGGACACCTTATCCGAATGTCAGACATCCGACTACCCAGAAAAATCCTTTTCTCGAAGATCGTATCTGGCAAGGGACTACGTGTAGCCCAACGTCATCGATTTAAAGATCAGCTCAAAACCACGTTTCTTAGGACAGAAATCAACCCAGTCAATTGAAAGATGGAAGCCGCAGGAAGAAGCAGTCCTCGAAATAACAATATCCTTCGAAAACACTGGAAGACAAATAAGAAGAGACGAAGAGACCAACCCCACACCAAAAAAAAAAAACAGAGCTCTCCAAACTCTGAACACTCCTACCCTACTATGCGGTGGCTTTGGGCGTATTTTCAGGTTCAGTATAGAAGATCTAAGCACTTTCTATGGAAGTAACGATGGGTCGGTAAGAGATTTGCGACATTACGTCTGTGAAGAAAGAGGTTGTAGAGTGGGATATAACTATTAATTTTTTAGAAAATAAAGATACGTATCAAACTCGTGTTATCAACAGCAGTTAAGAGGTGGATCTATGCTTTTCAAAATTTTCAATCTTTCGATCAGAGGCTTCGCTGCTAGATGTAGTTTATCATCATACCCAGGAATATGGAGGGAACAGGGTGGTTCGCTACAATGTGAGCAAGATGGCGGGTCTTAGCTGTGAACGTTGGAACGGGTGGACTAAGGAATGTATTTCGTCTAAGCACTTTCTATGGATGGAGCGATGGATCAGTAAGTGACGTGCGAAATTACGTCTGTGGGGAAAGGGGTTGTAGGGTGGGATATAACTATTCATTCACAAGGAGGTGAGGATTTTTCGTCGTAAACTGAATTTTGAAGGCTAAATAAGTCCTCTGAGTAAATGGTATCATGGCTGAGACTAAGAACTACAATTATACCTACTTAGTGCCAAACCCGAAGCAAAAACTAAAATAAAAGGGCTGAAAAAATACAGACATACAGGCAGATAAACAGACACACAAACATCTTGCCTTATATATATATATATATATATATATATATATATATATATCATCGATTTTTTGCACTATTGTAAGAACTGCAACCTTAAAACTTCTGAATATCGTTTCTTATGTCTTTGTCTATGAGTGTATCAAATTTGATTAAAATCGGACCACGCCATCTATAACCCGATGTTTTCGATTATCGATTTTCGATATTTATCGGGGGTACCTCGATACAAAACCTAGCTAAGAACACTCGCAGACGCTTATAGTACAACTGTGTAAATTATCAAGAAAATTGGTTCAGCTATTTCGGAGTCTATAGTTTTAAAGCTTTCATTACACCCGAGCAAGGCCGGGCTATAATGCTAGTATATATATATATATATATATATATATATATATATGAAAGATTTTAGATTCTTACAATGGGTAATGCATATTTCACCGCGTCCTGATGTTATTATCGCGGCTCGCCAGACGATAATAACATCTTTTATAAATTATAAAAAATTTTAAAATCTTTTATAAATTATATTACTCTGTTATATTAACTGAATGAATTTAACATTGAGTTCTCTTGAGTTCGTCTCTATCGGAATTTACTTGGATTGTATACCAAGTGTGCTATGTTTTATATATATATATACATATATATATATATATATATATTTAATCACATCACCCCGAGCAAGGCGGTAACGTCACTGATGTGCAGGGGGCTACATAGGAGTGAAAAGATTGGAAAAGAGAAAACCGGAAACCGCATCATAAACAGGAAACAAGGAATGAGCCTCTTCACCTGTTCAATAGACGTGGATGGAGTGTAAACCGGGCGATAGTTTAGTCTATCTACTCCAAAAAAAAAAAAAAGTGAGAAGATTGGAAAAGAGAAAACCGGAAATCGCATCCTAAACAGGAAACAAGGGATGAGCCTCTTCACCTGTTCAATATATATATATGAGACATAGAGAGAGAGGAGAGAGAGAAAGAGAGAGCGAGAGAGAGAGTGAAAGAGAGAGAGATGGGAACACGATATCAATTTTTAAATATAAACATCACTTTAATTCGATGAAGTCCCAAAGAACGAAACACGTCTCATGAAAAAATTCTGTACTTTGTCATACATTTTCCTAAAAACATAATACATGATTATTCTCAATGAACATAATTAAACAACGCCGAAAATCAATGTCATACCGCAATAAAAAATATGGAGAAAAATGAGGAATAATACTAATACTAATAATAATAACTTTGATGTAACCATATTATTATGGAGCAGGTTTATACGAGCTCGTAAGTATATACATAATCAGTAAACTAAAAAAGTATCATAAAGAAAAAAGATATAGGTGTATACAGTGACAACGTTCTATTAATTCTAAGAGAAAGCAACGAAAAATAAGAAAAGTTATAATAAAAACCGTCAAAACACTAGAATTTACAATAGATATAAAATTCAATCAAAAAATAGTCAGTCAGTTAAAGTGCCATACGTGATACACGCTTGGGCGATCATGTCTCGAAAGAGACATGACTGACTGGGCAGAAGATTATCCCGCAGTAGGTTGCCATTGCTTTCTGCGGTAGACTGGTTGCCGACCAAGGCTATAGAACCCAATCTGTCCTATTATTTAACCCATAACTGGAAGGAAGAGACGGATTAACACCTTTCCCAAGGGTATTTGTGCGTAAGTGAATGCAATGGATTCAACTGGAATGTCTTAAATATAATATAAAATCTAAACATCGAAAGAAACAAATCACACATGAAACCAAACAACCACCTAAAGTTCCAATCCCACTAAAATATTCAAATAAACACCCATATTTATAAATAAAAGAATTTCAATAAATTCTAGTTGCTTAAATTATTCAATGAAAACAAAAAAGTAAATCTAAACATATTTATAAATGGAACTGTGTGCGTGTGTGTGTGTGCGTGTGTGCGTGTGTTACCTATAGACTCCGAAATGGCTGAACCGATTTTCTTGAAAATTTACACAGTTGTACTATAAGCGTTTGCGAGTGTTCTTAACTAGGTTTTGTATCGAGGTACCCCCGATAAATATCGAAAATCGATAATCAAAAAAATCTGGTTAGAGAAGGAGTGGTCAGATTTTAATCAAATTATTTGATACACTCATAGACAAACAAAGGCATAAGAAACGATATTCAGAAGTTTCAAGGTTGTAGTTCTTACAATAATTGCAGAAAATCGATAACTGATAATATATATATATATATATATATATATATATATATAAAGCAAGATGTTTGTGTGTGTGTCTGTTTATCTGCCTGTATGTCTGTATTTTTTTTTTCAGCTCTTTTAGTTTTTGCTTCGGGTTTGGCTCTAAGTAGGTATAATTGTAGTTCTTAGTCTAAGCCATGATACCATTTACTCAGACGATTTATTTAGCCTTCAAAATTCAGTTTACAACGAAAAAAACTTATTTGATATCGATACCAGGAAATCAAAATTTGATTTACATGCATTCATTTTTTCTTTCAGTCTACGGTTTCGCTTTAACTGGAAACAACTATTGCTTTTTAGTCTTTCGTGCCAACGTCCAAAGAGTCTGAGCTCCAGGACCATGAATGAGTTTTAAAGCTTACATTACACCCGAGCAACGCCGGGCTATACTGCTAGTAAATAAAAAAAAGAAGGACCAGCTCAAAGAAACAGCAGATATGTGGTCTGCCGCGAGACCGTTTCCAGCTTTGCAGATGACGGGTCGAACTGGTAGATGACTCTGGTAGTGGTGGTAATCAGGTCGTCGCAGAACCTGACCGAGCCGCAAAACACGGAGCTGTGCGATAATGTAGACGAGGATCGGCTAGCTGGTCTTCCGGGAGAGCTCCTCGTTAGAGCAAGGCACCATTTTGGTCGTCCTGAAAGCGGGGTGCCCGAAGACATGAACACGAGAAGCTAGGGCTATGCCGAGAGGTTACGTCTCGGCACCGTACAGTAGCAGCCATAAGAAACAGCGGATATTCAAACAAACTAGAATACAAAATGAAAACAATAAAAGACAAAAACAAGAAAAGAACATCATCTGGTTCGACAACCCTTACAACAATCAGTCAGTTAAGTGCCATACATGATATACGCTTTGGACGATCATGTCTTGAAAGAGACATGACTGACTGGGCAGAAGATTATCTCGCAGTAGGTTGTCATTACTTTCTGCGGTAGACTGGTTGCTAGCCAAGGCTATAGAACCCAATCTGTACTGTTATTTGACTCATAGCTAGAGGGAGAAGAAATGTATTATCTTATTAAGTAGTAATTAGTGGGGGATCAGTTTATTACTTCATAACAATAGAAAACAGATCCCCCACTTTATTTTAGCCTTAATCATGTCTCCAACTATTATATTCAGTCAATCAGTTAAGTGCCATACGTGATACACGCTTTGGGCGATCATGTCTCGAAAAATACATGATTGATGATTATCCCGCAGTAGGTTGCCATTACTCTGCGGTAAACTGGTTGTCAGCCAAAGCTATAGAACCTAATCTGTTATGTTATTTAACCCATAACTGGAGGAAAGAAACGGATTAATACCTTTTCCAAGGGTATTTGCGCTTAAGTGAATGCAAGGAATTCAACTGGATTTGTCGTTCCAAGCTGATATCCACTGCACCACAAGCAAATAAAACTAGGGGAATATTATTTAAAATAATTGGCAAACACTTCCCAAAAACACCAAATTATCAATAAAAATACAGTCAAAATTTGTTACAGCTGCACGTATAACGAAGAAAATAATAACGAGGCACAATAAAAAATACTCAATAAAACCAATAACAATTGCAACAATAATGACAATAACATTCAGTAAAATAACACCATCGAAAATGCAACTGTAGAACTAAAAACAATTGCCCAATTAACAATAAACGTTTAACCAATAACATAATATACAAAGCTATTGTAAGTAATAACATTAACTCAGTCGCAAACTGTGTCGCAAAAGATCGTCCACACTGGAGACACGATTTACTGCGTGAGCTGGAGCGAGAAGGAGAGAAACGAAGGTTTGCCGCCGGGAAGAAGCCTGCTCGAAGGAAAGAAAACAACACGGCGACATCGGAGGATAATGTCTTTACACGCATTCGTATATGTAAGGAAAGCAGAGAATATATCTCCCCCACCTAAAAATGTAAACGATTTTGAACTATGTCAAGGCTAAAATGTCAGAATTTAAAATTTTCCGGCCCTGATATAGTAGCAACACTCAGTTTTTGCCTTGTTTGATTCGTGTAAAGATAAAACATGACAGAAAGTGTCTGGTACTTATTTGAGCAAGGTAGTGAGACTGCTAGTCTTGCTGATGGGATTTGTTAAATTTTGTTTACTTTATGTATGTTTGAGTGTGTGTGTTTGTGTGTGTGTGTGTGTGTGTGTGAGAGAGAGAGAGAGAGAGAGAGAAAGAGAGAGAGAGAGAGAGAGAAATCTGTTGAGAGTTGCAACAAATGCAATTCAGAAGTTGCCTCTATTTCCTTTACCGTTGGGTAAGCCTGTATGTCTGATTGAAATGACAGCAGAAAATCCTGATGTATTCCTAACGGGCCACCGGATTCTTTTATAAAATCTCTTGAAGTCGTTTTCTGACTAAATTCGTGGATTCTTGCCTACGGGCTCCCATATAAAAACTTCCAAAGGTCAATCCAATCGGAAGCTTTTCCAATCTCTCTTTCCTCCAAATAAAAATGCTTCCTGGCTTTCTCTTCACTATTTACGTTTTGTACTAACGTACTTCTATTATTACTAATACTAACTACAGTAGTAATGGTTTACCAGGCCAGATTAACTCTCACACTAAGTTAAGAACATTAGATTACGAATGTACTAATTTAGGTTTGACACAAGAGCATATAGGTGAACACAGTGAAAATCGATGTCTGATAGGCGTGTTCGCTAACCAATTCCAGCGAGACGAGACGTCTTACTTATTTACAAAAGTTGCCTAAAAGAACGAAAGAAAGAGAGAGAGAGAGGGTGGGTAAACATAGATAGATAGATAGATAGATAGATAGATAGATAGATAGATAGATAGATAGATAGATAATGTACGGACTGAGCTAGATAGCTAGATAGATAGATAGATAGATAGATAGATAGATAGATAGATAGATAGATAGATAGATAGGATGACAGTGAGGGAGAGAGAGAAAGAGAGAGAGAAAGAGAGTGGGGACAGACAGAAAATGTCAGTAAACAAAATGAGACAAAATAAAATTTGTTTCGTAAATCTCTTTTTGCCTGTCGAAGTAGCGTTGAAGAGAAAATTTGACGAAGTTGTCGTCTGCTTTAAGCAGAACAAAAAATTTCTGTTTTCACATTTGATTTTTTTTCTTTTTTAAGAATTTTTCTATACATTATTATTATTATTATTATTATTATTATTATTATTATTGTTGTTGTTTTCGGTATTATTGTTGCAATCATTATTCTTCCTTTTATTGTTTTTACTTTGAGTAGAGAGTATTGTTGCCAATCAACGAACATAGCCAAGAAAAAAATTCTTTGACAGAAATAACACAAAAAAATGGTCTCTTTTCCTTTTATTTAGGTGTTTTTTTGTTGTTGTTTTTTATTTATTTATTTATTTTTTTTTTTTTTTTTTTTTGCTTTTTGAAACAACTTTTTTATTTCTTGTCATTTTATTTCGCTTTTTCATCTCAGTGTTTATACGCATGCGCTTTGCTATAAATCCATTGCTTGGCGCTTGTTTTTTTTTTTGTTTTAATGTACTTTAGTGAATGCAGAAGCATACCACTATATACAGGGTGTCCATAAAGTTCGGGTGCACATTAAAAAAAAATTATAACTTTATTTGTATTTACCATCGAAATAATTTGGAAAAAGGATTAAAAAGAAGTAAATCTATATTTTCTAAGGTTTTATTGAAATCTTATTTAAGTTTCCACACGTCCTCTGTCATTAGCAATACAAAGTTCATGGAAAACATTTGTCAACGGATTTACATTAATACCTGAAATCACATTAGTTATTTAAGCTTTCAAATCTTCTAATGAACTAAATTTGGTTGCATATACAATTGTTTTTACATGTCCCCATAAAAGAAAATCTAATGGAGTCAAATCTGGCGAACGTGAAGGCTAATAAAATGGTCTACCCCTTCCGATTCAACTATTAGAAAATTCCTGGTTTACAAACTGTCTAACAAGCAGAGCAAAGTGACAAGGGGCTCCATCTTGTTGGAACACTCTATTATCTTTCAAGTTTAATTGTTCAAGCTCATTTTTTACAAATTATTTCTATCACAAATGCAAATAAAATTATATATTTTTAAAGTGCACACGGACTTTATGGACAACTTGCGTGTGTGTATATATGGGTGTGTGTGTGCTTGTGTGTGTGTGTCTGTGTGTGTGTCCGTTTGTGCGCAAAAGCATGTGTGCGATTTTTTTGGTACTAACATTTACGCGTACTTAGGTGTTTGACGTGCATCTTGTGTCCATTTATTTTGGCTGAATTTTATTTTTGTTTCTGTTCTAATGGAAGAACCTGTCTTCCCCTAGCAATGGACTTTCACCCATTATAAATACACAAACGCAGTAGATTACGAGAGAGCTGATGACCGGAAGACGACCAGGAACGGAGAGAAGTCCTCTACGCTCCATTTTGGTACATAGTGACTATTGTGTGGACTCTTAATATTTGTACCTTTAGGACAATAAACCTTCTGGTTGATTTAATCGTGTCTTTACCACGTGGACTAACCACTCATTTGTTTATATCGTATTTTCACGGCACAACAGTTTCTATATAATTGTTTAGAACTTCGAACTCCGTGAGGCATTGATTAACTTAATAAAAAGTTAAAAGAATTGGATAGGTTTTGTAAAACTCGTTCGCCGAAATCCAAAATTTGTCCCATCTTTTCATTTATTTCTTAGCTTTTGTTCTCACCGCTTTATTTCGGTTGATCCTTTCCTCGGGCTTCTCTGTTTATAGAAATCTAGCACAAAAAGAGGAGGAAGGTTTTACTTTATATACATATATATATTTTGTCACTGTCTTCGGCCATCCGCCACGGTAGGGATGGACTTATATTTTCAATTCAATTCTCTTTATTGTTAATAACTTAAATGTTCTATGTTTACTGTGTGTTAATATTTACTCTTTGATAATGGCTTATGTGAGCCGAAAGCTTAGACCCGATAAAAAAATCAACAATTACTGTGATTTTTTGTTGTCTTTCAACGACATCACCATCAAGTATATCAGACGGTATGAACGGATCCTACACAAAATTAATAGACAAAACTTGTCTATATTATTCAATGAAACCTGCATTAATGAAAAAATGCTGCCAAAATACACACAATATATATATATATATATATATATATATATATATATATATATATACATACATATTAATATATATATATATATATATATACATTAATATATATATATATAAATTAATATATATATATATATATACATAAATATGTATATCTATACATTAATATATATATACATTAATATATATATATATATATATATATATATATATATAGTGGAAAAGAGAAATGAATTTGGACAGTTAAATTCTTTTTGAAATCCAAAATTTGTCCGTTCCTTTTAGCAAGGAAAAAAATTGTTACCAGCAAAAAAACAGTTTTCCAAAATAAAAAAAAAATAAAAACAAAAAAAAATCATTAAAATCTGACGAAATCAACCTTCTCACTGTAAGTGAACATTAAAAAAATACTTTAAACCCCTACCTTTTTTGCCATTAAATGACCCACTGAGGTGTTGATATGCAGTTATACAAAACTCAAACTCTAAATACAATCTCTATATTCATCGAAACCTATTACGAAACTGGACGTTTAAAGGGAAATGATTTTGGCTTTATTAAATGAGAAATTTCCTGGTGGCATCATCTCTCAAGACAATGAATTCAATTGGTTACTACGATCGCGCGACACGACGCTTTTAGATTTTTTTTCTTTGGAGTCATCTCAAAAGTAAGGTCTTTGCCAACAACCTAAAAGCAATTAAAGAGCTGAAGAATGTGATAATGAAGCATACTGGTGAGATCAAGGACCAACTATGCAAAGACATCATTGAAGATTTTGACCATCGACCGAATCCTTGGCGGACACTTAGGCAATATCATTTTTTACACAAAATTGCCATGACTTAAATAACATGATCCATCAGTTAAATTTTATTAATAACACTGTTTTATTTAAAATTAATTTCGACCTGTCCTAATGGAACACACTATATTTATCTTTTCGTTAATATTTATTTATCTTTTCAGAATAAAATAATTTCTAATCCATCATGGCCACAAATTAAAACGAATTTTGAAAGAAGAAAATACGACCTTCAATGATAAATGGGAAATGCAATACTTTTAATGTTTAACAAAAACAATTAATACTAAAAACCACTATGTTAGATCCTCCAATAAACATCGAGTAAACTTAAATTAAAATCTCTTAAACGGTCAGTTCGTAATATATACCTGATGATTGTGTAACGTATGAATCTCCGAATCGTGCCAACGACGTAGGATAATATGCATATATATATATATATATATTTTTATATTTATATTCTTCTTTAATCCGAAATGGAAAAAGTAGGAAGGTAAATTCCAAAAACCTGATCCTAATTCATATTAATTTTTTTTTTAATATCAAAAAATGATACAGGAGGGAGAGCTCAATGTACTTAAGATTACAGAGCCAATATAAATTAAAGTAGTCTTTCAAAATTCAAAAATGCTGAATGAACATTTCAACATGAAATCCCTGAGAGAGAATTCACGTCTCCTCAGCAGCGACGTTCCATCTCAAAATGAAAAAAGTCAGGTTTAAGAATGGGACAAAAATAAATAACGGTTAAGATTTGAGAAATATATGTCACAAACAAATTCTTTTAAAGGTCAGTCTATTTTTTGGTTTTTACTTTGATGTAACGTTGCTGCTGAGGAGACGTGAATTCTCTCTTAGGGATTTCATGTTGAAATGTTCATTCAGCGTTTTTGAATTTTGAAAGACTACTCTAATTTATATATATATATATATATATATATATCTGTGTGTGTGTGTGTGTGTGTGTGTGTGTGTGTTATGGACTCTCTAGTCGATTTCGACGTATGAGTGTCTAACTCAGACTGCCACACAAAGAATTGTTTAGAGTGGTGAAGGATTGTGTAGCACCATCCACAGTTTTGGAACTGCTGATAAAAACAATCGGTGCAGAAGTTCGCCACACATCGCATGAAAAGCAGACCTCAGTTATTTAACCCATAACTGGAGGGAAGGGACGGATTAGTACCTTTCCCAAGAGTACCAGTGCGTAAGTGAATGTCGAGTCATATCAAGTTGAATACACCGGATTCCGCTCGATCACCGAAGTTAAGCAACGTTGAGCCTGGTCAGTACTTAGATGGGTGACCGCTTGGGAATACCAGGTGCTGTAAGCGTATATGGACGGATGTGCGTTGTGGTGCGGTGGATATATATATATATATATATATATATATATATATATATATATATATATTGTTACGTGTCATATTGTAACAATATATATATATATATTGTTACGTGTTATATTGTAACAAAAGAAAAAAAATGATTGACCAAAACTCAGAGCTAAATCACAGACACATATTTAATTTACAAAAAACACGAAATAAAATATTTACAAATATACAATTTTTGTTGCATTCAAAACAAGAAACATAGAGTTTACTACTGGCGAGTCTTACGAGGAGAGAAGAGGAAGGTAAAATGGCAGGTATCTTTACCCAGTTAACTTAGCGAAGTAGTTTAAGTGGTATAATTCTTGGAAATCCTCAAATGTGTATATAAAGAATAATTTCCAGTATCTTCAATGAAACCGTCAAAAAATCTATTTACCCTTTTAGCTCCATGAGGTTCTCTTTCAGGTTTTACTTGGTCGGCAACTTTTCTTAGAGATTCTTTCGACTGGATCTAAATCCTTGAATCAAAGCTGGTGTTGATAATGTCAGTAAACCCTTTTAACAACTGACTACTCTTTTCCCAAAACTTATTTTTATAGGAGCTAACACCTAATTTGCATATTTATGGGATCATTTAGAATTCTCTAGATTTTACTGGAACATTCTAAAATCTTCCAAAACGTTCTATTCCTAATTTCTCTATTTAACAATTCCATAATCCCTTACTATAACTTTTTAGACATTATTAATATTATTTTTTTATATAAATGCATCCTCTAACAATAAAAATGTTTTTCTTTCTTTTCTTTTCTTTTTCCCTCCCTTGCTTCCTTTATCTCTCTTATCTCCCACCTTTTTTCCGTGTTGCTTAACCTTACATCAATTCAACACGGCCGTCCGTTAATTTTAAGTTACAATTCTCTTTCCCTTTTTTGCGAACCCAATTTGGGAATCAATTTTTTCTTTTCTTGTTTATTTGATTTGATTTTCTTTTTCTTTTTCTTTTTCTTTTTTAATTTCTTTGCAAATCTATTTAAAAAGGAAAATTAGACTGATTTTTCTCCAGTTTCTGAAAGGATTTTTCTGTTGTTGAGGTGATGTGTTATCCCCCGTGGGGATTTTCATATCGAAATGTTCTTCCAACATCATTGAATTAATCCTTTTTTAATTTATATTTGCTCTGTAATATTTTATTACATGGAGCTCTCATCCTGTATCTTTTTTAATATTAAAATAAAATATTTAATATTAATTAGGATCGGGTTTTTGGAATTTACCTTCCTGATTTTTCCGCTTGGATTAAAGTATTTGAATTAATATATATATATATATATATATATATTGTGTGCTTCAATTCAGGTTTTATTAAAAATGACAGAAAAGTTTTATATGTAATTTTTATCATGTGATCGTATGATTTCTTTCTTTTGATGATATAAATTATATAAAAACTAGTAGTATAGCCCGGCGTTGCTCGGGTGTAATGAAAGCTTTAAAACTAATCCATGGTCCTGGAGCTCAGACTCAGCCTAAAGAATATTTGTGAAGTTTGGTGATGCTATGATATTTCTGTTGTTAACGAGTATGTTCCGGATAGGGTTTGGCTGGTCTCCATATGTGTTTAAATGAGATTGAATCTTAAGAGGTAGGGCTAAACGGCTCATTCGCTGTTTATGAAGAGGTGATGCTAGAACTGTGAAACCATGCATTCATTGATTTTAACTCGTCTTATCGATAACTGCATTGTTTCTTTCCAGGTACAAAGGTAGTCTGAAAGGTCCATAGGCTGACTATGAAGGGGTGATGCTAGAACTGTGAAATCTTGCATGCATTAATTCCAACACTTCTTATTGATAACAGCATTGTTTCTTTTCAGGTACGAGGTTGGGCAGAAAAGTCCACAGGCTGGCTATGAAAGGGTGACGCTAGAACTGTGAAATCTTGCATGCATTAATTCCAACACTTCTTATTGATAACAGCATTTTCTTTTCAGGTACGAGGTTGGGCGGAAAAGTCCACAGGCTGACTATGACAGGGTGATGCTAGAACTGTGAAATCTTGCATGCATTAATTCCAACACTTCTTATTGATAACAGTATTGTTTCTTTTCAGGTACGAGGTTGGGCAGAAAAGTTCACAGGCTGACTATGAAAGGGTGATGCTAGAACTGTGAAATCTTGCATGCATTAATTCCAACACTTCTTATTAATAACTGCATTGTTTCTCTCCAGGTACGAAGATGGGCTGAAAATTTTATAGGCTGACTATGAAGGAGTGATGCTAGAACTGTAAAATCTAGCATGCGTTAATTTCAACTCTTCTTATTAATAACTGCATTGTTTCTTTCCACGTACGAGGTGGGGCTGAAAGTTTCATAGGCTGACTATGAAGGAGTAATACTAAATGCGAAATCTTGCATGCATTAATTTCAATTCTTCTTATTGATAACTCATTGTTTCTTTCCAAGGACAAAGGTGGGCTGAAAAGTTCATAGGCTCACTATGAAGGAGTGATGTTAGAACTGTGAAATCTAGCATGCACTAATTTCAACTCTTCTTATTAAAAACTGAATTGTTTCTTTCAATATAAACTCGCATATGATTGTTCTAAGAAAACTTTAAATGTATTTAGTAGTGACATCTCTTGAAAATAGACTGAATTTGTTATCGTGATTTTATCAAGTACCCGACAAACAAATGGTTTCGTCCTCAAGGTCATTCATGCTGACATCTATATCTATATCAGTGGAGGACACGCCAGCTTTAGTCAACAGTGCAAATTTGGGTAGCTGAAGATGATTCAATGTCTAGACGTCATGCGACTGTCGTCACTGGGGAAATATCATTGATCGTCTTCTTTATATGATGATTGATGACAGACGTTTGGCTATAAATCAAGCAGCCAATACTCTTATAATATCACGTGAGAGAGTTGAGAATATTCTAAACTATGAAACTTGACATGATGAAGGTATTTCTTTTAATCATTTCACCCCAAGTAAGGCGGTACCGCCACTGATGTGCAGGGGGCTACATAAGAGTGTTAATTGCATTTAAATTCCTGAAGAAAACCAGGTATAGGGAATGATGTTCCACAGCAGGGAAGCGCGTGAAAAGAAGATGCTGGAGTAGAACTGTCGCCTGCATTTGGTTGGTATAACTGTAAAAGGGTAAGACCTTGTTGCCAGTTAGGTTGCCCGAGTAAATTCCTGCGGAGAGGACACCAGTGACCTAAGTTCGTCAGAGCAGAAGCCATGAAAATATTTACAGAAGAGAAAGAGGAAAGCCACGGCCAGCCGATGAGAAAGTGGTTGGAGTCGTGGTGCCAGGTCGGAGCCAATCACATTACAGATTCTTCTTTGGAGCCTGTCGAGAACACTGAGACGAACAGCAAGGGCGCCTGACCAGATATGACAACAGTCTGCACGTGGGTGTCTTCTAACATCTGATCATAAGCGCATCAAGTTGACCACATCAAGGGAAAATCTGAGTGTTTCAGGAACATGCAGCTGGTTTCTTTAGAGGTTTCCTAACACAAGATATACTGTTGATTTCATCTGTTTGAGCGAGAGACAAAAGACAATCCATGCAGTAGAAAATAAACCCTGCTCATCTGCTCTAAAATAAAATAACAATGTCTGTTACATCTGCAAGGTCATCCTCTTCTTTTGGAAGGAAAACCCATTATATTTATTGAAAATCTTCAAAAGGGCCACACACACACACACACACACACAAACACACACACACACGAACATATATATATACATACGTATATTTCCTACCTAATTTAAAATGTCTCTCTCTTAGCTGTTTCCATTAACTATTTCCTTTCAGTTCTTTCTAGTTTTCCTCTTTACTTTTTTTTTTACTGTGTTTTTCTCCTTCCTGTTTCTTTTCCATTTTTTGATTTCTCTTTTAAAATTTCTCACTCTTAGTCGTTTCCTTTAGCTCTTTTCTCTAAGTTCTTTGTTGTTTTCATTTTTTGTTTCCTCTGTGTCTTTCTCTTTCCTCTTTCTTTTCCATTTCTTGATTTTTTTTTCTCAAATTTCTCTCTTATAGCCGTTTCCATTAACAATTTTCTCTCAGTTCTTTCTTGTATTCCTCTTTGCTTATTGTTTCATTTCTGTCCTTCCCTTTCCTCTTTTTTCAATTTCTTGCTTTCACTTTTAAAATTTCTCTCTCTTAGCCGTTTCTATTATCTCTTTCCTCTCAGTTCTTTCTTGTTTTCCTCTTTGCTTTTTTGTTTCCTCTGTGTCTTTCTCTTTCCTTTTTCGTTTCCATTTCTTGATTTCTATTTTAAAATTTCTCTCTCTCTCTTAGCCATTTTTATTAAGTCTTTCCTCTCAGTTCTTTCTTGTTTTCCTCTTTGCTTTTTGTTTCCTCTGTGTCTTTCTCTTTCCTTTTTCGTTTCCATTTCTTGATTTCTATTTTAAAATTTCTCTCTCTCTCTTAGCCATTTTTATTAAGTCTTTCCTCTCAGTTCTTTCTTGTTTTCCTCTTTGCTTTTTGTTTCCTCTGTGTCTTTCTCTTTCCTTTTTCGTTTCCATTTCTTGATTTCTATTTTAAAATTTCTCTCTCTCTCTTAGCCATTTTTATTAAGTCTTTCCTCTCAGTTCTTTCTTGTTTTCCTCTTTGCTTTTTGTTTCCTCTGTGTCTTTCTCTTTCCTTTTTCGTTTCCATTTCTTGATTTCTATTTTAAAATTTCTCTCTCTCTCTTAGCCATTTTTATTAAGTCTTTCCTCTCAGTTCTTTCTTGTTTTCCTCTTTGCTTTTTGTTTCTTCTGTGACTTTCCCTTTCCTATTCTTTTCCATTCCTTGATTTCGTTTTTAAAATTTCTTTCAATTAGACGCTTCTATTAAGTCATTCTTCTCGGTTCTTTCTTGTTTCCCTCTTTGATTTTTGTTTCTTCTATGTCTTTCTCTTTCCTCTTTCTTTTTCATTTTTTGATTTCTCTGTTAAAAATTCTCTCTCTTACCAGTTTCCATTAACTTTTTCCTCACAGTTCTTTCTTGTTTCCTCCTTCGCTTTTTTGTTTCTTCTGTGTCTTTCTCTTTCCTCTGTTTTTTCCACTTTCTTGATTTATCTTTTAAAACTTTTCTTTCTTAGCCGTTTCCTTTCACTCTTTCCTCCCACTTCTTTCTTGTTTCCCTCTTTGATTTTTGTTTCCTTTGGGTCTTTCTCTTTCCTTTTTCTTTTTCATTTCTTGATTTCTCTATTTAAAATTTCTCTCTCTTAGACGTTTCCATAAACTCTTTCCTCTCAGTTCATTTTTGTTTTTCTCTTTGCTTTTTTATTTCGTCTGTCTTTCTCTTTTCTCTTTCTTTTCCATTTTTAGATTTTTCGTTAAAAAATACTCTCTCTTAGCAGTTTGCATTAACTCATTCCTCTCAGTTCTTTCTTCTTTACTTCTTTGATTATTTATTTTATCTGTGTCTTTCTGTTTCCTCTTTTTTTTCCATTTCTTGATTTCTCTTTGAAAATTTCTCTTTCTTAGCCGTTTCCATTGACTCTTCCCTCCAACATCTTTCTTGTTTTCCTCTTACCTTTTTTTGTTTGTTCTCTGTCTTTCTCTTTCCTCTTTTTTTTTCCATTTCTTGATTTCTCTTTTAAAATTTCTCTTTCTTAGCCGTTTCCATTGACTCTTCCCTCCAACATCTTTCTTGTTTTCCTCTTACCTTTTTTTGTTTGTTCTCTGTCTTTCTCTTTCCTCTTTTTTTTTTTGCGATTTCTTGATTTCTCTTTTAAAATTTCTCTTTCTTAGCCGTTTCCATTGACTCTTCCCTCCAACATCTTTCTTGTTTTCCTCTTACCTTTTTTTGTTTGTTCTCTGTCTTTCTCTTTCCTCTTTTTTTTTGCGATTTCTTGATTTCTCTTTTAAAATTTCTCTTTCTTAGCCGTTTCCATTGACTCTTCCCTCCAACATCTTTCTTGTTTTCCTCTTACCTTTTTTTGTTTGTTCTCTGTCTTTCTCTTTCCTCTTTTTTTTTTCCATTTCTTGATTTCTCTTTTAAAATTTCTCTTTCTTAGCCGTTTCCATTGACTCTTCCCTCCAACATCTTTCTTGTTTTCCGCTTACCTTTTTTTGTTTGTTCTCTGTCTTTCTCTTTCCTCTTTTTTTTTCCATTTCTTGATTTCTCTTTTAAAATTTCTCTTTCTTAGCCGTTTCCATTGACTCTTCCCTCCAACATCTTTCTTGTTTTCCTCTTACCTTTTTTTGTTTGTTCTCTGTCTTTCTCTTTCGTCTTTTTTTTTGCGATTTCTTGATTTCTCTTTGAAAATTTTTCTTTCTTAGCCGTTTCCATTGACTCTTCCCTCCAACATCTTTCTTGTTTTCCTCTTACCTTTTTTTGTTTGTTCTCTGTCTTTCTCTTTCCTCTTTTTTTTCCATTTCTTGATTTCTCTTTTAAAATTTCTCTTTCTTAGCCGTTTCCATTGACTCTTCCCTCCAACATCTTTCTTGTTTTCCTCTTACCTTTTTTTGTTTGTTCTCTGTCTTTCTCTTTCCTCTTTTATTTCCATTTCTTGATTTTTCTTTTAAAATTTCTCTTTCTTAGCCGTTTCCATTGACTCTTCCCTCCAACATCTTTCTTGTTTTCCTCTTACCTTTTTTTGTTTGTTCTCTGTCTTTCTCTTTCCTCTTTTTTTTTTCGATTTCTTGATTTCTCTTTGAAAATTTCTCTTTCTTAGCCGTTTCCATTGTCTCTTCCCTCCATCTTTCTTGTTTTCCTCTTACCTTTTTTGTTTGTTCTCTGTCTTTCTCTTTCCTCTTTTTTTTTTCCATTTCTTGATTTCTCTTTTAAAATTTCTCTTTCTTAGCCGTTTCCATTGACTCTTCCCTCCATCTTTCTTTTTTCCTCTTTGAATGTTGTTTCTTCTGTGCCTTTGTCTGTCTGTTTTTTGTTTTCTTTTTCCATTTCTTAATTTCACTTTTAGAATTTCTCTCACGTAGACGTTTTCATTAACTCTAACCTCTCAGTTCTTTCTTGTTTTACACTTTGCTTTTTGTTTCCTCTGTGTCTTACTCTTTCATCTTTCATTTCTATTTTTTGATTTCTCTTTGAAAATTTCTCTTTCTTAGCCGTTTCTATTATCTCTTTCCTCTCAGTTATTTCTGGTTTTTCTCTTTGCTTTTTTGTTTCCTCTGTGTATTTCTCTTTTTTCTTTCTTTTCCATTTCTTTATTTCTCTTTCAAAATTTCTCTCGTTTAGACGTTTCTATTAAATATTTCCTCTCAGTTCTTGCTTGTTTTACTTTTCGCTTTTTTATTTCCTCTGTGTCTATCACTTTCGTCTTTTTTTCCATTTCTTGATTTCTCTTTTAAAATTTGTCACTCTTAGCCGTTTCCATTTCCTCTTTCCTCTCAGTTCTTTCTTGTTTTCCTCTTTGTTTTTTTGTTTTCTCAGTGACTTTTTCTGTCCTCTTTCTTTTCCATTTTTTGATTTCTCTTTTAAAATTTCTCACTCTTAGCCGTTTCCTTTACCTCTCTTCTCTAAGTTCTTTGTTGTTTTCATTTTTTGTTTCCTCTGTGTCTTTCTCTTTCCTCTTTCTTTTCCATTTTTTTTCAAATTTCTCTCTTATAACCGTTTCCATTAACAATTTTCTCCCAGTTCTTTCTTGTATTCCTCTTTGCTTTTTGTTTCATTTCTGTCTTTCCCTTTCCTCCTTGTTTCAATTTCTTGCTTTCACTTTTAAAATTTATCTCTCTTACCCGTTTCTATTATCTCCTTCCTCTCAGTTCTTTTTACTTTCCTTTTTCCTTTCTTGTTTCCTCTATGTCTTTCTCTTTCCTCTTTCTTTTCCATTTCTTGATTTCTCTTTTACAATTTCTCTCTCTCTCTCTCTCTCTCTTAGCCGTTTCCTTTACCTCTCTTCTCTAAGTTCTTTCTTGTTTTCCTTTTTTGTTTCCTCTATGTCTTTCTCTTTCCTCTTTCTTTTCCATTTCTTGATTTCTCTTTTAAAATTTCTCTCTCTCTCTTAGCCGTTTCCTTTACCTCTCTTCTCTAAGTTCTTTCTTGTTTTCCTTTTTTGTTTCCTCTATGTCTTTCTCTTTCCTCTTTCTTTTCCATTTCTTGATTTCTCTTTTAAAATTTCTCTCTCTCTCTTAGCCGTTTCCTTTATCTCTCTTCTCTAAGTTCGTTCTTATTTTCCTTTTTTGTTTCCTCTATGTCTTTCTCTTTCCTCTTTCTTTTCCATTTCTTGATTTCTCGTTTATAATTTCTCATTCTTAGCCCTTATCTTTTTCCTCTCAGTTCTTTCTTGTTTTTCTCTTTGCTTTTTTGTTTCCTTCGTGTCTTTCTCTTTCCTCTTTATTTTCCATTCTTTTATTTCTGTTTTTGTTTTCTCATTTTTCCCTTCTTTTTAATATTCTCTTATCTCGTATAAAAAAAGGTTTCTAGAAATAATGGAAGTGGAATTTTTTTTTCAATTTTCTTAAAAAAAATTTTTATTACCATCATTATTAACGAACTGTTGTGACATTGTTTTTCAATGTCGAAACAGAATGTACAGTTTTGTAGTAGCATGTAGTTTGTACATGTTCTAATGTATAATTTATAATAAATATTCATTGCTTTATTTTTTTCTTGAACACGGTTTTAAATTAATGTTTTGAACGTTGCAATTATTTTCTTCTATTCGTATTCATATATATATATATATATATATATATATATATATATATTATACTGAGTAAATTAACTGAGCGGCGTTATTTCAGTCAAGCCGACTTGTGCGATCATGTCTCTTTCGACCCATGATTGACGAGGCAGAATTTTTTTTCCGCCGTAGGTATTTCTTTCTGCGGTAGACCGGTTGACAACCAAGGCTATAGAACCCAATCTTTTCTGCTATTAAACCCATACATGAAGCGAGAAGAGATGGATTCAGACTTTTTTCAAGGGCTTAAGTGAATGTAGCGAATTTTAATGGAATTCGAATGATTTCTCATTCCAAGCTAATATCCATTGCACCACAACACAGATAGACCTCTGAAAAAAAAACTACAATATTGGCACTAAACACCAATGCAATATATATATATATATATATATAAATTGTTGTTGTATGATCATTTCAAGATGAAATCCCCAAGAGAGATTTCATATATCGTCAGCAACAAACACTTTTTCAAAATGAAAATAATTTTAAAAGACGGTTAAGAACTAAGAAATTTACGTCACAAAAAAGAAATTGATTTGCAATTAACGTCTATTTTTCACATTTTACTTTTAGATAGAGATGTAAGGGAAAAATTTGAAAATTTGGCTTCGCCTAGCTTTACAGGGGAAGGGGTTAAAGGATAGAATAGGAAGTGGTGCTAAACTGAGAATTGGTTTAAACAAAACAGAAGGGAATAGAGGGGAGGGTTAATTACAAATCAAAACTTTTTTGTGACGTAAAATTCTTAGTTCTTAACCGTCTTTTTTTTATTTTTTTCATTTTGAAAAAGTGTTAGTTGCTGACGATATGTGAAATCTCTATTAGGAATTTCATGTTGAAATGATCATACAACAACAATTTTGAACATTGAAAATTTATTTTATTTTATATTTGCTCTGTAATTTTAATTACATTGAGCTCTTCACCTGTATCATTTTTTAATATTAAAATTTTAATATTAATTAGGATTAGGTTT